>CM046802.1:0-122500 GCA_025617405.1 Perca schrenkii | reverse complement strand
CCATCCACACTTTAGAGCGCGGTTACTGAGCTCCATGGCTGCAACACAACCAGCTCCTGGAAGTACAGTGGTCGCTACGGAAACAAACACTTGCACAAGTTAAAATTTGAAACCGATGGTCGGATTTGAAACCAAATTTTCACGATTCCAATAAAAAACGATTCCACTGGAATCAAAATTTTTGAAACGATTCCAAGTTGGAACCAGTTCTCGATGCCCAGGTCTAAGTTTCCCACCCAGCCGCCCCACTGGAACTGTACTTTAAAAAAATGTCTTTAAAATACATTACAAAATAATTCCCAGTGGCTCAGGCCTGCTGGGAGCAACTTAGGACCGGTGGGCCAATACCCTGATGTTACTATAGTAAAGTCATTTTTTAAAAATATCTTCATCAGTTAACGCATCACAAAATCCAGTCAGGACAGCCTTGAAATGGAGTGACATCACCTTTCTTTGCCAAATAAATGCAACTTTAAGTCAAAACTTCAGTTCATCAACATTTAATAAAACTTCCTTATAATACTAATTCAACTGATGCTGTTTTGTTAATTTTTTTGTAAATAAATCCTATTTATGAGACTAAACCTGGGATCAATAAGCTACAAAAATAACTGACCTATTGAAACGTGACACCTCATGTCACCATGCAGAGTAACAGACATAGCAAAGCAGGCTTGCTATTGGTTGTTAATGCAGACAGTACACAGAGCTTCACATGGACATGTCAGCAGAGCAGGTGACATATTTCACAGCTGTTAGCACAACATGGTCACAATACTGACATGACTAATAAATTAGACAAACAAAAAGTATAAAATAAGGAGTTAGTCCATGCATTAATGACTTGGTAATATTGCAGACACACTTGGAACAAATGGAGTGAAAAAGCAAAATAAAAACAGCTCAACACAATACTGCATCCACACAGAGGACATGTTCTAACGTCTCCTTGAAGGCCTGCTGGGGATGGGAAGGGCTGTGTCCTCTTGAGCAACACGCACACTTTTCATTTGAAACATCAGCAGGAAGTGCTGCGTTTCACTGACAGAAGCTTAACAGCTGAATCAGCACGAAAAGCAGCAGTGAGTATGAATGATACATGGAGGACGGTTTGAGATTGCATTAAAACATCTGAAAAAGAAATATGATTACACACAATGTGTAAAACATGGAGCTGAGGCCCTGGACAGTATTTAAGAATTTCTGGTACTTCAGTATCGGCATATGTGTTTGTCCTTAAGTCGTCTGGATCAAGGACAGGTCATTTCCTCCGAGAAACGTCCCTCCCATTCCTTGCTCTGTGTATTTCTGTTCTCAAACTCTGTTCTCTTTGGGAAACAACCGCACACTTCGAGCTAGCAAGTTACACACTGAAAATGTCAAGTTTTGGTTCTTTTCGTTTTCTTTCTCCTATCCCAGAATCCACCTGTGGCGTAGCCAGACCTTGCTCCACAGCACTGTGGCGGTAGAGCTGGACATGTGAGACTAGCCCGTCAGTAACAAGAAACATTTGGAAAGTTTGTCCAGCAGAGAGCACTGACAACTTGAATGTGTAAAATATCAGGTGTTGATCCTCCGAGGTGTTCCATCCAAGAAAGTTTGGCAGTGCTTGTGTTGCTGGTTAACACGCACTGGGGTTAAAAGTCAGAGTTCCAAGAGATCATTAGAACTGTACTTGGTCAAAAATAAAACTGCTAATTAAAAAGATCCAACTTCTAAAACAGATTCAAGCTAAAGGAAAAGTTAGTTTAAAAGGGAAGCTGAAATAAAGAGCTGCCATTGTTACAGAGGATACATGTGCACCGTAGGCTCAACACTTTTGTGCTCAAGGAAAAAAAGCACTTTTTCGGCAACATTTTTCAGTTTGTACTTAGAAAAGTAAATCAAAATAGTGAAGACAGTTGTGATGATGCAAAAAAACCAGGGCTGGGTATCAACCCTCAAACCTTTCTGTGGTACCAACTGATCAAAAACTGTTGGCAAGGATGGTCATTTTAAAGAAATGCTGTTTGGGTTACTGAATTTCATTTGACATTTCTGTTTTCGCCAACACAATTTCCCAAAGGCTCAAGATGATTCTAGTGGTAGCAGTAGTTTTCAGAATAGTTCAACGTTGTTACGAGCATGGCGGTTTCTGATACCTGTCTGTAGTAGATGCTCTACGTGGATGGTAAACTGGAGACTGGATCCAGTTGCAGCAGCTAGAGTAATAGCAGCCAGACAGAATTCACAGAACCCTGGTTACATACATAACTCTCTGCAGCTGTGTCCCAGTGTGTCGCTGTGCCTCACCGTACAGGTGGAAGCCTTTTATCAACATGTGAAGGAGGGTTTCAGATCAAATAATAAAAAGGTTTATATATTACATAGTAAGGTATTGTTCTGGTGTTGGTACCAAAGTCAAGTGTTGATCATTAACATGGAAGCGTGATACCCAGCCCTAAACAACTGGCCGACATGACCACAGGAAGAGAACAGTGGTACAGTATGTGTGAGGAACATCTGTGGCAAACAGGAAGCACACTGACACAATCCTAAACACAGAGTGCACTCACAGCCACACCGCTATATTACAGTAACATCTAGAGAACAATGACATCATTCCCCATCAAGATATGCAGTACAAGCTTAAAAACTAAATCCCATAACATGACATTTCCTTTTGCATTTCCAACACATGAGCTGGGAGGATAGGCCCTGTGGTGCCGGGCCTGGCCAATCACAGAGCAGCAGCTGGGCCAGGAACAAAGAAGCATGATGGCATGTTGGTCAGAGCGGCCTCCATCATGCTTTATCTTCAGGCTGGGCGTGGTGTCTGGCAACAACACTTCACCATAGTTTAGGGAAAATAAATCTGATGAGTGAGAGTCCTTTCCTTGAGCAAGAAAGGTCTGTTTTGTCCAACAATGGGTCATTCCATTTCCATTAAAAAGCCAGCTCATCCATGTTGGACATAGTGGTTTCACCCAGAATCCCTCAGGGTTCTGCTTCGGTCTGCTCTCAGTGGTTTCACTTTCCTTTACAATTCAACAGTACAACTAACACATGGAGACCATGACATATTTACTGTTGTGGTTTCCTCCTCTCAGGTGCTCAGTAGTGGTGTACAGGTCTCTCCTGCGGGCCGGTGTCCTCAGGCCTCAGAGCTCAGGGAGGTCCTGGTTGGACTGGGAGGGAGGCGGGCCGCTGCACTGTGCTCAGTGCGGAAACTGTAATCATACTGACAGAGGACAGCCACACATCAGTCCTTTGTTATGTGCTCTGGCAGAAAGCATCCCAGTCTACACTGGATGCATCAAATCATCTGCAAAACATCTGGGATTCACAAGATGCAATCAGACTCAGGACCACACTGGCCTCTGGTGGACACAGGCTGGCAGTACAGGAACATGTGCTACGACCATAAAAGGCCAACCCTAGATCTCCCATCATCTGCTGTTAGAGATGCCACTGCTTCCCACACACTCATCCAGTTAAAGGATCATTGCTGTGTATTACAAGCTGGTTTTTTATAGCAATATTGCTTAAGGCTGCACAATATATCATTTTTTTTAATCATCATGGCAATATCAACTGTCGCAATAAACACACAAGACAGAGATTTTGTATTAGTTGAAAGAAAATGTCAGTAGAAAACTACCCTTTAAAATTTTAGTTTTAATTTAAAATTATAATCTTAATTTAAAATTATAGTCTTTTTTAGTGCTGTCTTTAATATTCAATTAAATGTTCAATTTGTTCAATAAAAGAATGTTGGAAATTATTTCCTTTCATTTGTTTTAAACTCAACAAGCAGTTTGTTGTATTTAAGCAGAATACTGAAATATTATTATTATTATTATTATTATTATATCTGTTTATTTATCAATGTAGTGCAGCCCTAATATTGCTACAACAAGGTCCAATGAAGTCATGGACAAAGCTATGAAAATTAAATTAATTTGCAATAAAATTGGAAATCTCTAGGGCTGGACCCGAATATTCGAATATTCGTTCGGTGGGTTGGTATTCGATTTTAAAATTTGACATTCGAATATTCGTTTTTTTTTTATTTTGGTTTATTTATTTTCTGCATTTATATATCATTCCCACTCCAGTCCAGTTGGTGGCGGTAATGCACATTTAAGTTGGTTTGCCAACCGCCAATAAACTACAAAGAAGAAGAAGATACACGATGACGCCGCGCCCACTTTGAGCATTTAGCGAGCTGGGCAGAGAAGCTAGTGCCGATAACAAGTGCGGAAATGGAAAACTGTTTCGCGTTTTTCCGTTGTGATTCGGCCAGAAACGTCAACATTGTGAGGCGAAGAGATCGTTTTGGAATATAAAGCTTGGATATTACATTTCCTCGGACTCTTGGGGATTTATGAAAATCAAGTTTTGGTCAAAATACCACTTTGTTGCTGATAGGACAACGACAACAGGTATGCATGCACTCTCGGCTGCGCAGATTACGGCTAAATTGTTTTATATTCTTTTACTTTGTAACAGTTGTGTACATGGCTTTATATTTTAAAGATTTAATGCTTTAAAGTTATAAAAACGCTCATGAGTGGAAGTTTTATCGAGGTTACAGCGACGCCCCAGTCACAAAGTGTCCCGTTGACGAGACGGTGATCCTTGAGAGGTTAAAAGTTTATTAATTCTGAACGCGTCTGGCCTGTCTATCTATATTGCACCAAATACGACACTGCTGCACTCCCTTGTGAAGTCGTTTGGATTAAAGGTTCTCAAAATAATCAAAATGCAAACAAACAGACAGACACATAGAGATTCCTGCCTTTATTAGAGATAATAATATGTTCCGAAGCTTCGAATATTCGATGCTCATTACTACCGAAGCTTCGAAGCTCAAAAAATGGTATTCGGACCAGCCCATAGAAATCTCCTACATGTTATATTATATAATGTTATAATATTAGCAGAACGACAGCAACTCCAACTTACTTCCTCTGTCTACTCACCTCTTTCTCGATCTCAGCCAATGACTTGATAGTAATGCCCATCAGATCCACCTGCTGCAGCTGGACATGGACAGCAGAGACACTTTGTTAGGACAGACTCACACTCGGCCCAGTTAAACCGTCCACTTCCTTTGACTAGTGTGGTCACTCTGGGCCGTGCCCGGCCCGCTGGAGAGACGTGGGCCAGGACGCCGTCTGGTTGGACTCGGGCACGGTACGCATCAGTGTGATCGTAGTCTATATCGACGACGTTTTAGTTCAGCCGGATGTCCGTCCCCTTCCTCTGTCTCTGTGTTGGCGTTCTAACCTCCGGTGGATTTGTGAGGACTATGGTTAACTGCTCCTCAGATCTCTGCAGGAGTTTTCTGTTGCACGACTAAAACAACACGTTCCACCAAAACAAGTTCCTTCCTGAGACTATTTAGCAGAGGCACCGTGGCTCCGTCCGGAGTTTAGCACTGCCCAAGATAGCGGTCTGTATCTGTCTGGTCTATGCAGAGGTCTTGTACAAATGTTTCTGTCCTTATGTACTGTAAGTTGTGTCTAAATGTTTTTATGTATCTGCAAAACAGGAACCTGCTGGAAACCAGTTTTTAAACTGAGTCAGGCCCGTTTATATTGTAACTTAATGTTACTTTTAAAAAGGGGTGATAGAATGCAAAACTGATTTTACCATGTCATAGTTGAATGACGACAGTTTGGTGGGTAAATAGGACATACATAGAAGCTCAAAATCCTATTGACACCTCTTTACTATGAAAATCTCATATTTTGAAACTGCCGCTAAAAATGGGCGAATCTCAACAAAGCTGGAAGTTGACGTCAACCTCCCAAGACCTGTACCTTGTCACGCCCATGGGTGTACTAAGAGAACAGTCACGCCCCAACATTTACATAGGCTACACAACTGACCTGAGATCAGGTAGTCTTCTGAATCTAGGTCATGCAGATCTCTGCTATTCAATTACAAAATTCACTTCTCAAACTTTTTTATGCAAGAAATCATGTGTAAAGCTCAAATATGGGCCGCTTTACGGAAATTGATGGCTAATTACACCGGCCGCTGAACTCTTACTGAACTTACCAAATTTGCAATTAGCCATCAATTTTCATAAAAACGGCCCATATTTGAGCTTTATATAGTTGATTTCTCGCTTAAAAAAGTCTCAGAAGTGAATTTAATAACGAAATAGCCCGACAAACAATGTATAACTTTGCAGTGTCTGAAATATGAGACCTGTTGTCGAGTCTCCCATGTGTTTCTATATAGTTTGCTCAAACCAATCAGCGCGCAGCTCATTCTAAATATTCATGAGCATACCATATTTGGATGAAAAGCTCTTGCTCCAAATAGAGCCATATTCACAGGGTAGTTAAGGGCCTAATAAAATAGCATTCAGGCAATTTTCAGCCCAACCAATGTTACATACCCTATTAGGAGACCTTAAGGAACAGTGTAAAATACCCTATATAATCATTCTATCACCCCTTTAACTTTTCCTGTATAAAAAATAAAAAAAAGATGATTGTGATTGGTTTAAAGAAATGCCAATAAACCAGAGCACATTTATCTCCCATCCCAGAATGCTGTGTGGACAAGCCAGATCTTCCTCCGCAGCGCTGTGTAGGAAGGTCTGGCAACGCGAGACTAGTGTGATCACTAAATGTGCCCGAGGACGGATCTGACGTGCACTGAATAAGCAATAAAGCTGTTAGGCACCGTGTGTCGCCACGCCCCGAACAATGCCAAATGAGCCACAAAGTAACCATTACAGAGATGGACTCCAGTGTGCTGTACCAGAGCACTTCACTTCCTGTTTTCAAACCCAAAAGTCGCATCCGAATGACGTAAGCCCGCTGAGGCCCTGAACGTTTTACTGCAGTGCGAGTGCAGACCAGCGGGTATGGTACGGCCTCCGTTTAACTTCAGTGACTCTAGTGTTTCCTTTCAATCTCCCACTATGTTACTGCTATAGAGAGATAAACAGGTTAAGCATTCTTTTACAATGGTTCTATTAAACATCAGTGTTAAAGCACAGGACTGGACACCCCCCCCATCAAATCTGTGACCCATCGCCATCAGGCTGACCTGCCACCAAAGAGCTAAACATTCAACTCAGGCAACTTACATCAGACGAGGCACAGGCAAACTTCTCAGAGATCATGAAAGGCACTCCATCCATTGCTGAAACAGACAATTCAGATAAATGGGTCAACTAACACAAAACATATATGTAATATGACATCAAACAGAAAAAAAACAAAGTCTCCATTATTGAGGCTGAAAATGGAAATTTCTTTAACGCATAATCGATTTTTGTTTTAAATAGTGGGCGATTATTTTTCTGTTTTCTGTCTGTTGCAGCTCTAAATACCATATTTTCAAATGTCCCAAATACAGCCAGGGGAAAAAACAAGAGTAGGTCAACTCCTGGTGTTTGTCATATACTTCACAATGATTACATGAATTCAACAATATCATCACCCTATTTCAACACTTTGATGTTCTGGATTATTCATCACAAGTGTTATTGTCCTATTTCAGTCACTGTGGGTGGGGGGTAATGTCCAGGCCAAACTGGAGGTTGTAGTAACGTACACAAGAAGTACTGTGTGGTATTATAGTGCGTTCCATTTGTACTCGGAAGTCGGATTTTCCGAGGTCCAAGTCGGAGACACGCCCCCTGACCTCAGATTTCAGAGCTCAGAACTCGGACAACCTCAGAGTACCCCGAGCTCAAAATCCAACATGGCTGCCCCATGCATCAACAGTAGAGAAAGCTGTAGTGACATACAGTTTATTAGCTCTTCTGTCTTATTTGTGTCATACACACACTCCTGTCCAACTTCTATCTGTGGACATGTTGCTATGCTGTTTGGATGCACAAAAAACAGCCTGATGCATTGTTATCAATTGGTATTGCTAACCTGGCTAGAGCTAATGAAAAATCTGACTTGTAAATGGAACGCAGTCAACTTGTGTGACGTCATTCCCAGCCTCCAGCTTCCGAGGGAAATGGAACGCACTATTAGTTCACAAACTGGGGACCCAGGGGTACCCCATTTAAGTTAGCTAGCACGAGCAACTAAAAACAACACTGCTAGTTTGAATGTTCATGATGAAGTGGATCTATAAGTAACGTGGGATATAAAGTAACATTACATGTTTAATTTTCTGCAAAAATTTCTTCCATTCCCCACCTCACCATCTGCGCCACCAACCCTCTCCATCTCCAAAATGTGTGTACACATGGGTCAGAGACTCGTAAATTTAGGCACATTTCCTCATAAAGTTTTTTTTATAAATCCCAATTTATGCTTTGAAAGTGGTGTTTGTATATTCCAAGCCCTTTTTGTGTTTCCACAGTGGTTATAAATTAAGCTTTATTTGTTAAAGAGAAATGTATTAAAGGCTGTTAAGGCTACTAAAAATACTTCTGATATGTTCATGCTACAGTGGAGATAAAAAAGGACTGAACCTGCTGAAAAGATTATAAATATCTAAGCCTCCAAAATAGAATGGCAGAAAAAGAGACTCTGATGAGCTGCACCAAGGTCTGAGGCTGTACTTAGGCACAGCAGGCTTTGAGCTGAATGCTAACCCCCACAAGCTAACATACTGTAGCAGACAATATTTAGCATGCTAACTTGCTAATCAGGAGTAAACACAAAGGCTGATGGGAGCGTCATTAGTTTTGCAGGTAATTGGTCATAAACCAAAGTATTTGACCCATTTTATTGTTGATAAAGTGTAAAGTTCTTACCAGCTAACAACTATCACGGGGCATTTAAAGCTCTTGTACATGTAGTATGAAGATAATGAGAGTCTTCCTTCTGGATGGATCGGCACATTTTCAAAACAACATTTGTGATTTGGTGAAGAGAGAGGATATGGAGAAGAAGACCAAGTGCTGACCTGAGATAGCATACAGGTTGGAGTTCTGGTGCTCGTAGTCTGGCCTGGTAGTGTTCTTCCCTCTGAAGCTGGCTGGGAGGGTCATGGAAATATGTCTTGGGGCAAAAAGAAAGAAGAGACATACAGCATCTAGTTAGTTCAATAGAGACAAAACCTCCTGAATCTATGCATCTGTCTTCCACTTTCCAGTTGAAAGAGTCACCTTTTCCTACTTCACTGACATCTAAATATAGATCTGTTTCCCTTCCTTTGAGGAAATGATGTTTGAGGACAGTGAACACTGAGACTGAGCCTTGTCTCGGCCATGTGTGTAAATGAGGGCTGTCCCATATACCATTATTGAGGCCTGGGTGAAATACTGGGATATATCCAAAGCTTGGATGGAGGGGAAATGTCAGCTGGTGAGCGAGGAACTACGCCGCTGGAGGAGTGGAGGGGGTGGCGTTTGTCTGCATGTACCCCCGAAGCTCAACACCAGGCCAATACAAAATGTCAAACTGGATGGGTCCCGATGACCCGAAGGACAACACAAGGGATTATTCATGTTGATGTATAATGAATAATGTTGGAATACTATTCATTATTGCATGGGCAATGTTGGGTTAATGCACATGTTATAACGTAAAAACAAAACAAGCATTCAGATTCAGATACTGATTTGAACGTTTGTTACCGTGGCAACAGTCAAAGCTTTCGGGTCAGCGTAAATGCAGGATACATGTGTACAAACGCGTCATTAGACGGGACTTACTTGAGCATGGGAGCGGCTGGGACAGGAGCCGAGCTGGAGGACGATGTCACGGTGTGGACGCTGTTGGTGGTTGGTGTGTGCGTGGAGTCCTGGGCCCGAGGGACGTTCCCCATGCGGTACCAGATCCCCATGTTGTTAAGCTCCCTGTTAAACCAGTACATGAACATGCTGAAAAGACTTCCTCAGATAATGAAGAAAGGTTATAGGCTGAATAGACAGCATGTGTACTTTGTCTTTTGCTCCAGCCCCTCAAAACGTGAGTTCCATCCCTCTTTGTTGTCGTGTTGTGTCTCTTTTTCGCCATTTTTTCTTTTGGGTTGTTTTGGGTCTCTGTAGTCACTTTGTAGTCGGTCTGTGTCTCTTATTCACACTGTTTTAGACCATTATTATTACCATATCTGTGTCTACAATGTTAGAAAAGCTAGGGCAGATATACTCAAAAAGCTTGCTAGAGAAGTCCATCTACAATCATTAGATCTGAGAAAAGTCTTTTAGTTACATAGGGTTAGGGTAAGTGCCACCCAAAACGGCTCAGATGCTGCACCTAAACCTTATAATGGCAGGAAAATCCTGACATGTATTTCCAGAGATGCTCCAGGCCCTCACCTACTGACAGTGTGTTTTGCAGATACTCCCTGTGCATGCACTAACACCTGAGAGTGGAAAGGTTCATCTTAATCATCCATGTGGCTCGATAAGTGGGAGAAAGTTGAAACTGCAAGAGTGGAACAGTGGTTTCAACTACAGGCCAAACTATTCCAATCCACCTGGATACTAAATTACTGTTGCCTGGTGCTCATTTAGATTATCTTCAATGGACAACTATTTGTCAAGTCTACAACCAAGACAACTTTCTCATCACGTCCCAGGCTGCTCACCCTATAAAGGTGTACTGTGGGGGGGCCTGCTTGGAGCGTCCCAGGATCCGGATGTCACAGATGGCGGCCTCTGTGGAGTCCCGTGGGATAAACTTGATGCAGAGACGCCTCTTCCTGAAGGCCTGCTCCTCTGTGGGACACAGACAGACAGACAGACAGACAGACAGACAGACAGACAGACAGACAGACAGACAGACAGACAGACAGACAGACAGACAGCTCATCAACAATACAACAATGCCAGAGAGGCTCTCTGAAGCCCGACACCCTTGGCCATTAAAGGTTTCATTTGAATCATTTTCAGACAAACAGTGTTACCACACAGTGATGCTATAAGTAGCGCTGGGTACCCAATTCAATACTTTTTAGGCACCGACCAAATTGCCTCTAAAGTATCGAGTATGGAAAAATGCCTCGTCATTCAATACCCAAGTTCAACACCTAAGGAGTAAATCTCATCAACGTCAGTGAGCCAATCAGCACGCTTCTACCAAGATCTAATCATGTCTGTGATTGGCTGTCTAACGTTACACGTTAGATAGAGATGGCTCACGTAGTAGGAGCTGAAAAATAAATACAAAGATTTGTGCCGTAATGTGTAACTTCTTTTTGTTTAATTAAATTGGTATCGAAAAAAGTATGGTGTAAGAACCGGTATCAAAGTCACGGTATAACTTACGGGTGTCAACAGTCTCCTGGATGGGGATGAACCCCACAGGCAGAGTGTCCTTTATATCGATCAGCTTCATGTCCACAAGAACGTTGCCCAAATGGCTCTAGAAAAGAAGAAAGAAAAGAAGGAGAAATGGGAATAAAGTGGGGACTGAACGGTGCATGTGTGACATAAGATTGTAACATGCATGGCTGGTGGGTGAGGGGAGTTCCTTACATTTTCCTTAGAGAAGACCCTGGTGAAGCAGAGGTAGCGCGTCACCTTGGATTTGAAAAGGCCATCTTTCCACAGGTCAGCATCCAGGCCGTCTGTTGTTGCAGAAACCTGGAGGCAAATCAGTTACAATCTGTGGATGTCACAGGATTCTTTTAACCTGTCAATGACCTTTTTCATCAACCTTCCACAGAAAGATTACATTTGATCTTTTTAACGAGCTAAAATGCCTGATACAGGTCATTGCTACAGTAGTTCAGAGTAAAACATGATCATGACATCCACTGCAGCTGTAAAGGTGACAGTTCAATGTCAGCCGTCTACAATGGGCCCAGTTCTTTCACAGTAGAATGACATGGGAAGTTCCTTGTGTAGTGCTACAGCAGCTGCTGTGGGTTTACCTCTGGTAGAGCAGAGAGGCTGGATTGTTTCAGACAGCAGCTAAGTTTACTGGACACATTTCAGGATTTGTGGCAAACTAAGAGTAACAGTTAGACCTCATTACATACAGCAGCATGCCGTGGTTGTGTAAAACAGCGGCAGCAGTGGGTGAGAGACTGCATGTAGACAGAGCAGATTGAAATATTGCATCCTACACGTTTATGTCTGTTTAACAGGTAAATATTGATAAAGTATTGGCTTTCTACTAACAAAAGGTTTTACTGCACTTACAGTAATGAGTGTTACTGTGGTGGTCATGATAACAGCTTTAGGAATTACTTTGACCTATGCCATCTAAATTGATGATTATTTGGCATGGTCATTTTGTAGTTGTAGTAGTAGCTGCTATCTGTCCTAAGTTCAGTAACTTACCACATCATATCCAGTGGGGGCCCTATTCCTGGAGGCTACTACTCCCACTCCAGTGATTGGGTCCATGTGCATCTCTGGCAATGCTTCAGAAAGGTCCCGGACCTCAGGCATCTTTGTTCTGCAGCAAAAAGCAACAGAACAAAGTCACTTCTTGGAAAGTGGTCGAAGGATGTGGTTTTACCTGAATCAGTCTACCTGAAACCTGCATTTCCCTCTCCTGTACCTACATTACACCGACTGAGAGCATATCCTCAAGGCCAGGGGTCTTCAACGTTTTTTAGGCCAAGGACCCCTTAGCTAAAAGAGAGACAGAGAAGGGACCCCCTACTACATATATACTGAAGAAAATGAAGTTGCATTAAACTGTGCAGTATGGATGAAAATGTATGGCAGTGAATTCTTAAGCTTAACTGTATGGTTACCATGGTAACAAAATAGGCCAATTTATCTTTGCTATTGAAATGTTAGATTCATGTTAATGTATATTTTCAGACATATAATAATGTTTGAAAAATTATTTTTGCACTAACTCTTGGTGCTTTTCCATTACATGGTACCTGCTCGACTCGCCTCGACTCTACTCGCCTTTTTTGGTTTTCCATTATGAAAGAAAGTCCCTGGTACCTGCTAACAGGTACTTTATTTACTATCGCCTCCGTCGAGGTTCCAAGCGAGCTGAGGCAATACCAAAAGATGAAGTGAAAGCGACAGAGGGGGGTGTCCTGAACAAACCCGCTGTTTTTAAAAATCAGGTTTTTTTGCTGCCTCCAGCTTCATTTGAAACTAAATGTGTCTTCTTGCTGTGGCAACAACACACACCTTCAACGTTCTGTGTGTGTGTCGCGTTAGGACACGGCAGTTTACTGCGGCGCCGCTATGATGACCAGCCACGCTGAGGCCGTACTCAAATCTGCAATGGAAAACGGACGCACAGTGCGTCGAGGCGAGGAGAGGCGAGCAGGTACCATGTAATGGGAAACGCCATCTGAGGACACATATGACCCATTCTGGCCGGGACCTGTATTCTCCGGATACCCTTACCCTTCTTTTTTGACACTGAGGAGTTTTGTTCAAACGTTCCTTTAAGTGAACTGAACAAGACATTTCTTGGTGACCAAAATGTTCCAGTGAACTTTGCTGAAGTGAAAACACACCATGAGAGGGTCAAAGTTTAAGATGAAAACAACAGCCAAAAACAAGTTGAGGTCTATTTTAATCTCCTCAGTTAGCATGCAGGGTTTTTCCCATCATTATAAGGTTTATTTATAAGGTGCACCACCCAAGCCATTTTGGGCACCACCTAAGGCGAATAAATGTAAAATCATTAAAACTAACTAACTAACTAACTAACTAACTAACTAAAGGACTATCCTAAGATCTAATGATTGTAGTCGTTCCCAGTGGACTTCTTTAGCAAATTTTGTCTTTAAGCTTATTTTTTTTCCATTTTCCCCTAAACCCCCCGCCAAATACGTGCTCTTAAGTCTTCCACAAACCAAGAAAAAACACTGGCATGATTAGCCTAGCTAAGCCTCTGTCCTCGGTTTTAAAATAAGTGGGACCATCATTTACAAAATGAACATCATGCTGTGTTGAAGAAGACTTGAAACTAGCGATTGAGCAGAGGTGTCAAGTAACGAAGTACAAATACTTCGTTACCTTACTTAAGTAGAAATTTTGGGTATCTATACTTTACTGGAGTAATTATTTTACAGCATACTTTTTACTTCTACTGCTTACATTTTCACGCAATTATCTGTACTTTCTACTCCTTACATTTTAAAAATAGCCTCGTTACTCATATTTCAGTTCGGCTTGTTTTCATTCCGGCTCGTCAGTCATCGTTCAAAAAAACACACACAAAACCCTATCCAGATCGCTCCATCCGGAGAGAGTGAATTTGATTGTGGTTGGATGAGAAGTATAAACATAGCTATTCCGACACCCTATTGGTTTGTACGCGATCCATAACACCTGTACAGACCCGGTGCTAATACGCCACCGGTGCCTTAACGACCGTTATCTACCGGACCGAATAGCAACATGGATTTCGGTGCCTTAGGTGCCTGCGCGATGCTCCGAAAACGGATGTTAGAGTGAACTGAACATCGTCGCACGGGACGCTAGTCAACACTACAGTTGGAAGCAGGTTAGCCTAGCGTTAGCTAGCAGCTGGAGTAAACATGATAAAATGCTGAGAGCTAAACGGTGTAAAAGTGTGTCTGTATTTCACTGGAGAGGAGTCTAACACCAGACTGTAGCTGCCGTTGTCTGAAAAACACAGAAGAGATGTAGCCTACGTGTCACCTTTTTCAGCCCTTCTGAGTTTGCAGGTATGATTTTAATAACATTATTATAGTCATATGATTTTGTCCCCGCGTTTTAGAGTTAAGCTGTTGTCCTTAAAGGCATTTCCCCCCCTTACATCAGGGGTCTTGAACGTTTTTTAAGCCAAGGACCCCTTAACTTAAAGTGAGATGTAGCAGGGACCCCCTACTACATATTGTATGAAATTAAGTTGCATATTAAACTGGGCCTACAATAACTGTTAGGGTAACCTAAAGCCTTCTTACATACCTTTTTTCATAAGCTATTAAAATATTAATGGTTGGCATGATTTTATAAATCATATTTTAATGTTACATATGTGGCACAGTAAATCTAGGATTAACTGTATCTGTGGGCTGATATCTTAGTGACTACCTAACCTATAGGCCAGTAAGCCTATCATCAGTGGGAATTTATATTTGCTAATAATATGTTGGAATTATGTTAAGGCATTTTATTTTTATTTTTTTTAAAGACTCAAAAATTTACAATAATTTGGAAGCCCCCCTGCAATGCCTCTGATGACCCCCCGTTGAAGATGTCTGCCTTACATTACTTTTACTTTTATACTTTAAGTAGTTTTGAAACCAGTACTTTTACACTTTTACTTAAGTAAAAAGCTTGAGTTGATACTTCAACTTCTACAAAAGTCTTTTCAAACCATAGTATCTATACTTCTACTTGAGTAATGAATGGGAATACTTTTGACACCTCTGCGATTGAGGTAAAAACAAAACAATGTTCATGTTCAAAATTAAATGTTCATCTGCGATTTCCTGTATTGACCCCAGTGAGTGTACTGTGTGACTTCACTGAGTCTAAACAGTTTTAGACTGAAATGCTAACTATCCAGCCTTGTGTTACACTGCAACATAGCAGCATATTAGTAACAAGCAAGCAGTGTGGGATTTCCAAAGAGCGAGAAACCCTCCTGAAGCTGCCAGGACAACAGAGGCCTCCTGCATAGCATCTCCTTGACTACCAGAGTCAAATGTTCAGGGCTGTGACACAAAGAGAAGAAATAAAAGGCTGGCTGACTGGTTTGTCTCAGTTAAAAGAACAAACGTCTTCAAATAACCAAAGATATTTATTTTTTAAGGGGTTTTATGGCCCAGAGTTGAGCCTCTCTGGTAGCTCTGGGTCCAATCAAACAGAATTAGCAAGGTGAGGGCAAATATATTGAATGTTTAAAGGCGGAGCGATAAGGTCTGCCAGTCCAATAAAAGGAAATGGATGTACCCCGTCTGAGAAGAAGTGCTGCGTGAGACTTAGCCGTGGTACAAATGGCAGCAGATAAAACAGAGGAGAAATCTCTCATCTGATGTCTATTGAACCAGAGTCTTCAAGCAATGCAACATGTTCAGATGCAAATAACAAATAACCCACTGATTATTTTTTGTAGAAACAGACAATATTAAGGTCAATCATTAGTAAAAATAAATTAATTAAAAAGTTTGATTCTAGGGAAAATAGATTTTTAATAATCGTGGCAAAAAAAAAAAAATCACAATACATATGTGTTTTTTTTAACTGCCTTAAGCGAATCACAGACAGGTGTCTGTTCTCTGCTCTCCATGAAAGTGACTGAGTTGAATGAGACTGTTCCTAGCAAACATCTTCAAAGACTTCAACAGTAGAAAGCACCTTTCAGCCATTGGCTCTGCAGCTTTCTCTATCTGTTGAATGTTTTAGTGTTTTGGCATTAAACATAAGTTTCTGTCATGTAAATGTTCCTTAAATGCTCTAATCAAACAAGACAGGCCAGTACAGATATGGTAAATGGAATGCAAAGTAACAGTATAACACTTTTCTAACTTAAAAAAAAAAACCGCTTTGCAATTCTTACATCTCATTCTCACACACTCACACAGTGATGGCAGCACAGCTGGCCTGCCTGCCCGCCCTTTGGGAGCAACCCTGCCATTAATGGACGGCCTGCTCTAACCCCTGCCAGCCAAAACCATAGAGCTGCAATGCTCGGGCAGTATTTGGTACCTGCTGCGCCAGAAGGTTCGCCCTTCCTTCTCCCCACAGCTGGAGAACAGCTGTGAGTGAAATAATAAATGATAACCCTCATATTGCAGTTGAATTATTATCTCTGTGGCTTAGGCAATGGACACTTTCCTGAAACAAAGGAGCCTGAAAATGAAACCGGGCAAAATGACAGGTATACTGGCTGGTCCATTCATCCCTTCTGCTGCGGTTACCTAGTATTAACCAGCTCCCAGGGCCTTCTGCCAATACATGATATTTAAAGAAACGCAAATAATGATGATGATGATGATGATGATAATGATGATGATGCAAATGTTGGCATGTTTAATAAAACATGTTTAGGAAAAGTTATTGTGGCCAAGTTTACCACTAAAAACAATCTGGTCTGAATGCTTCCCTGTGGCGATTTTTACATGTTGCTTATGAATGCATTAAACATGTTTGGTCTGATCTTCTTTATTCATAATATGGAGGAAATAAAACCTGACTACAATTGTTTGTTCTTTAAGTAGCTAGCTGGAAGTATCTGCAGAAAACATAAAGCCTGATGCCAGAAGTTGGATCATACAGTCGCTGGGCCTTAATGCAAATACGTTTTTGTCATTTACAAAGTATTGAATTATTTTTGTTTAAAGCCGTTTTGTTTAGTGGAATAGCTACACTTTGCTGTATATGACAAATGATTTTCTCTTTATTGAAAAGGCTAGTTACTCTTATAATGTATTGCTGCCATTTAGCTAAATACAAAAGGAGAGAAAAAGCAGCATGAACCATTTAAAAAATAGTAATAAACGGTTAACGTTAACAGCAGCATTGCTTAGTGTGTAGAACTAGCTAGCTAGCTAACGTAACAACGGATTCACCACTACGCCCCGACCCTCGTCAGATTTGTATCAAGTATCAGTATGTCCTCTTCATACTGTGCCAGGCTGGTTTAACACAAACGGCTAACTAACGTTAACCCAACTGATAATACTAACGACGTCAAAATGATATTAAACGTGTGTTTCTCTTGTTCTTTTAATACGGATCGTGTTTGAACGGCAGCGGAGATAGCTTGTTAGCTATGCGACACAGCTAACAAGCTAGTCAGCTAGCGTTAGCCCGTTGGTAGTAACCACACAAATGGCCAAAGCTGTCTGACGGTAACGTTGGCTCGGGTGTCCCTGGCCTGCCGGGTGGGCGAATGTTATCCGCCAGGCGATTTAAGAGATCACACATAACTAGCTACATGTCAGAGTTATTGTAGCTAGTACCGTTATGCCGCCGTTAATAGCAGATTTACGTGCTCTGATGTCGCTTAAAAGACCCCCGACTCTGCAGTGGCTGCTAATGTTAGCAAACTAACGTTAGCTCAGTTACCTTTTCGTTATCGTTAACGTTAGGTTAACGATCTCCGTGCGTTTTCTTCCGTGTTATCCTCTCTCGTGCCTTTTCACAGCTTTGGAGACATTCGCCTTTCAGGAAATTGCTATAATCAGCGAACCAATCCAAAACATAAGCTGTTCTGTGTATTTGCATTGTGGTTCTCCAGCTAGCGGGTTTAGGGGGATGCCATCCGTGGAGCTGTTGGAAGGGATTGGGAAGGGAACTGGGGAGTGATCACTGAACCAACTGGAGGAGCCCCCACTCGCGCCCTGGTGTCTACGTATTGAACACCCACGTAAACACTTGCTAATGAGGCAGGGCGCTTTCTCTTAAATTCTCGATTAGCATGTCTGTGGGGGCCTCCTACATGCATTTCTCCAGACAGAAGAGTTGAATGTGGGACTGCAGGAGAATATCAAGCATAAACATTCACTTTTCTTTTAGGTGTACAAGGCTGGATAACCAACCAGGCAGAACCTGCATCATGTCTGGACCATAGACTGTTAATATTATACAGTCTATGGTCTGGACTCATGGGCCCGGAGTCAAATTCTAGTTTGAAGGCATTTTGTTTTAGTATTGTGCTTACATGGTGCATATAATTATAAAGCATGGAATCATGGAAAGAGAAATGGGCCACAACGTGTAGTTCAGCGCAAAGTTTGAAGTAATACTAACCCAAAAAAGGTTGAAGCACTGTACATCAACTCTAAATGTATGTGTGTGTGTGTGTGTGTGTGTGTGTGTGTGTGTGTGTGTGTGTGTGTCTAGTTGTACTAGAGATTTCTACCTGGTGGTGGCACTAAGTTATTTCGGATTACAGTTGGAATGGGCACTGCATGGTTTGAATATAAGTATAGCAGCTTTTTAATCCTACTTTCTATATTTGTACAAAATTCATTAAACAGAACAGGGACACCATGAATATCTGACTATTTATTGTGTTTCTATCAGTGCAAATCAGGTAATAAAAGATTTGCATAGCAATTGTTAACCATCCAAACACAAAGCCTAATTATTAGGCTTTGCGTTCCACTGCGTTATTCCACTGCCCTGTGTGGTGTTCCAGGCCTTGCTGTAGGCCTAGGCCTTATACTAGGCTTAATTATACAGTATAAGGCCTAGGCCTACAGCATGGCCTGGAACACGACACAGGGCAGTGGAATGAAATCCCAAGCCTTGGCTGATACAGCTGTCAGCAATAATACTCCCAGACCCCCTGCCAATATTAAAAACCTAACGCAAATAAACAAGGACTGAAAACAGGTATAATGAACATATGAACAAAGAACACTGATGTACATTCACTTGAGAGAAAAAAATTAAAAGCCCTGGATCACAGGTGACCTGAAGGTTCTTCTGAATGAGAAGAAGAAAGCTTTCAGGTCAGGGGACAGACAGGAGCACAAACTGAGGGAGTGTAAAGACTCGTACAGGAGAATGCTGGAGGCCAGATTACAGGCCATCCACACGGAAACGTTTTTTTGTGCAAACGCACATGTTTTGCATCGTTTGGGCCGCCCGTCCAGACGAATCCTGCAAACGCATCGCCTGAAAACGCACTTTTTTGAAACCAGGTCTCAGGGTGAAAAAATCGGAAAACGGCTCTCGTTTGGCTTCGTATGGATGGTAAATACGGATCCGTATCGATGATGTCATCGCCACACCCCTCTTTCACACCCTCTCCCACGGCCGGTGACGCACACAACTGCGGTGAAGCCATAGACAGTATATAAAGAACTAAGCGAGCATATCCCATCCAGTTTTGCCAACTTAGCGACTTTGTCGCTATATTTAGCGACTTTTCAGACCCCCTTAAGCGACTTTTTTTCAAAAAGCGACTAGCGCAAATCTAGCGACTTTTTGCGAGAAATCTAGCGACTTTTTGTGGTGTTATTGGAGACTTGTTTCATAGGGGCCATCCACACGGAAACGTTTTTTTGTGCAAACGCCCATGTTTTGCATCGTTTGGGCCGACCGTCAATACGAATCCTGCAAACGCACCGCCTGAAAACGCACTTTTTTGAAACCAGGTCTCAGGGTGAAAAAAATCGGAAAATGGCTCTCGTTTGGCTTCGTATAGATGGTGAATACGGATCCGTATCGATGATGTCATCTCCACAGCCCTCTTTTACACCTTCTCCCACAGCCGCTGACGCACACAACTGCGGTGAAGCGAGCATGTCCCATCTCCGTGGTCAAACCATAGACTGTTAATATTACAGTCTATGGGTCAAACCAGCTCACTTCATCTAAATACTGTGTCTCTGCTCCCTGACCCTTCCCTCTGGATTCTACACAAGATATATTGCTAACGTTATGTAGTCAACGTTAAACATCGGTAAAGTAGCTGACCGCTCCAGCAGTGAAGTAACGTTAACGTTAGCTGCTATGGCTAGCTATCTGTTTATAAAGTGGAAGTAGACAATTTATCAACTAGCTAGCTAATCTGTCTGCTTATCAACTCCTTGAACGGATTATAGTACCTTTTACCACGGCTTATTGTAGAAAGGCTACTGCAAGAAAAACGTATAGATTATTAAAAAGACATCATTCATGGATCATTGCTGTTTGTTTGACTGCCGATGTTAGAGCTAGCTAACGTTAGCGTGCTAACGTTAGCTCGCTGCTAGCTCGCTGCAATCTTGCAAAATAAAAAGCAATCCAACAGCACATTATACAATATAAACAAAGGCCTTTATAAAATGAGCAATGGTGAAAGTTATTATAGTCCACGGATGTATTAAGAGAACGTTATAACCTAGCTAGTTATGTTATGATCTTAGACAGTGATGGGAAGTGAAGTGACTATGCTCTTCTTCTCCGTTTTTTGGTGAATTTCTGTAGCAGAAACAGCGCCGCCTATAGGCCTGGCATATGAAGTAGCGTATTGAGTCATTTACAAGTGGATTCATTTGGACGCAACTATTCTTGAAACGAATCCAGGGAAGACGGGTAAAAAAAAGATCGTTTTGGTACGTGTGGACGTGGCCTTACTCTTCTCAACGAGCAGCGAGTGCCGCCGTGGGCCCCTCCCCCATCTGAAAGCACTCACAGGCGGAAGCCGGTGTACAGTGGGACGTGACGGGAGAAAGTCGCCGCTGAGCTGGCCTGGCCATGGGCAACCCAGCCTTTTTTGAGAATTATTTATCAATCTTTCTCCATCCCATTGTAGAATTTCTTTTTTTCTTTTTTCACTTCAAAGATAGGCTACCTAAGTAATAATTATTAGGTAAAATAAATTCCTGTATTGAATTTGTGATTATTTGGCTAAAGATTTCTATTTTTTTTCTATCTACCTTGCTGACACAACCACTAAGCTGTATGCAAATGAGCGTATGACGTCATCTAGTGACTTCTAGCGACTTTCCTTACTGAGGAGTTGGCAACACTGATCCCATCTCCATGGTCAAACCAGCTCACTTCATCTAAATACTGTGTTTCTGCTCCCTGACCCTTCCCTCTGGATTCTACACAAGATATATTGCTAACCTTATGTAGCCAACGTTAAACATCGCTAAAGTAGCTGACCGCTCCAGGCAGCAGCGAGTTTATAAAGTGGAAGTAACTAGCTAGCTAGCTAATCTGTCTGCTTATCAACTCCTTGAACGGATTATAGTAACTTTTACCACGGCTTATTGTAGAAAGGCTACTGCAAGAAAAACTATAGATTATTAAAAAGAAATCATTCATGGATCATTGATGTTTGTTTGACTTCCGATGTTAGAGCTAGCGAACGTTAGCGCGCTAACGTTAGCTCGCTGCTAGCGCGCTGCAATCATGCAAAATAAAAAGCAATCCAACAGCACATTATACAACGTAAACAAAGACCCATTTTCTTGCGGTGGCCTTCATAAAATGAGCCGTGGTAAAAGTTATTATAGTCCACGGATGTATTAAGAGAAAATGATAATCTAGCTAGTCATGTTATGATGGAAAGTGAACAGGAAGTGAAGTGACTATGCTCTTCTTCTCCGTTTTTTGGTGAATTTCTGTAGCAGAAACAGCGCCGCCTATAGGCCTGGCATATGAAGTAGCGTATTGAGTCATTTACAAGTGGATTCATTTGGACGTAACTATTCTTGAAACGAATCCAGGGAAGACGGGTAAAAAAAAGATCGTTTTGGTACGTGTGGACGTGGCCGTATCTCAACAATGTGAGGGAGGGGTGGACGGGGATGAAAGAGATCACCGGGTGTGGGGTAGAAGAAGACAAACACCAGGCAGCCTTGAGAGAGCAAACGAGCCTTCCTGAGGCTGCAGGTGAGATCTTCTCTGGACCCTCTACAGTTTGCATACCAGCCTCATCTGGGAGTGTTCCAAAATAGGCTTGGAAGGAACTTGTTTTGGTGGAACATGTTCACCTTAGTCATGCAACAGAAAACTCAGATTGGACAGATAGTCTTGCTAGCTCTCTGGATTTACCCTGCAGAGATCTGAGAAAAGGTTAACCATAGTCCTCATAAATAGACCAGAGTTTAAAATGCCAACACAAAGGAAGCCCAAGGCAACGGATATCCACCCTATATAAGTGAAATCCGGCGAATTTTCCGGCGGCCACGGAGCAAACCCGGAAGTGGAACGTCAAGGATATAGACTACTGACTAGCTGACAGGCAAACCACAGTTTGTCCGTCTGGACCGTGTTCTGTCTGATGTGGTGGTGAGTGGTACAGGGGCCCCACAGGGGACTGTGCTGCTTCCTTTTCTGTTCCCCTTATACACCTCTGACTTCCAGTACAACTCAGAGTCATGTCAAATACAGAAGTTTTCTGATGACTCTGCAGTTGTTGGGTGTAGCCTATAAGGCATGGACAGGAGGGAGAGTACAGAGTGCTGGTTGACTTTGTGGAGTGGGCTGGTAAGAATTTTGGAGATGTTCTGTTGTGGCCAGCGCTCTGTTCTCCTCCGCCATCTGCTGGGGCAGCAGCATCAGAGCCAGCGACACAAACAGACTGAACAAACTGATCAGGAAGGCTGGCTCCGTTAGTGGCTGCAAACAGGAGACATTTGAAGCTGTGGTGGAGAGGAGGTCACTGAACAAGCTGTTATCTATCATGGATACCCCGATCACCCTCTCCACCCCCCCACACACACACACTAGTCCAACAGAAGAGCACCTTCTCTTCTCGCACTGAACGCTACAAGAAATCATTCCTACCACAGGCAATACAACTTTTTAACACTTCATCACTGAGTGGTAGATAAGACTCATATTCATCACAATACTGCACACAACTTGCACAAACATAGGTTTTACTTACATCTTTATAAATACTATTTAAGTAGCTGTACATTTTTATACCCAATTTTTGTACATTCTTTCCTTTTTTATCTTTACTTTTGAATAGTTGTTCTTGTATTCTATTTATTATTTCATGTATATTCTGTATGTGTGCTTTGTGTCTAATATTTTGCTGCAGTAGCACTATAATTTCCCAATTTGGGATCAATTAAAGTCTATCTAATCTAATTACGAGGTGTGGCAAATTTGATTTGGAGAGGAACATCTTGCCTGATAAGATTTATGAATTCAAACAGAGCTGGAGTTTGGAAGGGAGTTAATGAAGGCTAGTGAAAAAACTAGAGAATGCTGTAGAGCACTTTTTAGTTTTCTAGTTAGAGCATAATTAAAAAAAATATGTAATCTAAGAATGTAACCTGAAGTGTATGAAGCCTGGTGTTACACACTCCGCTACAGTAGGTTGCGCTGTGCAGTTTAACACGTTGGTTTACGAACCGCCATGAATGAGACAAGAAGAAGAAAGTTGCTAAGACTGCTCCTCAGCAGCAGCAGCAGCAGCTTACATTGGCTACCAGTTGTGTTATGATTTTGCTACTGTGCAGTTTTACTAATGGGAAGCGTTGCTGTCAATACTGGGATTAAGCATGGATAAAGCGGGCAATGTGGACATTTCTTTCCCTTATCGGATGTGACTTCTAAAGGTGGGACGCCGTCATGAAGCAACGTTAACAGAGATAGCAGCTGTGATAGCAGCTAACGTTAACCAAAGAAAGCTCCAGAGATATTAGCCTTCACAAACTGAGAGCCAACTAACGGTAGATACAACCAATGTCATTTGCACTGACATTCGTGATTACATCTTTTCACAGCCTGAATACCAAGGGAAACTTAGCTAACGTTAACTAATGTGTAGTAACGTTAAGCTAGCCGGTTAGCGAGGTTCACAAGAGCTAGCTAACGTTTCACCAGCTAACACCAGACTAGCTAACGCTACTTAATCAGGTTACTATCACTAGGCATTGATCACAAATTATAAACCACTTCTTCTTTTAGAGAAGTTGACCAAACTACTTGACTGCAGCCTAGCATTAGCAGCTGCTGTTAGCATCAGTATGAGGAATTGTTGATACTGGCTCTTAAAGATTAAATAAAGGCCCGCACACAATGGTAACTATTAGATATGTTGTAGCAATATGTTGCTGTCATCTGGTGTAGCTTGTTTTGCTAACGTTAGATGAAGTCCTAGCGCTGGAGTGAGTTATCTATTTAACACTACCCAGCCAGGCTAAGGTCGGAATGGGTTGTTGTGCTCCCAGCTCTCATCATCTCCGTGTGGAAATTACCAACAGCTTTGTGTTAACACTGTCAATACTCAGGACAGTCACAGTAATTCATTTATAAGAGGCTGTTTGTTTACAGGTCAATACAAGTGTCCAGGAGTCACTGACAAAATGTGAATATTTTGACATCACTAAATCCCATCGGTGTTTGAATTTTGAGTGGCACCAAGCATGTCCAAAATACCTGCATGGGCCTAGCCATTGACATTATCTAGTGTGTTGATGTGACCTGTTGAATGGCACATGATTTATAAAGTAACTGTCTGTCCTGTATGAAGAACAGTCTACTCCTTCCAAGTCACAAACACACATTGCATATTTACACTGTAATGTTTAAAGGGCCTATATCCCTTGTGGATTGTTCAAATTCACTACCCTTTCGTTATGTTGGTGGCTGAAAACAGCCACTACTTTTAAACTGTTGTAAAAATGTATCAGATAAATAAATGATGTCACAGATTTGGGGAAAAAAAAACACAAAATTACTGATTTTCCATATAAAATGTGATTGTGGACTGGATTTATTTTTACCTTTCATCACAGTCTTAGACATGTCAAAGATGAGAAACAACATTGGTTTTGATGCATTGTTAGTTTTTGTGCAGGATCAGATTTTAACTTTTTCTCCCTAATTTACTGTTCGTGGCTGAAAACAGCCACTACTTTAAACTGCTGTAAAAATGTATCAGATAAATATTTTTTTCAATTTTTTTTTGCATATATCTATTAATCCACCTCAGTCCTGATCAAAACTACTAAATTTTCAAAAACAAAATCTGGATTTTAACTCTTTAATTGCCAATTTCATAAATGATGTCACAGATTTGGGAAAAAAAACACACAATATGACTGATTTTCAATATAAAATGTGATTGTGGACTGGATTTTTTTTTACCTTTTATCACAGTCTTGGACATGTCAAAGATGAGAAACAACATTGGTTTTGATGCATTGTTAGTTTTTGTGCAGGATTAGATTTTAACTTTTTCTCCCTCATTTACTGCTCGTGGCTGTTTTTGCCCCATTGACTGCCATTATAACCACATTTTTTGAATGCAAAGCCATGACACCATATAATCATGCATTTTTGATTGTTGGTGGTTTTCCCTGTTGGGAAGAGGTAAAATGTGTAATTTTTACTGTTGATAACCAGGTGGCACCATTAACCATTTAGATAGGCCTGTGCAAAAAAAAGCTTAGATTCTGGATTGTACATGGAGTTATATGGAGTATAATAGCATATTAAAGTGTGTGTGTGAGTGTGTGTCTGTGTGTGTGAGAGAGAGTGTGGGAACTCACCTTGATGCGACCTGAGAAAATCAAAACATGCACCTCAGCTCTCAGTACTACATTGAGTAAACTAAAACAAGTAAGTGTATTTATGCATTTGCTGCCTTTTGATGGTGAGAAATGCAGACTAAACAAAAACAAAGCGAGTGGATTTCAACACTTGCATGTAAGCCTGCTGGTCATTTGATGGTGAAAAGAGCAGCAAGCAACATGAGAAAGGGCTTGACTCGCAGTGAAGTTTTAGATGTGACTATGCAGCCTGATTCTTCCAGCGAGCTGGAGGATGTATCGTCAGGGATCTGATCGGGGCAAGCTTATCCTCTCTATGGCGAGCTTGTCTCTGCAGCTTGTCATCAAAACGCCGAGCTCTGCTGATTTCATGGAATCTTGAGAGGGACATGGTGGCTCTAAAAATCACACGACCACTGTGATCATCCCACAGACAACGTGTGGACTCCCCTCTGGACCTGTAGACGCCGGCCAAAAAAAATCAGTAGCCCCATGTAGGCACGGAGATCTGTGGAGTCCATCCCGGTCCAGTTTCTTATTGTGCGGCGCCCATGGAGGTTGGTCATGCTGACAATGAGGTCAATCATCTCCTCTGTAAAAAACAGATTGAACACAGAATCAATGTTCTGGACCCTTGCAATGGAATAGCGCCTTGGCCCTGGAGTCACGCCTCTGGCTGGCTGAAGAAAGGGAGTTGTCTCCGCGTTGGTAGAAAACCACACTTTGCCGTTTCTTCCAATCCACCCAGATCCAGGATCCTCCGAATCCTCCTCGCCTTCAGTGGAAGCTAGAGAGGATGATGAGGGTGGCACATCCAAATCAGGATCGGACTCACCTGAGTCTGTGGTTTCAGAGGGAGACAACGATACATCAGGATCCTCCTGAGTCTGTTGTGTCAGAGGGAGACAACGGTGCATCACGATCGGACTCTCCTGAGTCTGTGGTGTCAGAAGGAGACGACGATACATCAGGATCCTCCTGAGTCTGTGGTGTCAGAGGGAGACGACGATACATCAGGATCAGACTCTCCTGAGTCTGTGGTGTCAGAGGGAGACAACGATGCATCAGGATCGGACTCTCCTGAGTCTGTGGTGTCAGAGGGAGACAACGATGCATCAGGATCGGACTCTCCTGAGTTTGTGGTGTCAGAGGGAGACGACGATACATCAGGATCGGACTCTCCTGAGTCTGTGGTGTCAGAGGGAGACGACG
Organism: Perca schrenkii; assembly: GCA_025617405.1. Lineage (NCBI taxonomy): Eukaryota > Metazoa > Chordata > Actinopteri > Perciformes > Percidae > Perca > Perca schrenkii. The sequence continues at coordinate 95,506 of CM046802.1, read as the reverse complement.
ATACATCAGGATCGGACTCTCCTGAGTCTGTGGTGTCAGAAGGAGACGACGATACATCAGGATCGGACTCTCCTGAGTCTGTGGTGTCGGAGGGAGACGACGATCCATCAGGATCGGACTCTCCTGAGTCTGTGGTGTCAGAGGGAGACGACGATACATCAGGATCGGACTCTCCTGAGTCTGTGGTGTCAGAGGGAGACGACGATACATCAGGATCGGACTCTCCTGAGTCTGTGGTGTCAGAGGGAGATGACGATACATCCTCCAGCTCGCTGGAGGAATCAGGCTGCATAATCACATCTAAAACTTCACTGCGAGTCAAGCCCTTTCTCATGTTGCTTGCTGCTCTTTTCACCATCAAATGACCAGCAGGCTTGCATGCAAGTGTTGAAATCCACTCGCTTTGTTTTTGTTTAGTCTGCATTTCTCACCATCAGAAGGCAGCAGATGCATAAATACACTTACTTTGTTTGAGTTTACTCAATGTAGTACTGAGAGCTGAGGTGCATGTTTTGATTTTCTCAGGTCACATCAAGGTGAGTTCCCACACTCTCTCTCACACACACAGACACACACTCACACACACTATAATATGCTATTATACTCCATATAACTCCATGTACAATCCAGAATCTAAGCTTTTTTTTTGCACAGGCCTATCTAAATGGTTAATGGTGCCAACTGGTAATCAACAGTAAAAATTACACATTTTACCTCTTCCCAACAGGAAAAACCACCAACAATCAAAAATGCATGATTATATGGTGTCATGGCTTTGCAATCAAAAAATGTGGTTATAATGGCAGTCAATGGGGCAAAAACAGCCACGAGCAGTAAATGAGGGAGAAAAAGTTAAAATCTAATCCTGCACAAAAACTAACAATGCATCAAAACCAATGTTGTTTCTCATCTTTGACATGTCCAAGACTGTGATAAAAGGTAAAAAAAAATCCAGTCCACAATCACATTTTATATTGAAAATCAGTCATATTGTGTGTTTTTTTTCCCAAATCTGTGACATCATTTATGAAATTGGCAATTAAAGAGTTAAAATCCAGTTTTTTTTTAGAAAATGTAGTAGTTTTGATCAGGACTGAGGTTGATTAATAGATGTATGCAAAAATATTTGAAAAAATATTTATCTGATACATTTTGACAGCAGTTTAAAGTAGTGGCTGTTTTCAGCCACGAACATAACGAAAGGGTAGTGAATTTGCCCACAGTGTACTGTTGGGTTTTGGAAAATTTTCAAAGCATTTTCCTAAAATATGTGTTAAAATAAGATTTGTCAGTGAAAATCATTCCATTTGCTGTAACACGGAAAAAGTTATGGCCAAATTTAGACTCAAAATTACCCCTTAGTGGCTGAAAACATCCCCAACAGCACATAAGGGATATTATACATGTAGACACTAGGCTGACTGTTCATATGGCTGTGTTACTTGCATTGGACACATTGGACAGATAGAATAAAAAGCAAGAAGCAGCAGGGTTTGTAAATTGTACATGGACTGCATTTATATAGCGCATTCATAAAAGCACTTTACTATTGTTGCCTCTCATTCACACACACACACACACACACACACACACACACACACACACACACACACACACATACCGACGTATGGACGGGTGGAGTCGGGGATCAAACTGCCAACCTGGCTCCTGTTCAAATTTGTAGCCTCCATCCTTAGCTGAGACAACCCTGATGACATCACAGGCCAATCACGGCATGTAGTGGGCGTGAATTTCGGATGGTCACACAAATGGTCTTTCCTTCAACATAAAAATGAATTGTTGCATGACAGGTCCCCACTACATGTTTGGAACATGCCAAACTGAAGTTGTGCCCCACCATAACTAACTGAGCTTTATACCAGTAGCCTATGAAATGTTAATACATTATTTTTAAAGATTAGGCTCAAGGCCAATTCATGCTTGTGCGTTAAATCGACGCTGTGGCTATGTACGTAGGTACGTGTAGGGACACTACGCCGCAGCTTGATGTGAATCCCCTGAAAAAATGTAACTACATGTCGCGGTGACGCAGACCGCAACAACTGTGATTGGTCCGCTCGGCTGTGGCTTGGTAGTGTCTCATTTCCTGGTTCTCTTTCTCCATAAACAACATGAAATCAAGGAGAGGGTTAACTTTTCCTGCTCCAGATGTCTCACCGGGGTCAGAAAGAACAGGGGAGACACTTTGTTTCTCTCACTATGACTCTAGAGTCACTACTCGCTCCGAAGATAATCACTGTCACTCTCTATACACACACACACACACACACACACACACACACACACACACACACACACACACACACACACACTCTGGCCCTGCTATTCTCTCAATGTTGTTTATGGAGAAGAAAAACACGGAAATATATTATAATATTTTCAAAGAGATACGCTAGAACGACACAGAAACCAGGGCACAAGTATAAACCTCAGGATACTTACGCAGGCTACGGTGAAAGCTCTGCATAAAGGCCCCGGCAGAAGCCTAAATCCACACTCTATAACTTAATTCAACATTTCCAGCCTGCACCATGTAATAACTGTTATTTCGCTCCAAACAGGTACGGTTGGCATTCCTGCCTTCGAGCAGAGCTATTGATCAAGAGAAGGAGATGGAAAAGATGGCTGTTCTCCACTTGTCATCAGCCACTCGTTTAATACTCTCCGAGAGAGACTGAAAGGAAGAGAACAGATCCTCTGGCAGGAGGGTGAGACACAGAGAAAACCTCCACAGCTATCAGCCACTTTATATAACGGAGGAAATGGCTTTCTTGGACAACCCAGCCATTATTCTGGCCCACATCCGACAGTCTCATGTGACCAGTGATGATACAGGGATGTGTGAGATGGTACTAATAGACCAGGATGTGGATCTGGAGAAGTGCCAGCTGGCTCTGGTGCCTGGCAGCAGCTGTGGGTCAACGGGGTCCACCTCCCTGAGTGAGGGGGACAGCAGCGTGACAGACAACCATGCCTGTGACCTCTCCCAGTCCATGGACATTACCTCCAGCTGGGACTTTGGCATCCGTCGGCGCTCCAACACAGGTAGGCTCATCTCCCGGCTCTGGCTGGTTAGCAGGGCAGGCTTTCTGTCAGGCACACCTCCGCCCTGTCGCTATGGCAGGGTCGCCAGAAAGCCTGTTCTGCTGTTGTTTGGAGGGGGGTTGTGTGTCTAATCTGGGCCAGTGGTTTAGTGAGGCTCGTGTCAAATTGTGTGCTATTGAAGGCTGTTGCAGCACAAGTGGAAAAGCATGGGGTTAGATTGCAGTTGACTGTGTAAATGGTGTTAATTGCTATGAGCTGAGTAGCACAGATCGCATTAACAATGATTCATTTACATGTTGGGTGGCATTATACTTTCTAAATCAAGCAGGCAATGTCAGATTGTTCCTTAATAATTGATTTCATGGTTACCATTGCAAGAGTTACATACTTTTATAACCCACCAGTATCAAACAATCGATGTAACCATAAAATTTAGTTTGACACCATCAGCAACATTGTCCCTCCTGCATCACCTGCTATACTAATGTATTGTTCAGTTAAGAAGTGCAACAACTTTCTCTCCGTCTTCGTTGGTAGGATAAATGACATATGAGCAAACATCAGCCCCTTGTACTTCGCGGCCAACAATCCTGGACAGTTTTTAAGTGTAAAGAATTTAATTTGGTCCTTGTGTACCTTCTATAATAAATAACTCTGACTATTTGTGCAACCAATTATCGATGAAACAAATCTTGACCCCTCTTTGCCCCAGAAATACAGGCTCATTTTTAAGTAAACTTTTATAACCAAGGTTATAAAAAAGCAATTGCTAATCAATTTACAGCTGTCTTAGATTAGCATTCTTGACAAGTTTCAGTGTGTTTTTTTGGTTGTACTCAACAGAAATAGCTCTTCTTAGAGTCTCAGTTTCCTGCATGGTGATGCAGGAGAATGTTCTGTATTGGTACTAGATTTCATTGTTGCTTTTGATCCTGTGGACTGCTGTATGGACTGAGAGGCTCAGGCAGTGGGCAGGTATCTGTAGTTCAGCTTTGGATGGGTTCTCTCAGGACTTTCTCTGTGTTATGGATCATAACTATGTCTCATCAACTGAGTCTCGGTCTTGTGGTGTTCCCCAAGGATTTGTCGTGGGTCCAATTTTGTTTGCATTGCTTCCTCTTGGTCAGATAAGAGGACATTTAAAATGTATCACCATTGTTATGCAGACAATATTCACTTATACATTTTGTCTGTCTCAAAATGTCACTAAATTGTCTGTTCAAAAAAAAGAAAATGTATGGCAGAAAACTTTCTACAGCTAAATGTTGACAAAACAGAATTTCATATTTCTGCCCCAGCTGGCTTTGTCCCGAAAGTGATAGAAAGCTTTGGTTCTTTTTCTATCTTCTGTTACAGTAAATGTACCTTCCATAATCTAGGTCTTTCTATGGACCAGGCAGTTTTGACCAGAATATACATTGGGACTCATTCACCAATATATAATAATATAAGTTTTCTCTTAAATATGTTCTTAAGAAGGTTTCTAAGAAAAGTTTACGCCGGATTCATGACGTGTTCTTAAACAGCAGATTTGTTCGCACCTGTGTTCTTAGGATTGATGAATCCCACGTCTTCGTAACTGAAAGCGCGTGCCAGTTGTTCCTATTTAGCATAAGAAAACGCCCCAAAAATTCCCATATAAGGACATGACACTTCCTGTGCACCTCCTGGGAGACAGGTTGTCGGAGCCGCGGTGGAGGAAGTACTGAATCTCAGTACTTAAATAAAAGTACAAATAACCAGAGACATATTTACTTTAGTAAAAGTAGAAGGTGTCCACTACCACAAACAAGGCCTGGCTTTTAAGAAAAGTTCCTATCCTAACCATGAAACGGAAATATGTTGTTAGAATCGGAATGCGGTTGGTTTTATTCATGGATGTATTTTATTTTCTTTAACCATGCAAGTAAGCAAATAAAGTGTGTGAAGCAAATGGGGAGATGTGAAGAGGTCCAGCCAAATAAATAAGATATGAACGCGTCTTACGCATCCTGGCGGATAGTAGGCCTAAACGACGCTGTGGAGAGAAATAGATACAGCAACTTTGATTTAAAAACAGGAATAATAAAAACAAACGTTTTCATTTTCACTTTTACCGGAGGCTGTATTACCGAGGGTCAGCGGCGCTGCGCCCAGGCTCTGGAGCACCGGAGCCGGCTTGGATCAGCGGTGCCCGATATATACAGTATCTACGGCAACCAAACTTCACTGGTGAGACAAACGTGTGACGGTCAGGAAGACGTTTTGGCAGAGGGGAGAAACTGATCAGAAAATGTAACAGAACATTGTAGAAATGTAGTGGAGTAGAAAGTATAGACAATTGCTGCAAAATGTAACAAAGTAAAAGTCAAAAGTAGGCTATGCACTATTGAGTCTACTTAAGTAAAGTACAGATACGTGAAAATGTACTTAAGTACAGTTACGACGAATTTGTACTTTGTTACATTCGACCACTGCATTTCGGCCCTATAAATAGCGATCAATCACCAAATAACGCAGGATTTAATCAGTTTAATTGCTGATGTAAATTGCAGTGTTAGTGTCTTTTTTGAATAATATGATTTTTTATCAACAAATGATCAGAAATACATTACAGTACAATACTATCATTGTAAACGACTGTAGAATTAAATAAAATGCAGTAAGCAATCATTTGGAGCAAATTGTCATCACTCAAATGTGCGTAAGAGTGCTTTTCAGTGTTCGTAGATTTTGTTCTTAGCTAAGAACAAATCCAAGTTAAGAAAACATTAGTGAATGCCAGAATCTTTGTAAAAAAGTGCGTAAGAAGGGTTTAAGAACACATTTCGTCGTAAGAACGGTTGGTGAATGAGGCCCATTGTTCTGTTCGCTCCTGTTTCTACAACAAATAAACATTACTAAACTCAGGTCCATTTTGTCCCCAGCTGAGATGAAGATCATTATTTATGCTTTTATTTCATCCCGTCAAGACTAATGCATTCCCTTTTCACCTGCCTTAGCAGGGCTCTAGAGTGTGACCAAAATGTGTAAGGGTGTGACTAAGATGTTTCCTAGGTCACACCGGTGCACCTAACGTCCTCGCATCCGCTGCCTCTCCACTAACGAAGCGAGGTCGTTTATATGGATATGGTTTAATGTTGCGTTACATGACCCATTCCTTCTGGAAAGCCGTGCCTGTGTTTGGATCTCTCCTCCACGCAGCCCCCCCCCCCATTCACTCACACCCTGCAACACGGAGAGACACAGCGCCGACGATCCAAACTGCTGACATTCGTCTACAATTTGAATTGTTATTAACACAGCTGTATATTGTTAATTATGAGAGGGAAACCTGTATTATTAACACAGCTGTATATTGTTAATTATGAGAGGGAAACCTGTATTATTAACACAGCTGTATATTAACACAGCTGTATATTGTTAGGTATGAGAGGGAAACCTGTATATTAACACAGCTGTATATTGTTAGGTATGAGAGGGAAACCTGTATTATTAACACAGCTGTATATTGTTAGGTATGAGAGGGAAACCTGTATTATTAACACAGCTGTATATTGTTAGGTATGAGAGGGAAACCTGTATTATTAACACAGCTGTATATTGTTAGGTATGAGAGGAAACCTGTATTATTAACACAGCTGTATATTGTTAGGTATGAGAGGAAACCTGTATTATTAACACAGCTGTATATTGTTAGGTATGAGAGGAAACCTGTATTATTAACACAGCTGTATATTGTTAGGTATGAGAGGAAACCTGTATTATTAACACAGCTGTATATTGTTAAGTATGAGAGGGAAACCTGTATTATTAACACAGCTGTATATTGTTAGGTATGAGAGGAAACCTGTATTATTAACACAGCTGTATATTGTTAGGTATGAGAGGAAACCTGTATTATTAACACAGCTGTATATTGTTAGGTATGAGAGGAAACCTGTATTATTAACACAGCTGTATATTGTTAGGTATGAGAGGAAACCTGTATTATTAACACAGCTGTATATTGTTAGGTATGAGAGGAAACCTGTATTATTAACACAGCTGTATATTGTTAGGTATGAGAGGAAACCTGTATTATTAACACAGCTGTATATTGTTAGGTATGAGAGGAAACCTGTATTATTAACACAGCTGTATATTGTTAGGTATGAGAGGAAACCTGTATTATTAACACAGCTGTATATTGTTAGGTATGAGAGGGAAACCTGTATTATTAACACAGCTGTATATTGTTAAGTATGAGAGGAAACCTGTATTATTAACACAGCTGTATATTGTTAGGTATGAGAGGAAACCTGTATTATTAACACAGCTGTATATTGTTAGGTATGAGAGGGAAACCTGTATTATTAACACAGCTGTATATTGTTAGGTATGAGAGGAAACCTGTATTATTAACACAGCTGTATATTGTTAAGTATGAGAGGGAAACCTGTATTATTAACACAGCTGTATATTGTTAGGTATGAGAGGAAACCTGTATTATTAACACAGCTGTATATTGTTAAGTATGAGAGGAAACCTGTATTATTAACACAGCTGTATATTGTTAGGTATGAGAGGGAAACCTGTATTATTAACACAGCTGTATATTGTTAAGTATGAGAGGAAACCTGTATTATTAACACAGCTGTATATTGTTAGGTATGAGAGGGAAACCTGTATTATTAACACAGCTGTATATTGTTAAGTATGAGAGGAAACCTGTATTATTAACACAGCTGTATATTGTTAGGTATGAGAGGGAAACCTGTATTATTAACACAGCTGTATATTGTTAGGTATGAGAGGAAACCTGTATTATTAACACAGCTGTATATTGTTAGGTATGAGAGGGAAACCTGTATTATTAACACAGCTGTATATTGTTAGGTATGAGAGGGAAACCTGTATTATTAACACAGCTGTATATTGTTAGGTATGAGAGGAAACCTGTATTATTAACACAGCTGTATATTGTTAAGTATGAGAGGAAACCTGTATTATTAACACAGCTGTATATTGTTAGGTATGAGAGGAAACCTGTATTATTAACACAGCTGTATATTGTTAAGTATGAGAGGAAACCTGTATTATTAACACAGCTGTATATTGTTAGGTATGAGAGGAAACCTGTATTATTAACACAGCTGTATATTGTTAGGTATGAGAGGAAACCTGTATTATTAACACAGCTGTATATTGTTAGGTATGAGAGGAAACCTGTATTATTAACACAGCTGTATATTGTTAGGTATGAGAGGAAACCTGTATTATTAACACAGCTGTATATTGTTAGGTATGAGAGGAAACCTGTATTATTAACACAGCTGTATATTGTTAGGTATGAGAGGAAACCTGTATTATTAACACAGCTGTATATTGTTAGGTATGAGAGGGAAACCTGTATTATTAACACAGCTGTATATTGTTAAGTATGAGAGGGAAACCTGTATTATTAACACAGCTGTATATTGTTAGGTATGAGAGGGAAACCTGTATTATTAACACAGCTGTATATTGTTAGGTATGAGAGGGAAACCTGTATTATTAACACAGCTGTATATTGTTAGGTATGAGAGGGAAACCTGTATTATTAACACAGCTGTATATTGTTAGGTATGAGAGGAAACCTGTATTATTAACACAGCTGTATATTGTTAGGTATGAGAGGGAAACCTGTATTATTAACACAGCTGTATATTGTTAGGTATGAGAGGGAAACCTGTATTATTAACACAGCTGTATATTGTTAAGTATGAGAGGAAACCTGTATTATTAACACAGCTGTATATTGTTAGGTATGAGAGGAAACCTGTATTATTAACACAGCTGTATATTGTTAGGTATGAGAGGAAACCTGTATTATTAACACAGCTGTATATTGTTAGGTATGAGAGGGAAACCTGTATTATTAACACAGCTGTATATTGTTAGGTATGAGAGGAAACCTGTATTATTAACACAGCTGTATATTGTTAGGTATGAGAGGAAACCTGTATTATTAACACAGCTGTATATTGTTAGGTATGAGAGGAAACCTGTATTATTAACACAGCTGTATATTGTTAGGTATGAGAGGAAACCTGTATTATTAACACAGCTGTATATTGTTAGGTATGAGAGGAAACCTGTATTATTAACACAGCTGTATATTGTTAGGTATGAGAGGGAAACCTGTATTATTAACACAGCTGTATATTGTTAGGTATGAGAGGAAACCTGTATTATTAACACAGCTGTATATTGTTAGGTATGAGAGGAAACCTGTATTATTAACACAGCTGTATATTGTTAGGTATGAGAGGAAACCTGTATTATTAACACAGCTGTATATTGTTAGGTATGAGAGGAAACCTGTATTATTAACACAGCTGTATATTGTTAGGTATGAGAGGAAACCTGTATTATTAACACAGCTGTATATTGTTAGGTATGAGAGGAAACCTGTATTATTAACACAGCTGTATATTGTTAGGTATGAGTGGGAAACCTGTATTATTAACACAGCTGTATATTGTTAGGTATGAGAGGAAACCTGTATTATTAACACAGCTGTATATTGTTAGGTATGAGAGGAAACCTGTATTATTAACACAGCTGTATATTGTTAGGTATGAGAGGAAACCTGTATTATTAACACAGCTGTATATTGTTAGGTATGAGAGGAAACCTGTATTATTAACACAGCTGTATATTGTTAAGTATGAGAGGAAACCTGTATTATTAACACAGCTGTATATTGTTAAGTATGAGAGGAAACCTGTATTATTAACACAGCTGTATATTGTTAGGTATGAGAGGGAAACCTGTATTATTAACACAGCTGTATATTGTTAGGTATGAGAGGAAACCTGTATTATTAACACAGCTGTATATTGTTAGGTATGAGTGGGAAACCTGTATTATTAACACAGCTGTATATTGTTAGGTATGAGAGGAAACCTGTATTATTAACACAGCTGTATATTGTTAGGTATGAGAGGAAACCTGTATTATTAACACAGCTGTATATTGTTAGGTATGAGTGGGAAACCTGTATTGGTACCAGTGTTTCCGCTGGTAACTCTGTTATTTGACACGGTGAAAACACATTAGAAGTTATTAAATCCAACTAACTTCAGTTCGTTGAGTAATAGCGTGTGAGACGGAGCCTGCTGGACCTGGGCCAGAGATGTGACCCATGGCCACATTATCATAGTTCATGAAAAATGCAGCGCAGTGACAATCCAGACATTTCATAGTCTACACAAGACGGATGTAACGCCACTGACCCGTGCTGGACCCGTTCATAATGAGTCAGCCATCACTCTGGGAGGAGCATCGATTCAGTCCATCACACTCCCCTGTCTCCCCCTCTGTCTCCCCCTTTCTCCCCCTCTGTCTCCCCCTCTCTCTCCCTCTGTCTCCCCCTCTCTCCCTCTGTCTCTCCCTCTCTGTCTCCCTCTGTCTCCCTCTGTCTCCCCCTCTCTCTCCCTCTGTCTCCCCCTCTCTCCCTCTGTCTCTCCCTCTCTGTCTCCCTCTGTCTCCCTCTGTCTCCCCCTCTCTCTCCCTCTGTCTCCCCCTCTCTCCCTCTGTCTCTCTCCCTCTGTCTCTCCCTCTCTGTCTCCCTCTGTCTCCCCCTCTCTCTCCCTCTTCTCCCTCTCTCTCTCCCTCTCTTCCCTCTGTCTCCCCCTCTCTCTCCCTCTGTCTCCCTCTCTCTCCCCCTCTGTCTCCCCTCTCTCCTTCTGTCTCCCCCTCTCTCTCCCTCTGTCTCCCCCTCTCTCCCCCCTCTTCTCCCTCTCTCTCCCTCTCTCTCCCTCTGTCTCCCTCTGTCTCCCCCTCTGTCTCCCCCCTCTTTCCCTCTGTCTCCCCTCTCTCTCCCTCTGTCTCCCCCCTCTCTCTCCCCCCTCTCTCCCTCTGTCTCCCCCCTCCATTTACAACAAAATAACTGTGAACTGTACATATATTTTAAAAAATATATATTTATTGTATTTAATTAAAGTGCATCAACATAAACAAAATTGCAAAGGCAAACCCTTTCTCTAAGTGAAAAGTAACTGTTCAGAAAAAAATAGATTTTTTTGAAAATATGAATCAATTTGACCTACCAACTCAATTTTTAAATCAAATCGATTTTTTTCCCAGCCCTAAAAATATATATATATATCTCTATCTATCTATCTATCTATCTATCTATCTATCTATCTATCTATCCTAGGCTATTTATTTCAGATAACTTTCATTTACATGTGTTGCATCTGTATATTTTCAAACTGGTAAAGGAAACCCTGTCTTTGCATTTTATTTTAATCACAATCTGTTTTAATTGACTTAAAACTGCCCACTTTGTAAAAGAAATACAGAGCTATATATCGTGTATCGTCATTCTGTGTTAACGGCGATGCGCGGAAAAATTTGGGTGCACCAAAATTTTGTGCTGGTGCACCTAAATAAAAAAGTTAGGCACACCAGTGCAACCATGGCAAAAAGTTAGTCTGGAGCCCTATCTTTACAAGTAGTCCAAAATGCTGCTGCCAAGCTTTAGACCAAGTTCTCCAAAAGGTCTTATGCACACAAATTTAGATTTATTTGCATTGGGTTCCCATCAAATTCTTAATCCAGTTCTAAATTCCTGTGATCACGTTTCGAGCCTTGCATGGTCAGACCCCTACCTACTGCAGCCCTACATCCCCAGCAGGAATCGGAGGTCCTCTGATCAGGATTGGTTGGTTGTTTCAGACTTACAACAAAAGAAGATTGTGCTTTTGAGGTTGTAGCTTTCTCAAACTTTGGAACTCTCTCCAACAGGAGAAAGTTTGGGCACTTATGCCTTTATTTCTTAGTCTTACAGAAGAGATAGTAGGGGTGTGCAGAAAAATCGATTCACATTCGTATCGCAATTCAAGCTCTACCGATTCAAAATCTTTTCATATAATTCCTAAAATTGATTCATATATATTTTTTTTTAATTGTATGTCTACTGCAATCACATGGGAAAAGTAACTACATTTACATACTGTGAATAATTTTTTTAAATCGAGAATCATTTTTGAACTGAAAACTGATTTTGAATCGAATCTTGGCCTAAAAATCGATATTGAATCGTGACATTTTCTGCACCCCTAACAGATAGATAGGAAGTGTGAGGAGAGAGCAAGGGAATGATATGCAAGAACATTCCCCGGTTGGATTCCAGCCGGGAACCTTTCTTGTATACTGTTCCCTTTCATTACAATAACATGGTATGCACCTTAGATCATTAGGCCATTGGCAGGCCCCGGGGCTCTTTTCTCTAGGGTCCAGTGCATACTACATGCAAAGTGCATCTACACCAACCACTCCGGGTTCACAAGACTACAAAAGTGAAAGGAAAACTACTAATTGTTACAGTTTTACATGGACCATAAGATCCCACTATAATCAGAATCAAAATGCTTCATGTTTCTGCGCATGTTTGTCCCACGTGGAGGTAGGGCAGCAAGTTAATGGCCAAAATGATAACCCCGATTATTTCAAATCAATATTGAGATCATGATTTCTTATCACGATTATTGATTTTAGGGACAAAGTATTCATATTGCACTCTTACATGTAAATAAACAGAGCACTGCTATCACTTCTATGTTGTGCTACATTGCTGCTAATGTACACATCTTTGCATCAACATAAGACTTCTTCACCATAAGATTCTTCTTCACCTGAAGTTCTTGTGCTAACCCTTTAATCTCAAGGTTTGGTCAGTCTTCATATAATACCGTGTGTTGGGCTGTGGGGGTGTAATATGACACCTTGTAGAAAAGGAGTATAATGAGTTTGAATCAAATAAAAAGTGTGAATCTATTGTGAGGTACAATCAGGTGTTTTAATTGGAAGGTAAATATGGTTTTGGTGATAGAGGGAGTCAAAAGGTACACAGCATGTCTGTTTTTGGCTCTCTTGAGTGCTGGTCGTGGTTCTGGGTTGTGGGTAGAAAGCTGCAATTCTCTGAGACTTTTTGAGATTGAGTTCTGACCTGTGGTGGCTGTTTCATCAGGACTCCATCACGACAGCCGCGAGAAACCTGGGGCTGCTGGTAAGATAAGAGGGATGAACAAAAAAACGCTTAAAAAAAAAAGTATACACATTTTATTTGCTCTTGTCCTTGTGCATATATTTGTGTGTGTGACTGTCCAAATATCACATGGCAGAACTTTTATCAGTGTGTGTTGTATGTAAGGATGAATTTTTCTATTTCACCAGTTTTTTTTTTTTAGCAACTTTGGTTTATTTTCCTGTGACTGAAATTCAAAAGTTGTTTTTTCTTTTCAGCCCAAAGACTTGAAAGGTTAAGGAAAGAACGGCAGAACCAAATCAAATGTAAAAACGTTCAATGGAAAGAGAGGTCATCCTCCCAATCAGGTAGTGTTTCTTATTCTTTTTTAATGCATGTATTAAACTCCTTAAAAAAGCACAGTTTAGAGCTGTGCAATATGGAGAAAATCAAATATAATATTCTTGACCAAATACATGGATGTCGATATTGCAGTGATATTTGAGGGTGGACTATTGGTGCTTTCAGACAACATTTACACAATGAGACTTGTGATTAATAATCATCAGTAATGTGGATACAATGACTAAATAGGTAAAGGCAGATAACAGAACAGCTAGAACAGTCTGGTAAGTTGAAGAAGAAGGAAATGACATCACTTTACTGTAATGTAGCCTTTAAAACCAGGAAAAGACAACACTAATGCCATATCATGATATCCAAAATTTAAGATGATATCTAGTCTCATATATGAGAATAACTTTGTTCTGAATACAAGCGCTGAAATCTGAAGGTTCACATTCTATTCTATGACAAACAGTACATTCAATATTATATAAAACATCTTAAACATAAAATTGGGCCACTACATCAGTACCTAATTCCAATGGTTCCCAACCTTTTGTTGTGTATAACTGGATCATTTGAAGTCTAAAATCAGCCTTTGGTTAGACTGCTGATAACTGGTGAACACATGCACCTGGTGAAGGACGTGTTACTTGTATGCCTTCATGTAGACTTGTGTAATAAAATATGCTGAAGTTTTCTCATAATTCACAAGATTTCAACAGTTTTTCCATCCAGACTTGAATTTCTTCCATTTATCTGGCTGTGTTCCTGCAGTAAGGAGAAATTAAGCACTGTTGCCAATGTGTGTACCTAACCAAGTGTTTATTGCTCTTATGTGTTGTGTCCAGCGGAGGATCTGGGGTCCCTGTTTGAAAAACGGGACTTTAAAGACAGGCCGCGGACAACCGGTAGCAAATCCACGCTGTCCCTGCGGCTGGAGCAGTGTCCCCAGCAGCTCAACAACCCCTTCAATGAATACTCCAAATTTGATGGCAAGGTGAGTTACTCCACATTTTTGGTCCTCTTTATTTGTGTTTTCCAGTATCTTCTTCAAAAGAAACTAATATAAAAATAAGTGTATTATTCTGTAGCAAAGAGAACGTGAAACATTTTGTAGAGAAGGAAAAATGGGTAGGTTGGTAACTTTTGCTTTTGTACTTTTCCTCTATTTGATTTGAATGAATCCAGTACAGAAAACCTTTCCAGTGCATAATCACAGGAGTTTAGATTTAGGAAAGCAAAAACACCTATTGTGATTTAAAGATTAGTACATTTCAATCAACCTCTATTCATAGGCTTACACCATACATTGTGACAGTGAAGGCAAATTTCCATCAATTTCCTTACCATCCAGATACATGTGATCTTAATAATGATGATTAAAAAATAATAAAATGAAAACAGGAGAAATAATAAATTGGTTGTGTGTATGTTGTGCTAATGTATAGTTCTCACACACACACACACACACACACACACACATAGATAGATAGCCTTTATTGTCATTCAACTGTACATACAGAGTGTACATATGAATGACACCACGTCTACACACGACTTTGAGCAGCTCCCACTTCCACCCTGCCCTATGCCTGCTGAGAATTGGTTCCTGTGTGTCCTTTCATGCCTATCTCTAGGGCTGCACGATTATGCCCAAAATGGTAATTACGATTATTTTGATCAATATTGAGATCACAATTAATTATCATGATTATTAAATAAATAAATAAATAAAAACAATGAAGAAAATGTAGCTAAACTTCAACAGGGCACTATTTTCCATTTTCCATTTTGTAAATATATTTTACGAAGCAAAATATAAACATGCATTGTACCTGCATAATGGATGTTATAAAACGTGTATATAAAACTCAAAATATACAATCTATAAAAAAGGTTTTTGGAAGCTGGTTCTCTGTTTCCCCTCTGCGTTTTCTGTACATCGCAGGTAGTGCCACCTTGGAAAAATAATTGTGCGAGGGGATCACGTTCAATGGATGACTGAGTTGATGTTGTGGAATGATTAGTCTTTGCAACAAATTTCTTGGCCATTCATCGTATTGAACTTTGTGGTGTTTTTTAAGTGGTTAAAGAGGTTTGTTGTGTTGCTTTGTTGCGCCAACACAACTTTACGGCACTCTTTGCATATGACCTGTTCTTGTTTTGTTCACTTGTCTTGAACCCAAAATGCTTCCACACGATGGATGACTATCAAATTTTCGGGACAAGCCCCTCGGCCTCGCCCTCTGCTAAATTTTTTTGTTAAGATAGTTTATAGCCTTATGACTGACTGCTATCTATTGTGGAATTTTCCTCACATTACTCTGTCCTCTGTGACGGTCTACATCTAGAAACTAAGCTGCGTGGTGCAGGGAACAACTCTGATTGGCTCATGGAAGCACGTGATCAGACAGTGGTTTACGGAGCACTAGATTGGCTTTTCTACGAACGGAATGACGCATTTTTTAATATCGCACGATCACGCGAATTTGATCGTGGGAAGCCAAAATCGTGATCGTGATTAAAATTTGATTAATTGTGCAGCCCTACCTATCTCACTGACATTACCAACCAGAGCAGTGCAGCAGACAACCTCTTCTTATTATTAACTGTTTCAGTATGTGAGGAAGCTCCCCTTACTACCAATAAGGTTTAGCGTAGAATATGCTGTCCCTGTTCATCCCTTTGCTCTCTGTAATCAGGTTTTTTCTCTCTCCTCGCCTTTCAGGGCCACATTGGCACAACAGCTACAAAAAAGATTGACGTCTACCTCTCGATGCAGATGGCTCAGGAGAAACTCCATCCCATGACAGTGGTGACCATTGCCAACGCACGTGTGCACGACCTCATTGGCCTCATCTGTTGGCAGTACACAAGCGAGGGGCGAGAACCCAAACTCAAGTGAGTACAAATGCTTTTTAAAGAGCCCTTATTATCCTCCTTTTCAGTGTATATTAGCGCATATTTGTACTCTTGGTGTCACCTAGAATAGGTTTATATGCTTTGATGTTAAAAAAAAATTATGTTTCTCATACTGGCCATTGCTGCAGCACCTCCACCTGAAACATTAGGCTCGTTGGAGATGAGCCCGGCCTACGCAGAATCGATCACCGGCAATCGCCGCCCAATGCATGCTGGGTAGATCTGTATCCGCCTTGATCCCACCTCGCTCTGACAACTCACGAGATCAAGGCGGCCACAGGCATTTCCCAGGGCATGAAGGGAGCTCTTGCCTGCCTTCCTGAAAAGCCCAGTCTGCTGTGATTGGTTAGCTGGCCCACTCTGTTGTGATTGGTCAACCAAATTTTAACAAAGCTGGGTGGGCTGTGCTTGCTCAGGCAGCACCTATGGGCAGCACATATTCAAAGGCTTGCAAAGTATTATTTTATTGGGATTTTTTGTGATAGACCAACACAAAGTGGCGCATAATTGTGATGTGGAAGGAAAATGATACATGATTTTCAAATTTCTTTACAAATAAAAAACTGAAAAGTGTGGCATGCAAAAGTATTCAGCCCCCCTGAGTCAATACTTTGTAGTACCACCTTTCTACAGGTCTTTAAGGGGTATGTGTCTACCAGCTTTGTACATCTAGAGACTGAAACTAGAGAATCTAGAGACTTTGCAAAATAGCTCAAACTCAGTCAGATCGGATGGAAAGCGTCTGCGAACAGCAATTTTCAAGTGTTGCCAGAGAACATGAATATGCTTTGATCTAAACCATTCCATTGTAGCTCTGGCTGTATGTTTAGGGTCGTTGTCCTGCTGTAAGGTTAACCTCTGCCCCAGTCTCAAGTCTTTTGCAGACTATAACAGGTTTTCTTCTAAGATTGCCCTGTATTTGGCTCCATCCATCTTCCCATCAACTTTGACCAGCTTCCCTGTCCCTGCTGAAGAAAAGCATCCCCACAGCATGATTCTGCCACCACCACGTTTCGCAGTGGGGATGGTGTGTTCAGGGTGATGTGTTAGTTTTCCACCACACATAGAGTTTTGCATTTAGGCTGGAAATTTAAATTTTGGTCTCCTCTGACCAAAGCACCTTCCTCCACATTTTTGCACGTTTGCTGTGTCCCCCACATGGCTTGTTGCAAACTGCAAACGGGACTTCTTATTCAATTAAATTTTATTCATAGTATCAAATCATAACAAGAGTTATCTCAAGACACTTTACAGATAGAGTAGGTCTAGACCACAGTCTATCATTTACAAAGACCCAACAATTCCAGTTATTCCCCCAAGAGCAAACATTTAGTGCGACAGTGGCGAGGAAAAACTCCCTTTTAGGAAGAAACCTGGGACAGACCCAGGCTCTTGGTAGGCGGTGTCTGACTGTGCTGGTTGGGGGTGTGATGAACAATGGCAATAATAGTCACAATAAAGATAATGGAACAGTGACTAGAAATAGTCGTAGTAGTTCATGGCATAGCAGGGCAATGCAGGGCGTTACAGGATGTAGCATGGCACAGCAGGACGTAGCAGGGCACCACAGAGCATAGCAGGGAGTGCAGCAGGACCACGGCGACAGCTGTAACCATGATTTTGGTGCCACCCTAATCCAAGGAAACATGCTGGGCGGAAATAAATCGACTATGAAGAGAGCAGGTGGGCCGGGTTAGGCGGACGCTGCAACTCCTCACTCCCTAACTATAAGCTTTATCAAAGAGGAGAGATTTAAGTTTACTCTTAAATGTGGTGACGGTGTTCTGGGAGCGCAGTAATAAGGAGCTCTTCTAGATATGATGGTGCTTGACCATTTAGAGCTTTGTAGGTCAGGAGAAGGATTTTAAATTCAATCCTGGATTTTACGGGAAGCCAATGCAGAGACGCTTATACAGGAGAAATATGATCTGTTTTATTAGTTCTTGTCAGAACACGTGCTGCGGCATTCTGGATCAGCTGGGGAGTCTTAAGGGACTTATTTGGGCAACCTGATAGTAAGGAATTACAGTAGTCCAGCCTGGAAGGAACAAATGCATGGACTAGTTTTTCAGCATCGTTTTGAGACAGAATGTGCCTAATGTTGGCAATATTACGAAGGTGAAAAAAGGCTGTTCTTGAGGATTGTTTTAAGTGGGCGTTAAAGGATATATCCTGTTCAAAAATAACTCCTCGATTTCTGACCGTAGTACTGGAGGCCAGGGCAATACCATCCAGGTTAATTATATCTTTGGATAATGAGGTTCGGAGTTGTTTAGGGCCCAGCACAATAACTAAAAAATAAAAAGTTAAGTTAGCTAAAAAAAGTTTAGCTAACTGAAGTCTGGCTTGATTGACAAGTATAATTGGGTGTCGTCCGCATAACATTGAAAGTTAATTGAGTGTTTCCTAATAATATTGCCTAGAGGAAGCATATATAAGGAGAATAGAATGGGTCCAAGCACTGAGCCTTGTGGAACGCCATGGCTAACTTTAGCGTACCTGGAGGATTTATTGTTAACATTAACAAGTTTAGATGAATCAGAGAAATAGGACTTAAAGGAGAACTCCGGGCAAGTTTTCCATTAATCTTGATTGCTATATGTATATGAGTACTGCCGATAGCAAAAAAAACGAGCCGAATCGGTGCTAGCAACACGGAGCTGCTGCAGCTAATGCCGAGAGCTCCCACTCAGCAAAAACGGCAGTTATGGGGGCATAAGATAAAGAGTGCCTTTGTGCCTCTTAACAGACACAAAATGCAATTAAAATGTCTGTGCAACATGAACAGGGACCTTACATGACAACAAGATGCATTTAGCAACTTAGCTATTGCTTAAATTCACCTACCCTCTTAGCTGCTAGCTGCCGTCTGGGATGAGTGAGTGTGTTCAGCAAGGCTCCGGTAATAATCATCACGCAGCAGTTACATGTGTATTTGTAGCATATATATCCATTTTGTGTGCTGTCGTTGGTGAATATGAGTCTCTGCAGTGGCGAATTGTGTGGTAGTTTCCTTAGCCAGGCTAGCAGCCCTGACCGGCATCCAGCTTCTTCCTCCCCGCCTCCCTCGCCTGCCGCACCGACAACAATCCACAGGCGCCCGCTGGTCTGGTGGAGGTCCTCCAGAGGACAGTTCATGCTTTTGCGGCGAAATTTTGAAGTTTATTCCCCCCTCAAAAATAGGTAATTGAGCACTGTAGTGGTCCTATCAGTGACTATGTAACTACTTGGAAACAGACCAAATGATGCCTGTTTCTTGTACAGTATAATAGCGTTACTGAAGGCTAGCTCTAGCTCCATAGTTACGTTACCCCAAGCTTCTTCCCTTGTGAACACCTCCGCTCTTCACTCTTCACACACTACGCTCCGATCTGCACACTGCTGTTTACCTTTTCCTGCTACAACTGAATTCCCACGGGACTTCAGCACAAAGCTACAGCCTTCTGTAATGCTACTTTACAAGAAACAGCATAATTTGGTCTGTTTCTATGTAGTTACATAGTCACTGATATGATCATAACCACTACAGTGCTCAATTACCTATTTTTGAGGGGGGAATAAACTTCAAAATTTCACAGCGAAAGCATGACCTGTCCTCTGGAGGACCTCCACCAGACCAGCGGGCGCCTGTGGATTGTTGTCGGTGCGGCAGGCGAGGGAGGCGGGGAGGAAGTAGAAGCTGGATGCCGGTCAGGACTGCTAGCCTGGCTAAGGAAACTACCACACAATTTGCCACTGCAGAGACTCATATTCACCAACGACAGCACACAAAATGGATATATATGCTACAAATACACATGGAACTGCTGCGTGATGATTATTACCGGAGCCTGGCTGAACACACTCACTCATCCCAGACGGCAGCTAGCAGCTAAGAGGGTAGGTGAATTTAAACAATAGCTAAGTTGCTAAATGCATCTTGTTGTCATGTAAGGGCCCTGTTCATGTTGCACAGACATTTTAATTGCATTATGTGTCTGTTAAGAGGCACAAAGGCACTCTTTATCTTATGCCCCCATAACTTCCGTTTTAGCTGAGTGGGAGCTCTCGGCATTAGCTGCAGCAGCTCTGTGTTGCTAGCACCGATTTGGCTCGTTTTTTTTGCTATCGGCAGTACTCATATACGTATAGCAATCAAGATTAACGTAAAACTTGCCCGGAGTTCTCCTTTAAACCAGCTTAGTGCAATTCCTTCTCTGATCAATGCGCTCCTTGCCCCGGCCTGTCAGTTTAGGTGGATGGCCATGTCTTGATAGGTTTGCAGTTGTGCCATACTCTTTACATTTTCGGATGATGGATTGAACAGTGCTCCGTGAGATGTTCAAAGCTTGGGATATTTTTTTATAACCTAACCCTGCTTTAAACTTCTCCACAACTTTATCCCTGACTTGTGCTTCATGGTGCCGTTTGTTCGCTAAAGTTGACTCTAACAAACCTCTGAGGCCTTCACAGAACAGCTGTATTTATACTGAGATTAGATTGTTTATCGGTGTTTTGAGCCCCCAATGTCTCCTTCCAGGCAGCGCTGCATCTGGTGGAGGTTGCCTATGAGGAGGAGGTCAGCAATCGGGTTAGCCGCCGTAGCAGCTAGGATTAGCCGCCACGGGTTTGGTGAACGGGGGCAGCTAGCTAGCGGCTAACCGACGAGGCAAGAGTCCGGTCAAGGAGCCCAGGCGGCTTGGGGAACCAGCAGAGAGACTGTCCAGAGGTACAGAGGCTGTCCAGAGGTCACCGACGTGAGAGGACGCTGGCGCTGGTTATTCGCCGCTTCTCCGTCTGCTATTCATCTGCTATTCATCTGCTATTCGTCTGCTATTCTCTTGTGTTTGTGTTCGCTGTACCCCCTACCTCTGGACAGCCTCTGTACCTCTGGACAGTCTCTCTGCTGGTTCCCGAAGCCGCCTGGGCTCCTTGACCGGACTCTTGCCTCGTCGGTTAGCCGCTAGCTAGCTGCCCCCGTTCACCAAACCCGTGGCGGCTAATCCTAGCTGCTATGGCGGCTAACCCGATTGCTGACCTCCTCCTCATAGGCAACCTCCACCAGATGCGAGCCGCGACCAAGACTAGACATTCCTCTCCTTCGGTCATGCCGTGGATCATTTTGGCAATCACCTCATTCATCCATCTCCACCTCCACCTCTTTGCTCCTAGCCCACTGCTAACCACTATCACGGAGCTCTCAGTCCCTCCGCTCGGCAACATGATCAAATATTCAACTCTGCAACTGGTCCAATTCGTCAACTACTCCATTTCATCCTGCATCCCAGTCATCAAACAGCTCGGACTTCTACGTCGACCCCGTTACATCCACAGAGGCTCTCGCCACAAGTTTGTTTTCTTCCACCACGGACAATCCATTCCATCCATCTGGTCACCTGCACGCTCTGTTGCACCTGTCCCACGTCATCAGAATGCTTCACCCACTGGTTCACATAGGGCTGAACGCATCATCAGGCTACACAGAAAACCCAGACCGGACAACAGTGCTTTCCCCACTTCACATACACTCAATCATACTCTCCAATCATTTGCTAATCGGCTCACTGTCCCCCCTCAACTGCAATACCCCCACACCCCAACGACCACATGCACTGCTAACCGGGACAACCTCAGATCTCTCCAGCCTGCCCCCATCCCACCACCCTCTCACCATGCCAACTTTGCCCTACTCAACACCCGATCGCTCAACAATAAAGCCCCTGCCCTCCATGAACTAATCCTCGACAACAATCTTGACTTCCTTCTGCTCACCGAAACCTGGCAACAACCCAAAGACTTCTTCTCCCTCAACCAAGCATCCCCCCCTGGCTACAACTACATCTGCAAACCCCGCCCCTCCCACCGTGGAGGTGGCCTCGCCGTCATTTTCAATCAGAACTTCCGGATCACAGAACTCACCCTCCCCTCAGTATCATCGTTTGAATATCTCGCCTTCAAAACTCTTTCCTCCATGACAGTCATCCTCATTTACCGGCCACCTAAACCAAATCCCTCCTTCCTCTCTGATTTTACTGAACTCCTCACACTAGCCTCATCTCTCTCTCCACGTCTGCTGCTACTCGGTGACTTAAACATCCACATGGACTCCCCCACCTACAAGCTCTCATCAGAATTCAACATTTTACTGGATAACTTCTCTCTCACCCAACATGTCACATTCCCCACCCATAAGAAAGGACACATCCTCGACCTGGTCTGCTCCACCAACCAACCAGTGCTCGACCTCCATCCATGCCTCTTTCCCCTCTCTGATCACAAACTGATACGGTTCACCATTCCTTATCCAACCCCACGCCCCCGCCTCCTCAGAGAAATCACCTTCCGCAACCTCAAATCTATCAATCCCCACCATCTCTCTGACCTGCTCTCCACCACTCTCCACCTGGACTCAACCCTCACCTCACCCGACGACCTCACAGACTACCTCAACTCCACCTTGTCTACCTCCCTCAACACCCTGGCCCCCCTCAAAACAAAACTCGTCACTTTTAACACCTCTTCACCCTGGTACACACCTGCACTCCGGAAAATGAAACAAACTGGCCGCCAACTTGAACGTCTGACAAAGAAATCATCCCTCACAGTCCATCATGAAGCCTATAAATCCCATCTCATCGCCTACAAAGATGCCCTCATTGCTGCCAAATCTGCCTACCTCTCCACCATCCTCACCGACCCCTGCCAAAACCCCAGAACCCTCTTCTCCACATTGAACAACCTCAACAAGCCTCGGACCAACAGCCTCCTTACCTCTACTCCGGATCTCTGCAACTCATTCCTCCACTTTTTCACTGACAAAATCAATCTCATTTACAAATCTCTATCCCCTGAATCTGACCTCCCAGGATCTACTCCAGCACCTACCTTGGACCCTCCTCTCCCCATCCCTCCAGACCTCCCGACCCCTCCTCCACACTTCCTCCTCTCCCAGTTTGACCCAGTCACTCCTCCTGAAATCTCCAAACTCATCAGCTCTTCAAAACCCACTACCTGCTCCCTTGACCCCCTCCCTACTCCACTTCTGAAGTCCTGCCTCCCGGTCCTATGCCCCTACCTCACTAACCTCTTCAACTCCTCACTGTCCCTTGGAACTGTCCCCTCTGCTTTCAAAACTGCCGCTGTCACCCCAATCCTTAAAAAACCTGGTCTGGATCTCTCCTCTCTCAACAACTACCGCCCAATATCCAACCTCCCCTTTCTGTCTAAAACCCTGGAACGCATAGTCGCCTCACAACTACAAACCCATCTTCATGCCAATAACCTATTCAAACCTCTCCAATCTGGTTTTCGCCCCCTACACAGCACAGAAACCGCTCTCCTCAAAGTCCTCAATGACCTCCTCACCTTTGCTGACACCGGTTCTCTCAATATCCTCATCCTCCTCGACCTGAGTGCAGCCTTCGATACTGTGAGCCATAACATCCTGCTCACCAGACTCAAAGACCTCGGTATCGAAGGTACTGCACTCAGCTGGCTCCACTCCTACCTTTCCAACAGATCCCATTTCATCTCTCTCCACAACCACACCTCTGCCACAGCCACAGTCACTCAAGGTGTTCCCCAAGGCTCCGTACTTGGCCCCCTCCTCTTCATCATCTACATCCTCCCTCTTGGTCAGATACTCCGCCACTTCAACCTGGACTTCCACTGCTATGCTGACGACACCCAGATCTACCTCAGCACCAAATCCCCCCCACAATCCTCCCCTCTCCCACATCAACTCCTGTCTGTCAGCTATTAAAACCTGGATGCAACACAACTTCCTCAAACTCAACAGCGACAAAACAGAATTCCTTCTGATCGGCTCCAAATCCACACTCAGCAAAACCAATAACCCCACTATCACCATCGACGGCACCATTGTCTCCCCCATCTCCCCAGGCCCGCAACCTTGGCGTTATCTTTGATTCCACCCTCTCCCTTGAGCCTCACATCCGTCAAGTCATTAAAACCTCCTTCTTTCACCTCCGCAACATCGCCAAAATCAGACCCTCTCTCACACCCCCCGCTGCTGAAAGACTCATTCACGCCTTCATCTCCTCCCGACTGGACTACTGCAACTCACTTCTCCCTCGGCATCAGCTCTACCAACATCAACCGACTCCAACTGGTCCAGAACTCAGCCGCCCGCCTCATTACCTGCTCCAAATCCTGGCACCACATCACTCCAGTCCTAAAACAACTCCACTGGCTTCCTATTTCCCACCGGATCACCTACAAAATCCTGGTCCTCACCTACAAAGCCCTCCACCATCTGGCCCCCCTCATACCTCACTGACCTCCTCTCCCCCCTACCAACCCTCACGGTCCCTCAGATCCACCTCAGCCGGTCTCCTCTCCATCCAAAAGTCCAACCTGCGCTGTTTTGGGGACAGAGCCTTCTCCAGAGCAGCTCCCAGGCTCTGGAACTCCCTCCCCCAAGAGATCCGCACCTCTGAGTCCCTCACCATCTTCCAGTCCCACCTCAAGACCCATCTCTTCACCTCAGCCTACCCATAGTCCACCTGCCCCCCTCCCTTTTTCATCTGTATCTTGTTTTGTTCTACTTGTTTTGTTTGCTCGTTTTGTTTTTTTATGTTTTTATAATCTACCCTGCCCTGTAAAGCGACTTTGAGTCCATGAAAAGCGCTATATAAATTCAATTTATTATTATTATTATTATTATTATTATTTACTAATTAGGTGACTTCTGAAGGCAATTGGTTGCACTGGATTTTATTTAGGGCTATCAGAGTAAAGGGAGCTGAATACGTTTGCACGCCACACTTTTCAGTTTTTTATTTGTAAAAAAAATGTGAAAACCATGTATCATTTTCCTTCCACGTCACAATTATGCGCCACTTTGTATTGGTCTAAAATCCCAATGAAATACATTTACATTTGTGGTTGTAACGTGACAAAATGTGGAAAAGTTCAAGAAAAAGTGCTGTCTGTGGGAGAGAAACCTCCATTTGGTGTGAAATGAGTTTTTTGTACTTTATACATCTATTACAAACAAAAATATATATATATATACAGTACAGGCCAAAAGTTTGGACACACTTTCTCATTCATTGCGTTTCCTTTTTATTTTCATGACTATTTACATTGTAGATTCTCACTGAAGGCATCAAAACTATGAATGAACACATATGGAATTATGTACTTAACAAAAAAGTGTGAAATAACTGAAAACATGTCTTATATTTTAGATTCCTCAAAGTAGCCACCCTTTGCTTTTTTTTATTAATAAGGGAACAAATTCCACTAATTAGCCCTGACAAAGCACACCTGTGAAGGTAAAACAATTTCAGATGACTACCTCATGAAGCTCATTGAGAGAACACCAAGGGTTTGCAGAGTTATCAAAAAAAGCAAAGGGTGGCTACTTTGAAGAATCTAAAATATAAGACATGTTTTCAGTTATTTCACACTTTTTTGTTAAGTACATAATTCCATATGTGTTCATTAATAGTTTTGATGCCTTTATTGAGAATCTACAATGTAAATAGTCATGAAAATAAAGAAACGCATTGAATGAGAAGGTGTGTCCAAACTTTTGGCCTGTACTGTATATATAACACACTAAAAATAAAACATAATAGGGGCCCTTTAACACCAGTATAACAGAATGTAAACTTGTGTGTACCACTCTTCTCCTGTCTCTCTCTACACTGCTGTGTCCCGTGTCTCCGCAGTGAGAATGTCAACGCTTACTGCCTCCACATCGCTGAGGATGACGGCGAGGTGGACACGGACTTCCCTCCGCTGGACTCCAACGAGCCCATCCACAAGTTTGGTTTCAGCACTCTGGCCTTGGTGGAGAAATACTCCTCCCCTGGCCTCGCCTCCAGACAGTCGCTGTTTGTCAGAATGTAAGTAAGAATTAAGGAACATGTTTGTGCGTGTAACCATCAGTTGGGGTAAAACATTGGGATGTGTATGTCATAATAATGTTGTCATATTAATGTTTTCCACGACTGTGGTTACATTCAGCATGCTGCACACCATCTGCACTGCTGTGTATGTTGTGTTTGTGACACTCACCAGGATATTCTAAATATTCTGTGGTGTTTCATCACAAATTATTAATATTTCCTATCAGGAAGTTGAATAATTGTTTCATATTGACTAATAATGCACGCTACGTTTGTTTGAGTTCTAAATATATGTAACATGCAGCATCATTGGCTGGTGTATCAAACCTAAATACTATTTTAGTGCCTATAGTAATATGTCTGTGTTTTTCAGAACGTTTTTAAGAACATACTAAAGTCCAAAGTTTTCATAGATTGGTATATTAGTAACTAGAGACTGTTTCCTTCATTTCCCACTGAATTAAACAACAACAACCTGTAGCCTTTCAGGCTTTTACAAAACGCTTTAGCATCATTTCTTCATGACCAGGTCATCATTAAATGATAAAAGTACACTCTGTGTAGGAGCACACTTTCATACACATCAAGTATGATCAGAACAGCTTATTTCTGGCGCCATTCTTGTGCGTACTATGAAATAGCCACTGCTTATGACAACATTTCACACACGCCTAATAGGATAAAAATCTATGTTTACACATATATATATATATATATACACATACATTACATACACAAATACATACACACATACATACACACATGTTGATTCAATCAGAACTGAAGAAGCCATTAAGAAGAACTGCCAGTTGTCTTCAGTGGTAGTGGAGTGATGTTTGCTACATTTTTGTCTGTCCGCATGATTCATATAAATCTACGGAGGCCTTTTCTGCTTGTTTCCATTTTAGAAATGCTGCTCGTGGTTTCTCTTTAATCCCTGTGGACAGTCTGAAGGTAACCATGAAGGAAATTCTCCAGAAAGCACTCAAGAAGAGGAAAGGCTCACAGAAAGGCTCAGGTAATGACACCTGCATCATTTAACCACCTCTCCTTTTAATGTAATACACACAGATTATTTAGTACGTCTGGATATGTCTCTGGTTTGTTTGGTTGTCTCTCATCCAGCACATTGGTACTCTATATACAGTTTATATCAATATAAACTGAAGATTATTTGAGTTTGAATTGAGACTGATCAGTCTGTGAGACATAAAACATAAGACATTAAACCTTAAAAGGTAGTGTTTGCCATCCAAATACAGGTACTGTCTACATATTGTTGTCTATAGGGAAGTCTAGCTGTTATCTTTTTCCTTTTTCTAAAGCAGTAACAATATATTAAAGACGGGGATGATCTCATGCATGCACTCATGTTTACGTACCACTTTTAGGGCCATTATATTGACTTACATTCATTTAATGGAGACATACCCTAACCTTAACCATTGAGCCAAAAATCAGTCTTTACCCAAATGGGGACATGCCTTTTGTCCCCAAATAACTGTTCTTTAGCCTGAAATGTGTACCAGAAGGTAAGTTATGAACACGCATGGATGCGCACACACACACACACACACACACACACACACACACACACACACACACACACACACACACACACACACACATATTTCCATTTAGATTTCCATTTAGATGAGTATTGATCATTTCCCGTATTTACCCTTCCCACACACACACACAGTCTTTCTAGCAGGATGGTCTGCGGTCATGCTGCTCAGTGCTCAGTGCTGCTGTTCTGGCTTTTCTCTGGCTACGACACTTAGTCGTTGATATGATACTTTTGTTAAGAACGTTACTTTCCATTACGTACCAAGATCTCTTATTTCCAGTCATTTTTATTTCCAGCAGCACAAGTCAAACCCTGACACTGTGGGGCCCCCTTCAGATAAACTCTAGATGAACTCATTAGCACAAGATAAGATATAAAAAAAAAAAGTGGAGGCCCACTCTTGGCTTCCGTAGACAACAAAATATACAATAAAAATGTAATGGCTAGCATGCTTCTAACAGAGTGCTTGTTGGATGGTTTGTACCTAACCATATAGTTATCATAAGCACTGTCCCCACCCAGCTCTAAAAGTTTGAAGTAGCTAATGTATGTTGCTGTTGTCCCACAGGGCCCATGTATCGCCTGGAGAAGCAGACAGAGCCAAACGTGGCGGTAGACCTGGACTCGACCCTGGAGAGCCAGAGCACCCTGGAGTTTTGTCTGGTCCGAGAAAACAGTAAGTCACTCCAGTCGTTCAACGCCACCGCTGTTCACTTCACCTCTTATCCAGGGTTTCCGCGGGGTCTTAAAAAGTCACAAATTTCAAAATCTAAATTTTAGGCCTTTAAAAGTCTTAAATTTGCTGAAATAATGTGTTCTAGGTCTTACATATTTTCAAACAGGTCTTAATTTTCCTATGTCCATGCAGCTCTACCTCTAATGCTTTTTTCTTTTTAATTCCGCGGTGTTGTAGTTCCTTCTTTCGCTAGTCCAAATATATAACGCTGTATTACGACTACAAATGAGACCAACATTGGCTACTGATATTGCAGCCAATCAGCTTTGGTGTTTATTGGTGCCAGTCTCTTTCAGATTGTACCACAGACATAAAACGGATTTTATTCTTCAGCTATGAGGAAGTGCAATTTTAACGATACTGAAAAAAGGGCTTAGTTGATGTTGTGATAAAGGTCTTAAATTTAATAATGGACTTAAAAAGATCTTAAAAACTTGGTGAAGCCTGCGGAACTCTGTTATCTGACAGGATTCGGGCAGTGATTTCACATCTTAGGATGTTTTGGACTAAAAGACTGAATCACTCCCAAGTTTGGCTTTCTCAAACTAGATCCTGCTCCAGCCCTGTGTGATCCTCAGGATGTAGACTCAGGCTGTTCAAGATAAAAAAAAAAAATTTAAAAAAAAGGTGGTTGTACACTTTTGTACAACCACCTGAAACTTTTTTTTTTTTTTAGTTGTGGTTGCAAAGTAACAACTTTTTGACTGTCATCGTTTTTGAATCGTGACAGTTCTGCTGCCTAAAGAAAGCCCAGAGCATACTCAGAGATGCATCTCACCCCAGACACTCTCTGTTTGAACTGCTGCTACTTAGGCAGATGCTTCAGGACAATTAAAACACCAACAAACAGACTGAGAAACACTTTTTATCCAAGAGCCATAATTTAACTTAATGGCACTTAAGTTGGTTTTTAGTGGTTTTTAGTTTAAGGATGAATCGTACAATGAATGTATTGTTTGTGTGCTATGCCTGTGTTTTACGTGTTTTTTTTTTTATGTATTATCTTTCCTTTTTAACAAATAATCTACCTCTTTATATATTTTTATAGTGACTTTAGAGACTCTTATATAATACATATTTATTTACCTGCCTTGCACTTTTACTGATGTTTTGCACTGAAAGGACTTCAATTTCAATTTAATTTTAATGTACAACAACAATAAAAACTATTCTATTCTAACCACCACTCTGACATATTTAGTTGCCCCTAAGAAGCTTTTTCTTTTACCACATTTTACTCTGCGGTCTCTGGTGTAATACATGTTTTTACATCAATGACCTTCCCCTTCCTTCTCTTTTATTTGTCTTGTTGATTAACGTGTACTTGTCATTTGTTGATGCAGCTCAGGAAAACTTGGGTGCGTTTGTTTTGTTGTAAACACATCTCCCCCTAAACTCTCCAGATATCCCTGGAAACCGCAGCAGCATTTCGATCGATTGCGCAGTCATGCTCCTAAGTTTTATTTAATGTCTTAACATCAGGACTTTTTTAGTTTTGTAATTGATTTCCCCTGTGTGTCCAGGCTCCCGGGGTGAGGAGAGCTCTGAGGAAGACCCACCCATCGACATCACCTCAGTCCAAGACATGCTGAGCAGTCACCACTATAAGTCCTTCAAGATCAGTATGATCCACAAGCTGCGCTTCACCACGGATGTCCAGCTAGGTACTAACTGCTCACTGCAGCCTGGGAAGCTTTCTCCAGCTCCAAACATTTGGTTGAAATATTTCACATCATTGATAATATCAACCAGAGCAAATTAAGCTTCAGCTGACTTCTTAATGTTTGCAGCGGCGTCATTTTGAAATGAGTGGGCAGGAGTGTGTGTACGACTAATTTAGTGAGACAAAGAATAAGCCAGAAAAGCTAATGAACTGCATGTCACTACAGCTTTCTCTACTGTTGATGCAAAGGGCAGCCAGGTTGGATTTTGAGCTCAGGGTACTCAGAGGTTGTCCGATTTCTGAGCTCTGAAATCTGAGGTCAGGGGGCGTGTCTCCGACTTTGACCTCGGAAAATCTGACTTCCGAGTACAAATGGAACGCACTGTCCTTCTCTGTGTTAAATTTAGGGAAGTTTATCTAAAATCTACTTGCTGAACTCATCATTTAGTACTTCTCTTGTGAAAAAGAAACATATTGTTTAAAGATAATGCTTGACCTAAAACAGGAAAGCAAGAGGAATGCAGCAGTTCAGTTTGTCCAGAATAAGATTTGAAACATACTGCAGTAGTCCAACAACCAGTGCTTATCATGTGTATGAAATATGTTTTCCATTCATGAACTGACGCTGTTGTAACTGTTATTCTCAGGTATTTCAGGAGAGAAAGTGGAGATCGATCCTGTCACCAATCAGAAGGCCAGCACCAAGTTCTGGATCCGGCAGAAACCCATCTCTATCGACTCGGACCACCTGTGTGCCTGTGACCTGGTGGAGGAGCGCAGCCCCAGTACGTGGCAGTGTATGATCATTCAATCAGTCAATCTTTATTTATACAGCACCTTTCAAACACAACAACATGCTGAACACTGATTGAAAACATCAGACAAGAAAACAGAATAATAGGAAGAAGTCAAATAAGAATGGATTTAGAGACAAATACACCCTAAGATAAATAAAAAAAATGAATGAAATATATTGAAAACAGTGAAATGTTTAAAACGATATCAATCATAATTTAATAGTTATAAAAATAGTTAAGACAATAACTGTCACACACACACACACACACACACACACACACACGTATAAACACTAAAGCTGCAGAAATTATAAGACCTTAAAACAAATATAAACACTAAAACAATACAATAATAAAATAATCATCTGATAAGACACTAGGTGAAAGCCAGGCTGAATAAGTTTGTTTGCACACATCCAGTTCCATGCTGAGCAAAGCCCAGAGGTGACCATACACAACAAGTTAAAGCCCAAAAAACACATCCATCCACATCATTTAGATCAACACAACACATGAGCGTGGCCTTCCTCTAAAGAGTCAAGATTGAGACCTGTCAAACTTAAACTAACTTTTCATAGTCCACTTAGTAGCTGATCTGTAGCTTTTAACCATATATCATGATCTTCATGCAGCACATGGAGTTTACCCAGTTGTCATGGAATTGTAGATGTTTTCATTTCTGTTCTTTCCAGTCTATCAAACAGTTAGCATGCTGAGGAAGGGCTCGACACATTGTTCCCTATCACAGAAATAGTTCCTTGTAATGTGTGTTCACCATGTTGTAGAGGTGTTTGAATTCTCCGCCGGTACATTTCATTCACTATATAGTCCACAATAAAATACCCACAATGCACAGCTAATCTGAGTTTACATACAATGTACCAAAGCCCGTCTACGGAAAGCCTTTTCACTCCCTATTCAGCCCCATTGTACCAAAATTGGTTGCAGTTCCACCAGAGTTCCACTGGGGGTGATCGTAGGCGAGTGCAAAATGAATAGGAGTCTATGGAGCTAGACAGCTAAATGTGTCTCTTTCGCCTGATTGCCTTTGACAAATCTCAGATTTGATTGTAGTTTTTGCAAGTTCAACATGGATTATAGGTCGAAAGTTGAATGAACGAGTCCTTATTTCCTTTTGATTTCTTACAGGTTGAATCATTGTTTCCCATAACTTGCAAGCATTCTGCTAATGAATGCTGATTGGTCAGTGAAGGTCTGATTACGACCAGAGATCCTGCTTGACGGCATCCAAAACGGAACCAGAATGTCAGAGTGAATATTTCGGCGTGGTCTTAAAACATTAGCAAACCTCTTTCTAGCACGTTTAATGACAGGGAGAGACTAACCTATCAGCTGTGTTGTATTAACAGGGAGAGACTAACCTATCAGCTGTGTTGTATTAACAGAGAGAGCCTAACCTATCAGCTGTGTTGTATTAACAGGGAGAGACTAACCTATCAGCTGTGTTGTATTAACAGGGAGAGACTAACCTATCAGCTGTGTTGTATTAACAGAGAGAGCCTAACCTATCAGCTGTGTTGTATTAACAGGGAGAGACTAACCTATCAGCTGTGTTGTATTAACAGGGAGAGACTAACCTATCAGCTGTGTTGTATTAACAGGGAGAGACTAACCTATCAGCTGTGTTGTATTAACAGAGAGAGCCTAACCTATCAGCTGTGTTGTATTAACAGGGAGAGACTAACCTATCAGCTGTGTTGTATTAACAGGGAGAGACTAACCTATCAGCTGTGTTGTATTAACAGGGAGAGACTAACCTATCAGCTGTGTTGTATTAACAAGGAGAGACTAACCTATCAGCTGTGTTGTATTAACAGGGAGAAACTGACTTATCAGCTGTGTTGTATTAACAGGGAGAGTCTAACCTATCAGCTGTGTTGTATTAACAGGGAGAGTCTAACCTATCAGCTGTGTTGTATTAACAGGGAGAGTCTAACCTATCAGCTGTGTTGTATTAACAGGGAGAGTCTAACCTATCAGCTGTGTTGTATTAACAGGGAGAGTCTAACCTATCAGCTGTGTTGTATTAACAGGGAGAGTCTAACCTATCAGCTGTGTTGTATTAACAGGGAGAGACTAACCTATCAGCTGTGTTGTATTAACAGAGAGAGTCTAACCTATCAGCTGTGTTGTATTAACAGAGAGAGTCTAACCTATCAGCTGTGTTGTATTAACAGAGAGAGTCTAACCTATCAGCTGTGTTGTATTAACAGGGAGAGTCTAACCTATCAGCTGTGTTGTATTAACAGAGAGAGTCTAACCTATCAGCTGTGTTGTATTAACAGAGAGAGTCTAACCTATCAGCTGTGTTGTATTAACAGAGAGAGTCTAACCTATCAGCTGTGTTGTATTAACAGAGAGAGACTAACCTATCAGCTGTGTTGTATTAACAGAGAGAGTCTAACCTATCAGCTGTGATGTATTAACAGAGAGAGTCTAACCTATCAGCTGTGTTGTATTAACAGGGAGAGACTAACCTATCAGCTGTGTTGTATTAACAGGGAGAGTCTAACCTATCAGCTGTGTTGTATTAACAGGGAGAGTCTAACCTATCAGCTGTGTTGTATTAACAGAGAGAGTCTAACCTATCAGCTGTGTTGTATTAACAGAGAGAGACTAACCTATCAGCTGTGTTGTATTAACAGAGAGAGTCTAACCTATCAGCTGTGTTGTATTAACAGGGAGAGTCTAACCTATCAGCTGTGTTGTATTAACAGAGAGAGTCTAACCTATCAGCTGTGTTGTATTAACAGGGAGAGACTAACCTATCAGCTGTGTTGTATTAACAGGGAGAGTCTAACCTATCAGCTGTGTTGTATTAACAGGGAGAGACTAACCTATCAGCTGTGTTGTATTAACAGAGAGACTAACCTATCAGCTGTGTTGTATTAACAGAGAGAGTCTAACCTATCAGCTGTGTTGTATTAACAGAGAGAGACTAACCTATCAGCTGTGTTGTATTAACAGAGAGAGACTAACCTATCAGCTGTGTTGTATTAACAGAGAGAGTCTAACCTATCAGCTGTGTTGTATTAACAGGGAGAGACTAACCTATCAGCTGTGTTGTATTAACAGAGAGAGACTAACCTATCAGCTGTGTTGTATTAACAGAGAGAGACTAACCTATCAGCTGTGTTGTATTAACAGAGATAGACTAACCTATCAGCTGTGTTGTATTAACAGAGAGAGACTAACCTATCAGCTGTGTTGTATTAACAGAGAGAGTCTAACCTATCAGCTGTGTTGTATTAACAGAGAGAGTCTAACCTATCAGCTGTGTTGTATTAACAGGGAGAGACTAACCTATCAGCTGTGTTGTATTAACAGGGAGAGTCTAACCTATCAGCTGTGTTGTATTAACAGAGAGAGTCTAACCTATCAGCTGTGTTGTATTAACAGAGAGAGTCTAACCTATCAGCTGTGTTGTATTAACAGAGAGAGTCTAACCTATCAGCTGTGTTGTATTAACAGGGAGAGTCTAACCTATCAGCTGTGTTGTATTAACAGGGAGAGTCTAACCTATCAGCTGTGTTGTATTAACAGGGAGAGTCTAACCTATCAGCTGTGTTGTATTAACAGAGAGAGTCTAACCTATCAGCTGTGTTGTATTAACAGAGAGAGTCTAACCTATCAGCTGTGTTGTATTAACAGGGAGAGTCTAACCTATCAGCTGTGTTGTATTAACAGGGAGAGTCTAACCTATCAGCTGTGTTGTATTAACAGAGAGAGTCTAACCTATCAGCTGTGTTGTATTAACAGAGAGAGTCTAACCTATCAGCTGTGTTGTATTAACAGGGAGAGTCTAACCTATCAGCTGTGTTGTATTAACAGAGAGAGTCTAACCTATCAGCTGTGTTGTATTAACAGGGAGAGACTAACCTATCAGCTGTGTTGTATTAACAGAGAGAGTCTAACCTATCAGCTGTGTTGTATTAACAGGGAGAGTCTAACCTATCAGCTGTGTTGTATTAACAGGGAGAGTCTAACCTATCAGCTGTGTTGTATTAACAGGGAGAGTCTAACCTATCAGCTGTGTTGTATTAACAGGGAGAGTCTAACCTATCAGCTGTGTTGTATTAACAGGGAGAGTCTAACCTATCAGCTGTGTTGTATTAACAGAGATAGACTAACCTATCAGCTGTGTTGTTGATGCCTCGAGAGAACAAAGGAAGCGACTCAGAGCTTGCCGTAAAGCAGTATCTCCGGCCGTATGTGTATGACGTCATTGACATTTTAAAAGGCTTTTTAGAACAAAAAAACGACTTTAAAAAAATCTCACCCAGCAGTGTGTATTTTCTTTGCCTCCCCTTTCAAATGTAACATTCAAATTACTAGACAAAAAATTATATCCTGAGAACAGTGGATTTTGAGGGGTATAGCTCCATAGAGTCCCATTCATTCTGCACTGCCCTGTGAGCGCCCCCATATATGGAACTCTGGTGGAACTGCAACCAGTTTCAGAAGCCGGAAGTAACGAGAGAGTGGAACTTATTTGAATGTACCCTACATTTTACTCCCGTATCACACAATGCAACGTGGTCGTGTATTCCCAGAGGAGAAGAAGAAGCAGAAGCACCCGCGGAAACTGAAAAGGAAAAATGTAGCAGGCTTTGGTTTCTAAACAGTGGAAATATAACATGCAACCTATATAATATACAACCTTTTACTCTCCTCCTGTGTTTCAGTGAGTGTCTTAAATCTGTTTTGGTTATTCCCTATATAGTTCACATTTTTTGTACAGCCCTAAGTCTGATACCGTGGTGGCAGAAATTTTGCCATGGTGGGCCGCCACTACAAAATCAACATAGAAGAAACACTGAATAAGGGAGAAGGGGAGTATTTCTGGCGCAATCCTGAGTCGAGTCCTTGAATATGAAGTATCTCCTGATACTGAGTTCCATTTGATACTGTCGCATCAATTTGATTTGATACATATATGAATGCCTAAAGGTTGATTAAACATGCATCTGGCACATTAGGAGAACAGCTGCAGCTACATTAGGCACACCTTATTATTCATGAGCTACTTGATCCCAATACATGAGTATTATAATACATGATGAGTTTACCCGAGAGAGTGTGACATAACGCCATCTGCTGGAGATTGGACAGCGGTGTTTCTCTCTGCCGTGCAGACGCACAGACAAGATACTCCGAGAGTTGATGATGAATTATCCACAGCTGATGTGATCGGTTTTAACCGGTGACAGCGCCGGTCAGTGCTGGAAATCTCTACTCTCAGATCTATGCCATGACATGTTCTGTTCAGATATCATTTCCTGCTGCACGTTCAGTGGGAAACAGGCTCTTTGGGTTACATTTGATGATGTTAGAGCTGACCGAGTCAATGAAGGCATGATGCAGTCACTGAATATTCCTCATGCCTTTTTTCTCATGTAAGGTATTTTCATATCACTGTCAATATCGCTCACACACACACACACACACAGACACAGACAGACAGACAGAGACACAGACAGACAGACAGACAGACAGACAGACAGACATGGCTGAAGATGATCCGTGCAGCATTTAACATGCTTTCCCTCTGTGTGTTACAGGTCATGCAATATTCAAGCTCACTTATCTCAGCAACCATGACTACAAGCCGCTCTACTTTGAGTCGGATGCTGCTACGGTCAATGAAATAGTGCTGAAGGTGAGTTCTCAGTTGAGGTTTAGTATAGGCATTAAGAACCAGATCATGATTGAGCTATCAATGAGCTGTCTCAATGTTTGCTCATTAAAATATGATCTAGAGACATCAGTACTGTACTGGTACTAAAGCAGCAGTGTTTCAGAAGCAGAGCCTACTTAGTACCAGTATAGTACTGATACTTTACTTGGGTATTTCTATTTTCATAGAGTATATCATTTTTTTTCACTGCAGCGATCTTCAGCCTGTGAAAATGACCCTGATGATGTCATAGTGATGTAATCAGAGTAATAATAAGATACCTCCTTACCGACACTTAAACCGTAAACAGCAGGAACAGTAATGGGAGGATGGATGGCGGAACATTCTTCAATAACACATAGGGCTGGGCGATATGGTTGAAAACTGTATCACGATATACGTTTTTCATATCTGTCGATATCGATAATTATTGATATTTTTTATGACCTATTTAAAATAAGGACCAGGAGAAAAATATATTAAATTTAAACATTTTTATTTTAAACTTAACCCTGCTCTGATTATAATCCCCTCAGTTATAAAAGCAGAAATGTCAACTCAACCATGGAAAACACTCAAATAATTAAAATGTAAACAGGTCTAAAATCACAATGAACACTTAACAATTATCTCTTAACATTATGGTGCAAAATTAAAGAATAAGTAAGAAATGCTTAATAAAGTGTCATAAGATAGTGCAAAGTGTTAGCTAAATATAAGAAACCTGAGAAGAACTATTTTCTGCAGGTTTAGTGCTCGGTTGGTAACCTGGCTTCTGGACAGTGCTCAGCATGTCTGCCTCTGTTATTTCTTTGTAGCGTTTAGTAAGGCGCTGATGCAGAGTACCCCTCCATGGCGGTCTGCTGCTTGTGCCGTGTTGCAGCTGCAGATGTTGTTGGACATTGATGGCGAATACGGCTGTGCTCCAAAGTGTGAGCGCGGCTAAAGTGGTAAAACAAGTTTATGGTTTTACCAGTGTTGGTGGGGACGACGGTCTGACGACATTGGTCTGACTACGGTCAGACTTATAAAATCCCCAAAACTGCCATACAGACTTTTCCTGTTTTATCAACGATTTCCTCGCTCGCTGCGGCACTCACTTTCCACTCCACGCTGGTTCTGTTATTGAAGAACACGAGACAGCGATGTGGCGCAACCAAACATGATACTGTTACATAATTGTCTGTTAGAGTGTCACTCCCTACGTTGCTAGGTTACCAGAACGTTTTATCGAACGTTTTATCGACCGCATTTTCTATTGATATTGATTATGTGTCTATCGTGATACATATCGTTATGGTTTTATCGCCCAGCCCTAATAACACATTTCAAATAAAGATTCTTTGGTTCTGTTTTCCAAATTCAGAATGTATCGATCTATTCATTTGTTTACGTTTAAAGCTTCTTTTCACTACCACGTATAAACCCCACTAACACCAACTTATCACCACTATAGTTTTACACTCCTTTTTGGATTTCATGGTCTGTGTTATTTTTGAGTAATCAAAATTAGGTAGTTAAAGAGAAACTCATATTTCTGATATAGACGTTTAGAGAACGGGTCCAATTTGACCCGAAGACAACACGAGGGTTAAAACCATGTGATGGACGGGTGTGTTTGTTTCCAGGTGAACTACATCCTGGAGTCCCGGGCCAGCACCGCTCGGGCCGATTACTTTGCCCTGAAGCAGCGGAAACTGAGCCGGCGCACCAGCTTCAGCTTCCAGAAGGAGAAGAAGACGGGCCAGTAGGCTCAGCCGGTCTCCTGCACACACAGCGGGACTGGAGACAGACAGGAAGACTCTGTGTCTCGGCTCCAGCCGGCCAAGGGGGGCGCCTCTGAAACCCCATGGGCCAGGACAGCCCGCCAGCAAAAACAAACCAATGATTAGTTTTCTAAAAAAGGAAAAAGGCTTTGAGAGCTGTGGGACCGAGAGTTGTCAGCTGCCTCGCTGACTGAACACCCGCTCCGTCCTCCAGGGGGGGTTGGTTTGAAAGCTACATGCTAAATCGTTGCTTCTGTCCCGCCATCTTTATCACATGTAACATAGCAACAGGACAAGCAAACGTTCACATTTTTATGTTCTGTACAAAGACATTTTACATTC
The DNA here is from genome assembly GCA_025617405.1 of Perca schrenkii. NCBI lineage: Eukaryota > Metazoa > Chordata > Actinopteri > Perciformes > Percidae > Perca > Perca schrenkii. The sequence goes on along the minus strand of CM046802.1, from coordinate 56,765 downwards.
AGGAAATGAAATAATGATGATATAGAAATGAAAAAGCCTAGTGTGGATTTTTTTTTCTTCTTCTGCCTTGAATCCTCCACTCAGTGGCCAGTTTATCAGCTCCACCAACGCAGAGGTGTTCAACATTTGATTCATCTTTTGTCAGATTATATTACATTATACTGACAGTATAATATTTAGCAGGATGGATGGATGGATGGATGGATGGATGGATGGATGGATGGATGGATGGATACTTTATTGATTCCCAAGGGGAAATTCAAGGTCCCAGTAGCTTAAAGACGTCACACACAACATTCACATACATCATAACAGGATGATAAAAAAGCAAATCCACATGAATAGCATGGACAATAAAAGAAAAAAATACTAAATAAAATAACAAATAACAAATCCACATGAATGTACTAAGAGATGTGTAAGCATGAGAGGCTTGCAGGGACAGGGTGGGGATTGACCCTGTGAGTCAGTATGAGAGGGGGTGTCATGGTGGTAGTGCAAATAGGTCCAATAGTGCAAGGATAAAGTCTAGAGACCAGCATTAAATATACGCAATATAAGAGAATAATGTAAACCTAGTAATATAAAAACTATAGCAGTGCAAGGATAAAGTTTAAAAAAAGACAGCATTAAATATGGACATAAGCATTAAATATGGGCATTATAAGGGAATAAAGTAGACAGTAGGATAGACACAAATCAACAGTCAATGTTTGTGAGGTTTGAAGTAATAGGGTTACAGCCATTGTTCAAATATAAAGTCAGACCTCAGTCCATGCTGGGGGAGGGAGGGAGGGAGGGGTTGTTCATATGGGCTAATATAGCCTGTAAACAGTGTAAGCAGTAAACAGTGGGTCAGTACATAACTGTTATAGGAGGTATGGAGAGTGGTGGAGAGGGAGACAGACTATGCAGAGAAGTCTCTCTCCTCTTCCTTTTTAGTGAAGCATTGTAGAGTCGTATGGCCCTGGGGACAAATGTCTTCCTCTGTCTGTCAGTTACACACACACACACACAGTTGTGCATGGCAGTGTGTGTAGTCTAGAGCTGATCATGCTCTTCTGTGTTGTGATAGTGCTGTGGAGTGGATGACGCTCATTGTCCAAAATGTTGAGCAGTTTGTTCAGGGTCCTTTAATCTGATATTGAAGTGATACACTCCAGTGACTCCACTCCAGCCAGCAGTAGTGATAACCCCCACACCTTTTTTTTTTTTTTTTTTTTCGAGGTGTGGGGGCAGATTAGGCGTATAGTCGAAGCCGTGTACGCATCTCACGAACGTGATGACGTAGTCATCACGGTCGAAGTTGCGTGCATGGGGTGTGGTTTTGTCTGCCTTAAAAGACGTTGTAACAGTCTATCTGTCCACTGCTCCCTGACGGTTCTTAGCAAGCCTTTGTTAGCTAACTTGTCAGTTCGTTTTTGTCTTCGACCTTCTCAACCAGACCATAGGCGCATATCACTTTTCAACTCCTTTGGTCGACATCAAGAGTAAAACGCCTTACAACCATGTCTACACGTCTGTTTGGATATCAAGATGGATCATCTGTTGATGATGAAGGTATGCTTGGTGTACGCTCTCCCGGTACATTTGAATTGAGTCGCACTACATTCGAACTGAGACCCAGTACGTTTGTGCCGAACCTTACACCCCTAAACGGGTCAACTAGCACTGGAGAAGTTACTGATGTTGTAGATAACCCTTTTGCTGTCAATCGGGCACCCCCGGAAAAAGAGATCCCGTCCCTGAGATCTTAACGCCAAGTTTGGCGGAATCGTGTACTGCTGATATGGAATGTGAGGGTAAGAATGGATATCGTTATTCCATTCGATACAGTGAGGGGCATGTGTCGGTAGCCGTGTACACTAGCGTTGTAGCGGGGCTATCTAGCAAAGCTAAAACAGAGTGCACGATCTCTGTAAAAGACTGGAAGCTTTTTTAGGGACGTTGTGTGTAAGGATCTGGACAACCCTGGATTTCCAGAGATAGTGTATGTGTCCCAGTGGGATAGCAGCAAAGGGGGGCATAATCTACAGGGTGGAAGCAGACCGTTTCACAAGATCTGCTGGGGATTTCATTTTCCTCAGTGTATGTGAAGAAAAGGAGAAGATTATTGCAGCCAGAGGTCGTGAAGAATGGCTGTTGAAACCATATCCTGTTTCTAACGAGGAATGCAACAAGTGGTTTAAAAATGGCTTCTTTATACAATGGTGTGACTGGGAGATTCTGAAGAAGCAGTTTGATACAGTTGACTATATCATCAGAAGAGATCAAATAAGGAACTCATGTGATGCCATAAGAAAAAAGTTGATTTTCGATGACGACGGTCAACACTCTCTGCCTATGCCAAGACCGCTGTATAGACCCAAAATCGTCAGACACAAAGACTAGTAAAACGGTGGGTTTATTTCTAAGTGTTGTGTAGTTGCAAAATAGTAAAAACGTTTTTGACTCTGTTATCGTGTTTTACAGTGACTGTACTGTATGTATTTTTTTTTTCTCTAGAATGCATGGCTTATTTGCGCCACTGACTGCAACCGGATCTCCTGAATCGTACTCGTCATCATCATCATCACATATGACCCCTGAAAGCTTCCTGGCGCCGCCACATATGTCCCCGCCTTTACCGCCCTCTCTTTTGATCAGGTCACCTATACCTTCCCCCAACCCCCCAGGACATCCGTTCTACCCCCAATCGTCTAATGTCTTACAACTGCCAGGTGGCCATGGTTGTTCAAACATTGTGGGGGGTGATCAAACGGATGGATTGGTGACAACATTGTTTATAGACAGTGTTAAAACAGCGTCTCTACATCTACTCAACGTAGTACTTTACAGGTATTGGGGGGAGATCTGCGAGGGTTGTCAGATCAATCATCCAAGTCAGAAGCAGCACGAGTGTTTGGGCAGCATCCCCGAGGGGTTCTATGTAAGACATTTTGAACAACTTATGAAAAGACTGTTGACGGATAAATTTGTCCCAGTCGTTCAACGCTTTCTGGCAATGAAACATCTCTGTGCTGATGGTGCAAGAATCCGTGTGGTAGCCGAAACTGTTTTGAACGAGTTGAAAACAGTGGAAGATGTCACAGTCAAAATACGAGAAATGTATGATGCTATGATTGGCGAGGACGTCGTCAAAGTGGCTGAAATTCGAGAAATTGGAGACTACTGGAGAGATTTATATGAGAGATAAAACATATATATAATATGGGGAATTGTTTACGTGTGATGTATAACCATAACACTAAGAGATATGTGATAGATCGTTTATCATGTATTTTAGAACAAGCCATTGCAGGCAAAGTGAATGATGTTAAAAAGTATCAAAGTATGTGCAGCGCGAATAGCATTGACGTGTGTAGGCTAGAAAAACTGATGAGTCTTGTTAGAAGACATTATAGCAAGCCGTGTTGGGATGATTTGTTACAAATGTTGTTAACAATGCTATTAGCTCGTGAGAATGTTGTGGAGACATTCTGTGCAGTCATAACTAATATTACCCATGATTTCAAGAAGTTGAATGTATGTCGTATACTGGTTACATACACAATGATTATAGATGTGTTGAGTCTGTATGTGAATGAAAAACAATGTATTGATGTCTTACAGGCTTTGCAAAAACTACACGTTTTCATAATCAGTGAATCCGGTGTGTCCGCCTTAGTCAAAACTCTATCTGTAATCGAGGGGGTGTCGGTGTCTTCATAATATTCATGTGTGTTGTAGAATAAATAAGCTTGACATAGTACTAATGTGGTCACTTGCGTCGTATCTGAATCATGGAGAGGGTCATGCGAAAAATATATTATGACCCTGCACACCCTGGAGGGTTAAGCGGGGTGCATAAGCTCCGCAATGCAGTCAAAGAATGTACAGGGGTTACCCCACCAATCCCAGCGGTTAAAAAGTTTCTATTGCGTCAGGATGCCCATACTCTACATGCACCTGCCTTGAGACATTTCCCCAGGAACCGTGTGTTAGTTAATAGTATTGATAAACAGTTTCAGGCCGATTTGGTCGATATGGCTGAATATTCTGCAGAAAACGACAATGTTCGCTATATACTAACTTGTATCGATGTGTTTTCTAAGTATGCGTGGGTCAGATGTCTTAAAGATAAATCGGGGTCCACAGTTACAAGTGCCTTTAAAGAAATATTGTGTCAGGGGCGTGTACCTATGAAACTTCAAACCGACGAGGGGGGGAGAGTTCTATAATAAGGGGTTTCAAAGATTGATGACTCAGTATAAAATTCATCACTTCTCTACATCGAACGAGACAAAAGCAAGTGTTGTTGAACGTTTCAATCGATCTTTTAAGACACGTATGTGGAAATATTTAACAGCTGTTAACTCGCGTAGATACATCGATGCATTGCAAGATCTTGTGAATGCTTACAATAATTCATATCATAGGTCAATAAAAATGGCACCCTCTGCAGTGAATAAGGACAATGAGAAAACAGTTTTTAACAATCTGTACAAACTAAAACCCCCCGGAATGATTGCTTTTAAATTTCAGCATGGCGAGACCGTCAGATTGTCAAAACATAGGGGCGTGTTCCGTAAAGGGTATCAACAAACGTTTACAGACGAAGTTTTTTTACAATAGCAAAGCGTATAGGCAGGACGCCTCCTGTTTATATACTAAACGACAATAGTGGAGAGACACTGACCGGCACCTTTTACGAAGCAGAGTTACAGCCCGTAATTGTGGACAAAAACAAAGTGTTTAAAATAGAGAAAGTTGTGGCTAGAAAGAAAGCCGGTCGTAAAAATCTAGTACTGGTGAAATGGCTAGGCTGGCCGGAAAAATTCAACTCATGGATCTCTGAAAAAGACATAGTTGATGTGAGATAAAGGAGCAATGACCCAGTCTTAAACTAGTCACTTTGATTTGGTAGCGCAAGACAGCAGAACGATGAATAAGAACGGATTCTTTGTTACGTTACCTAGTAACGCCACACTCACTAGTTTATCCCAATAATGAGATTTGTCAGTTCAGAACAAAGTTGGCAAAACTGGATCATGCATCACAGTCGCAGTGGGGTCTTATTGAGATTCAGTACCCCAGAGTCTGGAATAGTTTACGGAGAATGATTCCAAATTGAATTCTTTGACACAAAGACAAAACTGATCAACAAGATACTGTTAAGCGGTAGGGTATTATAATCGATAGCCAGCGTTGTTAAAGAATATAATATGAAATGTGCATCTACCTCTGACCACGGCACACATAACTATGAACTACAACCAGGTCACTAATAAAATACTATTCTTTACTGGAGGATGGATGTAAGCGGTGCTTTAAAGGACGTCTAGCCGAAATTCTTGGATGCAAACACAGCTGCTCGATATAAGCACGATCGACCCCATTTAAAATGTATGGCTCGCGCCGGCCGACATTCACGCGCTATAACATATTTATTTGTACGCGACATTGTGGACTATCAGCTGGTCGGAGAATAGCTCATGTGCCACTACTCGCGATGTAGCAACATCTCTCGATGGTGACTAGAGGCGAATGCCCACTGATCTGATCTCCACACACTCCTCAATGACAGTCATCAAAGCAGACACGCATCAACCAATGCGGACATCCAAACAGATTTACAGAGCCCACCAGAACCAGCTCATCCTCGCTTCTCGCTCATGCGAAAGTTGTTGTAAAACTGACATTTCGGTATTCTGTGAAACAACACTAGAAATCGATGCGTAGCGTACACCGCTGATGATGGGAGGTACCTGGCTATTATATGAATCAGGCCGGTGGGGAGTTGCCAGGATTCACTTGAGGAGCCAGTGGCAGCAGCATGGACACGGCCTAGGGGGCATATTCAGCAGCCCACGAGAATCGGCCGTGCCGCTTTTAAAAGGGAGTTTAATATAGCCAAACCTCGTTTGAACAAAGCCGCATCCAGTGTTAGTTGACGTGACGCGAAACACGTCAGGAATGCCAAAGCGGCCAGACAGCAGCGAGACGCCTTCATGGTGCACAGGCGCAGAAGCCTTAAAGCACCCCACCAGGATGCGGGCGCGCAGGCCGTGAACAAAAAGAATAAAACGCGAAACAAAACACGGAGGATCGCCAAAAGAGAAGAAAAGCGGCCATGCCGTCGCGAGCTCCGACCCGACTCTCCCTCATCTCAGCAAAAGACATATTCTAGAATAATCATGGCATTCGCTCATAATCAGTCGGAGGTGTGTGAAAACAGAGCTGGATCTGTTTACAATTCCTTCACACCCAGCACATCTATCGAAAAATCATCATTTGTAGAAATTCCACCAATGTCCGCCCTAACGGACACGGGCATCGAGTTTTTCACTGGCTGCAGCGAGAGAAGATTATCTTAGCCCTTAACGTTCATATCTGTACACCGTGCAAGGATTACAAATCCTGATGGCACAGTGTTGGCTAATGGCGTGAATGTGGGTTTTATAAACTACCGGATGTAGTCTGTTCTCACAAGTAGATATAATGTTGGGTGATAGATTGATTACAGTCTTAGTACTTATCCATATCGAGGACTTATTGAGGTGCTTTACTGATGATTATGGAAACTGACACATTGGACACCCAGTTTGAGTACGGGTCTATTTAGCAGGACACTAGCGGAAAAATGGACATGAGGTCTATCGTCGGCGATAATGTGGGGGCTGAACCAACGGTGATACAGCCGTAAGTCGTATTGTGGAGTTAATATCACCAGTGCACGCAGATTTGTTTTTCAAGAAAAGCTGTTGTTAAATGGTGTGGACATGTCACTTTAATTCATCCGGTCAAAAGATGACTTTAGTTCTTATGACCCCAGAAATGTTCAATTCACTGTAAAAATAATCGTCTCGACAGATCAGTTTGTAAAGAAAATATCCAGGTGTCTCCTACTGTGAGACTAGCGCATGCTGTGCCGCCATCACCAATGCCAAATATGCTACATGACAGGTAGCCATAAAAACACTCTCCATGCCGCGTGTACGCGCAGTGTGCAACCAAGCGAACCTATTTATCGGTCAGATACCTAGGATTTGTTGTCATAGCTTCGTTGATAATGAAGCAGACACCGCCAGTATGCACACGCAACTGTTTCGGATCACCATAATGCAGAGCTTTATAGGCCTAGCCTGCTGACGGACAGCCACCCACACGCCCTTTTTCAACCCCATTTTGCCAAAGAGGCACATGCGCTCGCGATACTGCAGATGGTGGAATCACCGGTCAGCCACTCAAAAGACGTCCATTGCTCCACATAACACGCGAGGATTTTCGCGGGACGGATTATACTTTCTCTGCTTCGACTTGGAACCTGACGAGGGTCCGGAAACGCATCACCGGTCCAAGACAGGGCAATGTGAGATTGGAGGCCCGCCTCGAAACACATCGCCACGCCGACGCTGGCTGATCTGTCTCTGTTTTTGACTCTGTAATCGAGATATCTAACCGAGACAAGTTCTATTGGACCCTACTAATAACATGAATACAATTGAACTTACCAGTGTGCTAGAAAAGAATGAATGGGGAAAGTAAATTTCTTGGGAGTCAAGCCTCATGACCAACTTCCAAAAACCCATCATTCGTAAGCTACCTGCAATGGTAGATAAATACTCATCCAAGTTATATGCCGGGTGAACAATGGTTGGCCATATACATTACCGAAAAACAAACATGGTTTGTTCTTTGACAGTTTTGGTCATTCACCTACCGTTTTTCATCGGGAAATCAATCATTTTCTCTTAAAAAACTGTGTGGAGGTGTACCATTCAGGAATCCAAGTGCAAAATAATTATTCTACAACCTGCGGTCAACATTGTGTTTTCTTTTTCATGTCATATTCAGAAAAAAAATTCCTTATACAAAAGTGTTGAGTCTGTACGGTTCTAATCTTGTATGTAACGATACAATGGTCACTCATTTTGTTAGCAAAATACATCCAGATGTGTGTCATGATCAGAAATTTAAATGTGTGCAATGTGCATGTGCTTTATATAGGTAAAAGTGATGATGATAAAATGATATTCAATAATAAAGAATGCTGAATATATCTATCTTACCATCTCTTTATTTATTTTTTTAAAATACATGGAAAAACAGTAACACAATAGGGTAAAATACCTGTATAGTTTTGAAAAACATTCCACCCCGCAGGTCTCGAAAGGTCTGAAACATTGTTAGGGGTTGTCACACTTTTCAGTAGATCATACAGATGGCTGCCTGTCACAGTCTTATCTTCAACAACGATTTCCCCATTATTAGCCCACGAGATGTGATCGGTATTACGGGATAAAGCGGTGAGTATGTATTCAGCGTTGCGTTTATTCCTGGGTGGCATATGTGCCAATATCTCTGATCTTATTATATCGTCTTCTACGATTATGTCTTGGGACTCAACACCTGTGTCTGCACCCTTAGATGCATCATGGGGCAGGGATAACGTAAGTACATTCTTCTCACGCGCCCCCAGTTTTACCAGGTTTAGATACTTCTGCAAAACACTGGAATATTTTTTGGCTTTTTCTACGTATTGATTGTTTTATATTTCTACATTATTATTTTCCTAATGGCTATGACACAGAAAAAATGTCCTACTGTGAAAACCTAAAGAGACGGTTAGTCTCTTATCCCCATGCTACAGACATTTAATGGTTGTATTTTACCTATTTTTCTATTTTTACGTATTGGTTGTTTTCTATTTTAATACTATTTTTACACTATTTTCCCAATGGCTGTGACTGACGCCCGAAAGTTTTTCCCCACCGTGAAAAGCTAAAAAGACATTGAATGTAAAACGGGGAAAAATATTTAAATGTATTTCACTATTTGTTTTTCAAAACTATTCAGGTATTTTACCCTATTGTGTTACTGTTTTTTCCATGTATTTTAAAAAAAATAAATAAAGAGATGGTAAGATAGATATATTCAGCATTTTTTATTATTGAATATCATTTTATCATCATCACTTTTACCTATATAAAGCACATGCACATTGCACACATTTAAATTTCTGATCATGACACACATCTGGATGTATTTTTGCTAACAAAATGAGTGACCATTGTATCGTTACATACAAGATTAGAACCGTACAGGCTCAACACTTTTGTATAAGGAATTTTTTTCTGAATATGACATAAAAAAAAAAAACACAATGGTGACCGCAGGTTGTAGAATAATTATTTTGCACTTGGATTCCTGAATGGTACACCTCCACACAGTTTTTTTAAGAGAAAATGATTGATTTCCCGATGAAAAACGGTAGGTGAATGACCAAAACTGTCAAAGAACAAACCATGTTTGTTTCTCGGTAATGTATATGGCCAACCAATGTTCACCCGGCATATAACTTGGATGAGTATTTATCACTACCATTGCAGGTAGCTTACGAATGATGGTTTTTGGAAGTTGGTCGCAAGGCTTGACTCCCCAAGAAATTTACTTCCCCATTCATTCTTTTTCTAAGCACACTGGTAAGTTCAATTGTATTCATGTTATTAGTAGTGGTCCAATAGAACTTGTCTCCGGTTAGATATCTCGATTACAGAGTCAAAAACAGAATAACAGATCAGCGTCACCGTGCGTGCGAGGGGGTTTCGGAAACGGGCCTCCAATCTCACATTGCCTGTCTTAACCAGTGATACGTTTCCGGACCCCCCTCCATCAGGTTCCAAGTTGAAGCAGAAAAGGGTATATCCGTCCCCGAAATCCTCACGTGTTATGGACAATGGACGGTCTTTTAAGTGGCGACCTGTTGATTCCACCATCTGGTAATATTCACGAACATATTGCCCTCTTTGAAAATGGGGTTGAAAAGGGCGTGCGGGGGTGTGGCTGTCCGTCAGCGTATAGGCCTATAAACTCTGTATTATGGTGTCCGAAATTAAAGGGGTTACGTGCATACGAACCGGTGTATGCTTCATTATCAACGAAAGCTATGACAACAAACTTAGGTATCTGACCGATAAATAGGTTCTCTTGGTTGCACACGCGCGTACCCGCCCGGTATGGAGAATGTTTTTTATGGCTACTCTGTCAATAGCATATTTGGCATTAGTGTGTTGTAGCGCTCTGCTATGCGCTAGTCTCACAGTAGGAGACACTGATATTTTCTTTACAAACAGACTGGCAGACATTATTTTTACAGTGAATTGAACATTTCCTGGGGTCATAAGAACAAAGTCATCTTTTGACCGGATGAATTTAAGTGACATGTCCACACCATTTAACAACAGCTTTTCTTGAAAAAACAAATCTGCGTGCACTGGTGATATTAACTCCACAATACGACTTTCGGACGTGTATGCACCCCGTTGGTTCAGCCCCACATTATCGCCGACGATAGACCTCTCATCCATTTTTCCGCTAGTGTCCTTGCTAAATAGACCCGTACTAAACTGGGTGTCCAATGTGTCGTTTCCATAATTCAGTAAAACCTCAATAAGTCCTCGATATGGATAAGTATTCGAAGACTGTGTAATCAATCTATCACCCAACATTATATCTACTTGTGAGAACAGACTACATCCGGGGGTAGTTTATAAAACCCACATTAGCGTCATTAGCCAACACTGTGCCATCAGGATTTGTAATCCTTACACGTGTGTACAGATATGAATCGTTAAGGTCAAGATAATCTTCTCCGCTTGCAGCGATGAAAAACTCGATGGGGCCCGTGTCCGTTAGGGCGGACATTGGTGGAATTTCTACAAATGATGATTTTTCGATAGATGTCTGGGTGTAAGGAACTGTAAACAGATCCAATTCTGTTTTCACACACTCCTCCGACTGATTATGAATGAATGCCATGATTATTCTAGAATATGTCTTTTGCTGAGATGAGGGAGAGTCGGGTCGGAGCTCTACGACTTCTGGTCGTTTTCTTCTTTTGACGATCCTCCGTGTTTTGTTTGCGTTTTTATTCTTTTTGTTCACAGCCTGGGTACGCCCACATCCTGGTGGGGGTTCTTTTTAAGGCTTTGCGCCTGTACACCATGAGACCGTTTCCCTGCTGTCTGGCCGCTACAGCATTCCTGACATTAGAGACCACGTCCCCAATAATACTGGATGCGGCTGTTTTCAAATGAGGTTTGGCTATATTAAACCCCTTTTTTAAAAGCGGCACAGCCATTCGGAATAGATTTCTGAATATGCCCCCTAGGCCGTGTCCATACTGCGTACTGGCTCCTATGAATCCTGGCAACTCCCCACCGGCCTGATTCATATAATAGGCCAGGTACCTCCCATCATCAGCGGTGTACGCTTTACGCATCATTTTAGTGTTGTTTCACAGGTCTGAAATGTAGTTTTACAACAACTTTTCCGTATGAGAACGGGATGAGCTGGTTCTGGTCGTCTCGTAAATCTATTTGGATGTCCGTAATAGTTGTGCGTGACAGCGATGTGTAGTGGGGTGTGTCGTAGGTCAGAGTGGGCATTCGCCTACTCTCATCAGAGATATTTATACATCGGAGTAGTGGCACATGACTATCTCCGACCAACTGATAGTCCACAATGTCGCTGTAAATAAATATATTATAGCGCCCCCCATGAATGTCGGCAGGGTGTGGAGCTATACATTTTAAATGGGGTCGAATGTTTATATCGAACGCTGTGTTTGGGGGCAAATCCAAGAATTTCGGCTAGACGTCCTTTAAACACCACTTGCCATCCATCCCCTCCAGTAAAGAATATTTTATTAGTGACCTGGTTGTAGTTCATAGTTATGTGTGCCGTGGTCGAGGTAGATGCACATTTCATATTATATTCTTTAACAACGCTGGCTATCGTATTATAATACCCTACCGCTAACCGTATCTTGTTGATCAGTTTTGTCTTTGTGTCAAAGAATTCAATTTTGGAATCATTCTCCGTAAAACTATTCCAGACTCTGGGGTACTGAATCTCAATAAGACCCACCTCATACGGCTGTGATAATATGATCAGTTTTGCCAACTTTGTTCTGAACTGACAAATCTCATTATTGGGATAAACTAGTGGTGAAGCGTTACTAGGTAACGTAACAAAGAATCCGTTCTTATTCATCGTTCTGCTGTCTTGCGCTACCAAATCAAAGTGACTAGTTTAAGACTGGGTCATTGCTCCTTTATCTCACATCAACTATGTCTTTTTCAGAGATCCATGAGTTGAATTTTTCCCGGCCAGCCTAGCCATTTCACCAGTACTAGATTTTTTACGACCGGCTTTCTTTCTAGCCACAACTTTCTCTATTTTAAACACTTTGTTTTTGTCCACAATTACGGGCTGTAACTCTGCTTCGTAAAAGGTGCCGGTCAGTGTCTCTCCACTATTGTCGCTTTAGTATATAAACAGGAGGCGTCCTGCCTATACGCTTTGCTATTGTAAAAAACTCGTCTGTAAACGTTTGTTGATACCCTTTACGGAACACGCCCCTATGTTTTGACAATCTGACGGTCTCGCCATGCTGAAATTTAAAAGCAATCATTCCGGGGGGTTTTAGTTTGTACAGATTGTTAAAAACTGTTTTCTCATTGTCCTTATTCACTGCAGAGGGTGCCATTTTTATTGACCTATGATATGAATTATTGTAAGCATTCACAAGATCTTGCAATGCATCGATGTATCTACGCGAGTTAACAGCTGTTAAATATTTCCACAGTCTTAAAAGATCGATTGAAACGTTCAACAACACTTGCTTTTGTCTCGTTCGATGTAGAGAAGTGATGAATTTTATACTGAGTCATCAATCTTTGAAACCCCTTATTATAGAACTCTCCCCCCTCGTCTGTTTGAAGTTTCATAGGTACACGCCCCTGACACAATATTTCTTTAAAGGCACTTGTAACTGTGGACCCCGATTTATCTTTAAGACATCTGACCCACGCATACTTAGAAAACACATCGATACAAGTTAGTATATAGCGAACATTGTCGTTTTCTGCAGAATATTCAGCCATATCGACCAAATCGGCCTGAAACTGTTTATCAATACTATTAACTAACACACGGTTCCTGGGGAAATGTCTCAAGGCAGGTGCATGTAGAGTATGGGCATCCTGACGCAATAGAAACTTTTTAACCGCTGGGATTGGCGGGGTAACCCCTGTACATTCTTTGACTGCATTGCGGAGCTTATGCACCCCGCTTAACCCTCCAGGGTGTGCAGGGTCATAATATATTTTTCGCATGACCCTCTCCATGATTCAGATACGACACAAGTGACCACATTAGTACTATGTCAAGCTTATTTATTCTACAACACACATGAATATTATGAAGACACCGACACCCCCTCGATTACAGATAGAGTTTTGACTAAGGCGGACACACCGGATTCACTGATTATGAAAACGTGTAGTTTTTGCAAAGCCTGTAAGACATCAATACATTGTTTTTCATTCACATACAGACTCAACACATCTATAATCATTGTGTATGTAACCAGTATACGACATACATTCAACTTCTTGAAATCATGGGTAATATTAGTTATGACTGCACAGTATGTCTCCACAACATTCTCACGAGCTAATAGCATTGTTAACAACATTTGTAACAAATCATCCCAACACGGCTTGCTATAATGTCTTCTAACAAGACTCATCAGTTTTTCTAGCCTACACACGTCAATGCTATTCGCGCTGCACATACTTTGATACTTTTTAACATCATTCACTTTGCCTGCAATGGCTTGTTCTAAAATACATGATAAACGATCTATCACATATCTCTCAGTGTTATGGTTATACATCACACGTAAACAATTCCCCATATTCACACACAGTTTTTATCTCTCATATAAATCTCTCCAGTAGTCTCCAATTTCTGAATTTCAGCCACTTTGACGACGTCCTCGCCAATCATAGCATCATACATTTCTCGTATTTTGACTGTGACATCTTCCACTGTTTTCAACTCGTTCAAAACAGTTTCGGCTACCACACGGATTCTTGCACCATCAGCACAGAGATGTTTCATTGCCAGAAAGCGTTGAACGACTGGGACAAATTTATCCGTCAACAGTCTTTTCATAAGTTGTTCAAAATGTCTTACATAGAACCCCTCGGGGATGCTGCCCAAACACTCGTGCTGCTTCTGACTTGGATGATTGATCTGACAACCCTTCGCAGATCTCCCCCCAATACCTGTAAAGTACTACGTTGAGTAGATGTAGAGACGCTGTTTTAACACTGTCTATAAACACATGTTGTCACCAATCCATCCGTTTGATCACCCCCCCACAATGTTTGAACAACCATGGCCACCTGGCAGTTGTAAGACATTAGACGATTGGGGGTAGAACGGATGTCCTGGGGGGTTGGGGGAAGGTATAGGTGACCTGATCAAAAGAGAGGGCGGTAAAGGCGGGGACATATGTGGCGGCGCCAGGAAGCTTTCAGGGGTCATATGTGATGATGATGATGACGAGTACGATTCAGGAGATCCGGTTGCAGTCAGTGGCGCAAATAAGCCATGTTGGCTCGGAGGCGTCCCGGGTGATATACAGAACCACTCCATGCATTCTAGAGAAAAAAAAAATACATACAGTACAGTCACTGTAAAACACGATAACAGAGTCAAAAACGTTTTTACTATTTTGCAACTACACAACACTTAGAAATAAACCCACCGTTTTACTAGTCTTTGTGTCTGACGATTTTGGGTCTATACAGCGGTCTTGGCATAGGCAGAGAGTGTTGACCGTCGTCATCGAAAATCAACTTTTTTCTTATGGCATCACATGAGTTCCTTATTTGATCTCTTCTGATGATATAGTCAACTGTATCAAACTGCTTCTTCAGAATCTCCCAGTCACACCATTGTATAAAGAAGCCATTTTTAAACCACTTGTTGCATTCCTCGTTAGAAACAGGATATGGTTTCAACAGCCATTCTTCACGACCTCTGGCTGCAATAATCTTCTCCTTTTCTTCACATACACCGAGGAAAATGAAATCCCCAGCAGATCTTGTGAAACGGTCTGCTTCCACCCTGTAGATTATGCCCCCTTTGCTGCTATCCCACTGGGACACATACACTATCTCTGGAAATCCAGGGTTGTCCAGATCCTTACACACAACGTCCCTAAAAAGCTTCCAGTCTTTTACAGAGATCGTGCACTCTGTTTTAGCTTTGCTAGATAGCCCCGCTACAACGCTAGTGTACACGGCTACCGACACATGCCCCTCATTGTATCGAATGGAATAACGATATCCATTCTTACCCTCACATTCCATATCAGCAGTACACGATTCCGCCAAACTTGGCGTTAAGA
Source organism: Perca schrenkii (assembly GCA_025617405.1). Classification (NCBI taxonomy): domain Eukaryota; kingdom Metazoa; phylum Chordata; class Actinopteri; order Perciformes; family Percidae; genus Perca; species Perca schrenkii. Next base: position 41,518 of record CM046802.1, on the reverse strand, counting down.
TCTCAGGACGGGATCTCTTTTTCCGGGGTGCCCGATTGACAGCAAAAGGGTTATCTACAACATCAGTAACTTCTCCAGTGCTAGTTGACCCGTTTAGGGGTGTAAGGTTCGGCACAAACGTACTGGGTCTCAGTTCGAATGTAGTGCGACTCAATTCGAATGTACCGGGAGCGCGTACACCAAGCATACCTTCATCATCAACAGATGATCCATCTTGATATCCAAACAGACGTGTAGACATGGTTGTAAGGCGTTTTACTCTTGATGTCGACCAAAGGAGTTGAAAAGTGATATGCGCCTATGGTCTGGTTGAGAAGGTCGAAGACAAAAACGAACTGACAAGTTAGCTAACAAAGGCTTGCTAAGAACCGTCAGGGAGCAGTGGACAGATAGACTGTTACAACGTCTTTTAAGGCAGACAAATCCACACCCCATGCATGCATGTATGACGATTTTACAACACATTCCTAACCAACCCCCCCTTTTTTTTTTTTCACGATGTACTTCATAGGGTACCGCCCTCCTACACAAAACCAACAGCGTCACAGACGTAATTACATATGTGAGAAACAACAGCATCCCTGTGCAATGATTTTATTTTATTTCGGCATTTTTTTAATTGTTAGTTAAAAAATAAAATAAAATATAGGTGAGTGGTGCACGCAACTTTGACCGTGATGACTACGTCATCACGTTCGTGAGATGCATACACGGCTTCGACTATACGCCTAATCTGCCCCCACACCTCGAAAAAAAAAAAAAAAAAAATTAAAGTTAAAAAAAAAAACCTTTGCGCGTACGTGCACGCGCAAAGGTGTGGGGGTTATCACTACTGCCAGCTCTCCTTACCAGCATGTCCAGTCACCCAGCATCACTCTTCTTAGTGCTTCCTCCCCAGCATATCACAGCATAGAAGAGGACGCTGGCAACAACCGACTGGTAGAACACCCAGAGGAGCTTGCTGCAGACATTAAAGGACCTCCTCAGGAAGTACAGCTGGCTCTGCCCTTTCTTGTAGAGTGTGTCAGTGTTGGCTGACCAGTCCTGTTTATTGTCCAGGTGTACCCCAGATACTTGTGTTTACCACCTCCACATCGGCCCCCTCAATGGAGACTGGCAGCAGAGCAGGCTTAGAACTATGGAAATCCACCACCATCTCCTTGGTCTTACAAGTGTAAAATAACCAAAACACCTCTCTGTATAGAGTGACAAAGTTGAACTTGCAGCTCCAGGACGACGCTGCAATAGATTCAGCAGCTCTCTAAAGCACACCCGTTGATCAAGGGAGGGTTTGTTGTATCAGACTGCTTTAGTTTGAGACACATGGACCCAATGAACAGACGTGCAAATTCACAAAAAGGATTGCACTGCTTTAGGCTGCTAAACCTGCACAAAAAAGACAAAACAGCGCCTTGCTGCTCCTGTGCTACTGCAACTATTTAAATGAGGTAATGTGCAACATTTAGCCCCATTCTATGCATCTACCGGCCCTTGAGACGGGGCAGATAGCAGGTTGCGAGTGATGCACAATCCATGGTGCTATCAGTGAACCCAATCTTGGTCAATTTGCCCGAGAGTTTCCTAACCGTGTTCAGTGTGATTTGGAAGGGTGTGACCCTGGCACATTTTCACATGAAAGCTCCGAAGAGGAGGCAACAGCTAAGAGAATTGTTGGGTTCACATCATACTTTGATTTTAAAGCTAGAAAATACACATTCGGGCATTGTGGTGGGGCAAGCACCATGGCTGAGTGTGATAGGCAGAGACACCTGTCAATCAAAGTACCCCGTAATAGGTCTCATAAAGCCTTAAGGGTACCCTGTGGAGTTGTAAACAGCTGTGTTTAGATGAAGATGCAGGCCACAGGCTGTTCCACTGATCCCCAGCTGCCGAATGGCACCAAGAAATGTTTAACGCAGACTTACATAATGCAAGTTTGGAAATGGGAGGAAATGCTTTTGACACGTTACAGTACATTAACACAGGCCAAAGGTTTTCTTTATTTTCATGACTATTTACATTGTAGATTCTCACTGAAGGCATCAAAACTATGAATGAACACATATGGAATTATGTACTGTAAAAAAGTGTGAAATAACTGAAAACATGTCTTATATTTTAGATTACTCAAAGTAGCCACCCTTTGCTTTTTTGATAGCGCTGCAAACCCTTGGTGTTCTCTCAATGAGCTTCATGAGGTAGTCACCTGAAATGGTTTTCACTTCACAGGTGTGCCTTGTCAGGGTTAATTAGTGGAATTCTTTGGGACCATCAGTTGTGTTGTGCAGAAGTCAGGTTGATACACAGCCGTCAGCCCTATTGGACAACTGTTAGAATTCATATTATGGCAAGAACCAATCAGCTGAGTAAAGAGAAACGAGTGGCCATCATTACTTTAACAAATGAAGGTCAGTCAGTCCGGAAAATTGCGAAAACGTTGAATGTGTCCCCAAGTGCAGTCGCAAAAACCATCAAGCGCTACAACGAAACTGGCTCACATGAGGACCTCCCCAGGAAAGGAAGACCAAGAGTCGCCTCTGCTGCTGAGGATAAGTTCATCCGAGTCACCAGCCTCAGAAATCACAAGTTAACAGCAGCTCAGATTAGAGACCAGATGAATGCCACACAGAGTTCTAGCAGCAGACACATCTCTAGAACAACTGTTAAGAGGATACCGTGCGAATCAGGCCTTCATGGTCAAGTAGCTGCTAGGAAACCACTGCTAAGGAGAGGCAACAAGCAGAAGAGATTTGTTTGGGCCAAGAAACACAAGGAATGGAGATTAGACCAGTGGAAATCTGTGCTTTGGTTGGATGAGTCCAAATTTGAGATCTTTGGTTCCAACCGCCGTGTCTTTGTGCGATGCAGAAAAGGTGAACTGATGGATTCTACATGCCTGGTTCCCACCGTGGAGCATGGAGGAGGAGGTGTGATGGTGTGGGGGGGCTTTGCTGGTGACACTGTTGGGGATTTATTCAAAATTGAAGGCATACTGAACCAGCATGGCTACCACAGCATCCTGCAGCGACATGCCATCCGGTTTGCGTTTAGTTGGACCATCATTTATTTTTCAACAGGACAATGACCCCAAACACACCTCCAGGCTGTGTAAGGGCTATTTGACCAAGAAGGAGAGTGATGGAGTGCTGTGCCAGATGACCTGGCCTCCACAGTCACCGGACCTGAACCCAATCGAGATGGTTTGGGGTGAGATGGACCACAGAGTGAAGGCAAAAGGGCCAACAAGTGCTAAGCATCTCTGGGAACTCATTCAAGACTGTTGGAAAACCATTTCAGGTGACTACCTCTTGAAGCTCATCAAGAGAATGCCAAGAGTGTGCAAAGCAGTAATCAGAGCAAAGGGTAGAATATAAGACATGTTTTCAGTTATTTCACACTTTTTTGTTATACATAATTCCACGTGTTCATTCATAGTTTTGATGCCTTCAGTGAGAATCTACAATGTAAATAGTCATGAAAATAAAGGAAACGCATTGAATGAGAAGGTGTGTCCAAACTTTTGGCCTGTACTGTATATACAGTCATCTTGCACGTGTGTTCGTGTGGAGCAAATCCTTCATGCATTCAGCTCTGATTGGCCAGTTATGTTCTCACATTGCCACCATACTGATGCTTGACAGAGGGGTTCATGTTTTTACACATGGGTTTCTTTAGTCCCAGTAGCTTGTTTAAGTAGTATCAGAGAGACTTGGGAGGGTTGAAGTTCCCACAGTATGTAGCAGAGCGAGCTTATTTCTCCAGGTCCAGTTCACAATCTATGACATCTTGTCACATCTCCATTTTCTGAGTGTTACATACTACTGTATATACAGTAGGCTACAACAACTGCAAGATAACTGCTTCCACTCCACAGGGTGTCTTTTTAAAGGACAGTTTGTCCTAATGCCACATTATGTGTCCTTCCTTCTAGTGACGTCAGTGTACCGTTCATCATGTTAAAGTGGCATTTTTTTATCACTTCATTTCAGTTTCCTCGGAGGTGACTAGTGGCCAGCGAGGGAGTGCTGTTCATTTGTACCCAACAGGTTACTGACCGTTCACCTGTGTCACTGCTGTACACACTGTCTGGGCCTGGGTGTACGTTCCTCTGCTGCCCTGGCTAATGTAACCAGCTAATGTTACGTGGATTTGAACCGAGTATTCCCATGCATCACACAAGACGAGACTGTAGAAGTGAAGCTGTCCAACTGCTCTCTGCTGAATATTTCTGTACAAACACACAGAGGCATATTTCAATGGAAGTGCAATGCCTTCATCAAAAATATAGATGCACTTTCTCTAAATTATGACTTTCACATCTCATAGTTATGATTAACCATCTCGCAACCATGGGGAAAAAGTATCTCACCTTTAGGAAACCCTATAGAGATATTTTGGTAACACATGGAAACTATCTAAATGATAGCTGTCATTTCTTAAAGTTTTCAATAAATTCCATTGTATTTATAGTGTCAAAATATGACTAACTTTATCTTAGGACACTTTACAGATAAAGTAGGTCTAGACCACAATCTAATTTACAGAGATTATTATTTTCTTATCTTGCATCGTCACATCCACATTGCCATGGATTATGGGTCATCTTTCAAGCAAAGTCTGTACCCCAAGCACACTTTCTGGAAGTCCACTCGAGGCCCCTGTTAGGTTTGGGAGTCTGCATGTGTGTTGGCTTCAGCGGGTCTTTTGTCTTTGGAGTCTTTGGAGTCTTGACACTTTGTAAGAAGCATACTGAGGCCACGTCCACACGTACCAAAACGATCTTTTTTTTACCCGTCTTCCCTGGATTCGTTTCAAGAATAGTTGCGTCCAAATGAATCCATTTGTAAATGACTCAATACGCTACTTCATATGCCAGGCCTATAGGCGGCGCTGTTTCTGCTACAGAAATTCACCAAAAACAGAGAAGAAGAGCATAGTCACTTCACTTCCCATCACTGTCTATGATCATAACATGACTAGCTAGGTTATAACGTTCTCTTAATACATCCGTGGACTATAATAACTTTCACCATTGCTCATTTTATAAAGGCCTTTGTTTATATTGTATAATGTGCTGTTGGATTGCTTTTTATTTTGCAAGATTGCAGCGCGCTAGCAGCGAGCTAACGTTAGCGCGCTAACGTTAGCTCGCTAGCTAGCTTTAACATCGGCAGTCAAACAAACATCAATGATCCATGAATGATGTCTTTTTAATAATCTATACGTTTTTCTTGCAGTAGCCTTTCTACAATAAGCTGTGGTAAAAGGTACTATAATCTGTTCAAGGGGTTTATAAGCAGACAGATTAGCTAGCTAGTTGATAAATTGTCTACTTCCACTTTATAAACAGATAGCTAGCCATAGCAGCTAACGTTAACGTTACTTCACTGCTGGAGCGGTCAGCTACTTTAGCGATGTTTAACGTTGGCTATATAACGTTAGCAATATATCTTGTGTAGAATCCAGAGGGAAGAATCAGGGAGCAGAGACACAGTATTTAGATGAAGTGAGCTGGTTTGACCACGGATATGGGACATGCTCGCTTCACCGCAGTTGTGTGCGTCACCGGCCGTGGGAGAGGGTGTAAAAGAGGGGTGTGGCGATGACATCATCGATACGGATCCGTATTCACCATCCATACGAAGCCAAACGAGAGTCGTTTTCCGATTTTTTCACCCTGACACCTGGTTTCAAAAAAGTGCGTTTTCAGGCGGTGCGTTTGCAGGATTCGTCTGGACGGGCGGCCCAAACGATGCCAAACATGTGCGTTTGCACAAAAAAACGTTTCCGTGTGGATGGCCCCTGAAGCCTTAGGTCTCACACACACTGTACTGTTCTGGCTTCAGATCCAGCTGAGCACTTCTACCTCAGTTTCCAAGTATTCAACCTTTATTTATCCTCGAGAGATAAAGAAGACATCGTCAATTTAGACAACATGATTAATAATGGTGTGCAGCTGCTTTATCAAATTCAAACCTTGCATTGGAGTTAGGTCTTCAACTCAGCGCAGTCTTTCATTAATATGCTGATGTTGTCATGTACCTGGTATCCATGGTGAAGGGGGTTGGCTTAAGGCAGGGGGGGTCAAACTCAACTTCTCTAAGGGCCACACTGGAAAATAAGAATCACATCAAGGGCCAGACATGTAGACTTTATAGACATGCTTTAATTGAATTGAAAATATGAACTATCTTTGACTGTATTACTGCATGTCGACATTTTTGTTGCTTTTTCCATCTTTTTGTCGCTTTTTTAATTTGTCGCATTTTTGTTGCGTTTTTTTCAACTTTTGTCGCATTGTTGTCGACCTAAAGACCTACAAAAGTTCCTTAGCCATCAGAGAATTTAGCAAATCAAGAAAAACTGTTTCCCTTTTTTTTTGGTTGGCGCATAACTCCGCTAGCCCAAATTTATATGGAACCTAAATTGATATGCGGACCGGATCAAAATCTGCGAGGTGCCAGGTTGGGCCCGCGGGCCTTGATTTTGACCCATGGCTTAGTGAAATCACTTTGTTTCCTTAGATTAGACATAATCATGTATAAAATCATCAGCGAGAAACAACAACAATTGCAACCTAGATCCTGTTCATATGTTCATTTTGAAATCATTTACAATGTTCAGGAAAGATGATTGATGTTGTGATATTTTACGTATAGTTATATTCATAGTCAGGCGATCGAATTGAACTATCTTGGCCAGGAATATATTTTACTCTTCCTCTTTGCTACTACATGATATATGCATATCAATGGGGTGGTTCTGTCTGCAATGACCCTGCAACGATCTAGCCTCGTGAGACCGTCCTGATCTCGCGAGCTCCAGTTTTCCACTCGCAGATCAGTCTGGCATCTTGAGGCAGAGAAAATTTGGAGCCGTTAGCCAAGCGACCGGGCCAATCAGCGTTGGTTTTGAGGCGGGTTAGGTGGTGATAGACAAATGGTTTATCCAATCAGCTAACCAGTATTTTCAGACAGCGGTCCGGGAACCTGAAATGGGGCCTTTTATTCCTAAATTCTCGTTAAACAAACGGCAAATATCCTTTACCGACATGTTGCCTGCTTGCTGAGCTAACGAGCTATGCTTTGCCTGCAGCAGCAGGGGCGGGCTTGTGGTTGTATTTTCATACGCTTCGTGGATCTGATTGGTTGATTTGGCCCGTCTATCACCAACATAGGTGATAGACAGATGCTTCATCCAATCAGCTAACCAGTATTTTCACCCCTTGACTCAGCATGTGACACCCCTTGACTCAGCATGTGACACAGCCCACGCACAATAAGGGGCACACTCTGGACTTGATTATCTCCAAGGGTCTGAACACTCCCAAGGTTGTGGTGACTGATGTTGCTCTCTCTGATCATTCCTGTGTTTTCTTTAACGGCACTATCTCTGTGCCCAAAAGTGTTCAAACAAAGTTAATCAGAAAACGGTATATTACTGAAAACACCAGTGAATCATTCATTCAGCTTTTCTCCTCTACAGCCGCCCTCACTGGGGCCTCAGTCACTGAGCTTGTAGATAATTTCAACTGTAAAATTACAACTGTTATTGATGCTATTGCTCCCACTAAGGTCAAAGCTGTCTCTGGTAAGAAAAAGATCTCCATGGAGAAATTTTATAGGTGTGAGAACAGAAAAAAAGAGTGTCGAAAAGCTGAACGCAGTTGGCGAAAAATCTAATCTCCAGGTCCATTATAACACTTATAAAGAGAGACTTCGCATTTATAATCTGGAACTAAGAAATGCAAGACGGTCCTTTTTTCTCTGACATTATCGCCAGAAACAATAATAATTCACGTGCTTTTGTTTGCTACTGTTGATAGATTAACTAACCCTCCAGTACCGGTAGCATCTGAACTGTTGTCTACCAAGGCTTGCAACGACTTTGCCTCCTTCTTCACAGACAAAAATTCAGAAAATTAGACAAACAGTCAGTGCCTCCTTATCAAGTACGGGATATGTGTTGTCACACTGTGCACGCAAAACAAATTCCAGCATGACACAATTTCATACGATCAACCTTAAAAACCTGGAGGACATTATACAGCATCTGAAAACCTCCTCCTGTTGCCTTGATATTCTACCAACGGGTGTTTTCAAAAAATGTTTCGAAGTGTTTGGCTTCAGATCTTCTACAGATTGTAAACACGTCTCTGCTCTCAGGTATTTTTCCACAGGCCCTAAAAACTGCAGTCATCAAGCCACTCCTAAAAAAGAACAATCTAGACACGACACTAATGAGCAACTATAGGCCAATATCAAACCTTCCATTTTTAAGTAAAATCATAGAAAAAGTGGTTTTTCAACAACTCAACCTTTTCTTATTGCTAAACAACAGTTTTGATGCCTTCCAGTCAGGTTTTCGACCAAACCACAGCACTGAGACGGCTCTTGTTAAAGTCTTTAATGACATCCACTTAAACACAGATAGTGGCAAAATTTCAGTCTTAGTATTACTTGATCTCAGTGCGGCATTTGATACAGTAGACCATGACATATTGCTTGACCGATTGGAAAACTGGGTTGGTCTTTCTGGCTCAGTACTAAAGTGGTTTGAATCCTATTTAAAGAATAGGGACTACTTTGTGTCTATAGGTAATTATACATCTGAGCATACAAACATGACGTGTGGAGTTCCCCAAGGCTCAGTTCTGGGCCCTCTTCTGTTCAACATCTACATGCTTCCACTGGCTCAGATTATGGAAAACAACAAAATAACTTACCATAGTTATGCAGATGACACACAAATTTACATAACCTTATCGCCAGGGAACTATAGCCCAATACAACAATTAAATATGTGCATTGAACAAATTAATGATTGGATGTGCCAGAACTTTCTTAAATTAAATGAAGAAAAACGGAGGTGGTTGTTTTTGGAGCAAAAGAGGAACGATTGAAAGTCAGCGCTCAGCTTCAAATGACAATGTTAAAAACAACAGACAAAGCCAGAAATCTTGGTGTAGTCATGGACTCAGACCTAAATTTTAACAGCCACATTAACATAATTAAAAAAATCAGCCTATTATCACCTTAAAAAATATATCAAGGGTTAGAGGACTTATGTCTCAGCAGGATCTGGAAAAACTTGTCCATGCTTTTTATCTTCAGTAGACTTGACTACTGTAACGGTGTCTTTACAGGTCTCCCTAAAAAATCCATCAGACAGCTGCAGCTGATTCAGAACGCTGCTGCTCGAGTCCTCACTAAAACCAGGAAAGTGGATCACATCACTCCAGTACTGAAGTCTCTACACTGGCTTCCAGTGCCTCAAAGAATTGATTTCAAAATACTTTTACTGGTTTATAAATCACTAAACGGTTTAGGGCCAAAATACATTTCTGATCTGCTACTACATTATGACCCACCCAGACCTCTCAGATCGTCTGGGACAGGTCTACTTGTTGTCCCCAGAGTCAGAACTAAACAGGGGGAAGCAGCGTTCAGTTTTTATGCTCCACATATCTGGAACAAACTCCCAGAAAACTGTAGGTCCGCTGCAACTCTCAGTTCTTTTAAATCTAAGCTAAAGACCTATCTTTTGATGTTGCTTTTCTTTAAATAATCTATTTTATTAACTTTAATTTCTTATACTGCACTGTAACTTTTATTCTTATACTGCATTATCAATTTTATTCTTGTTTTAATTTGTTTATTAATGTTTTTAAATTGTTTTATAACTGCTCTTTAATGTTTTATGTAAAGCACTTTGAATTGCCCTGTTGCTGAAATGTGCTATACAAATAAAGCTGCCTTGCCTTGCCTTGCCCTTTCCAAAAGTTCTCCAACGGAAAGTTCCCAGATGGATATGCCGAGCAAATGCGAAGCGATCCATCTGAATCAGAATCAGAATCAGAAAAGCTTTATTGCCAAGTACATTTTTTACACATACAAGGAATTTGTTTTGGTGTCGTAGGTGCATGTCACACATTATCTAAAATAAGTTAAACAAACAGGTTAACAGAACAGACAATATAAGTATAAATATATAAATATATGTGTATATGTACACACACAGGATGTAACATAATAAAATAAGAGTAACAGTTAAGATAAAAAAGAGCAGATTAAGTACAGTGGCATGTAGAGCCAGAGGTGGGTGTGGAGAGAGTCAGGGTGGATTCCGGGCCTTGTTAATAAGGCTAGTGGCGGAGGGGGAAAAAGCTGTCCTTGTGACGTGAGGTCTTGGTCCTGATGGACCTCAGCATCCTGCCAGAGGGGAGTAGCTCAAAGAGTTTGTGTCCGGGGTGGGAGGGGTCAGCCACAATCTTTCCAGCACGCTCAGAGTCCTGGTGGCGTAAAGGTCCTGGAGCGGTGGGAGATTGCAGCCAATCACCTTCTCAGCTGACCGAATGACACGCTGCAGTCTGCCCTTGTCCTTGGCAGTGGCAGCAGCGTACCAGATGGTGATGGAGGATGTGAGGATGGACTCAATGATGGCTGTGTAGAAGTGCACCATCATTGTCTTTGGCAGGCTGAATTTCTTCAGCTGCCGCAGGAAGTACATCCTCTGTTGTTTTTTTTTTGACGAGGGAGCTGATGTTCAGCTCCCACTTGAGGTCTTGGGAGATGGTAGTTCCCAGGAAGCGGAAAGACTCCACAATGTTAATTGTGGAGTCACTGAGTGTGATAGGGGCAGGTGGGGCAGAATTCTTCCTGAAGTCCACAACCATCTCCACTGTCTTTAGAGCGTTGAGCTCTAGGTTGTTTTGCTTGCACCAGGTCACCAGGTGGTCAGCCTCCGACCTGTAGGCGGACTCGTCTCCATCAGAGATGAGTCCGATGAGGGAGGTGTCGTCCCGCTAACTTTAGAAGCTTGACAGACTGGTGACTGGAAGTGCAGCTGTTGGTGTACAGGGAGAAGAGTAGAGGAGAAAGAACACAGCCCTGAGGGGATCCGGTGCTGATGGTCTGTGAGTCGGAGATGTCTTTCCCCAGCTTCACATGCTGCTTCCTGTCAGACAGGAAGTCAGTGATCCACCTGCAGGTGGAGTCAGGCACACCAAGCTGGGAGAGCTTCTCCTGGAGCAGAGCTGGGATGATGGTGTTGAAGGCAGAGCTGAAGTCCACAAACAGGATCCTGGCGTAGGTTCCTGCAGAGTCCAGGTGCCGGAGGATGTAGTGGAGGGCCAGGTTGACTGCATCATCTACAGACCTATTGGCTCTGTAGGCAAACTGCAGGGGGGTCCAGGAGGGTGTCGGTGATGGCTTTTAGGTGTGAAAGCACAAGGCGCTCAAAGGACTTCATAACCACAGAGGTCAGGGCGACGGGTCTGAAGTCATTAAGTCCTGTGGTCCTTGGCTTCTTGGGAACGGGGATGATTGTTGAGGTCTTGAAGCAGGCTGGCACGTGACATGTCTCCAGCGAGGTGTTGAAAATGTCTGTGAACACCGGAGACAGCTGGTCAGCGCAGTGCTTCAAGCTGGATGGGGAGACAGCATCTGGTCCAGCAGCTTTCCTGGGGTTCTGTCTCCTGAACAGTCTGTTGACGTCTTTCTCATTGATGGAGAGAGTCGTCGCTGAGGTGGGTGGGGAGGTGGAGGGGGGGACCTTTAAGGTGGGGGAGGTGGAGGTGATGCACTGTAGCTGTAGCTGTTGGGAGGTGTCGCGGGGGATGGAATCAGGGAAGACCCTTTGTTGGGAGGTGTTGAGGGGGATGGTTACAGGACCGACCCTTTGTCCTTCAAAGCGACAGTAGAACTCATTAAGTTTGTTGGCTAGGCGTCGGTCGTTGGTGGAGTGGGAGACTTTAGGCTTGAAGCTGGTGATCTGTTTAAGCCCTCTCCAGACAGAAGCAGAGTTGTTTGCTGAGAACTGGTTTCGGAGTTTCTCAGAGTACCGTTTTTTAGCCTCTTTTACCGCCTTGCTAAACTTGTACTTTGCTACTTTAAGTCTGTTTTTGTCTCCACTCCTGAACGCCTCTGCCTTGTCCAACCTTAGCCTTCTGAGTTTGGCTGTGAACCAGGGTTTGTCATTGTTGAAACTCACCCTGGTGCATGATGGAACACAGCAGTCCTCACAGAAGCTGATGTATGACGTCACAGCCTCTGTGTACTCATCCAGACTGTTGGTAGCAGTCCTGAACACATCCCAGTCAGTAGAGTCCAAGCACGTCTGTAGATCCTCCACAGCTACACTGGTCCACTTCCTTGATGTCCTCACAACAGGTTTGCAGAGCTTTAGTTTCTGCCTGTAGGTGGGGATCAGGTGGACCATGACATGGTCAGAGTGTCCAAGTGCAGCACGGGGGACGGCGTGAAAAGCATCCCTGACTGTGGTGTAACAGTGATCCAGAATGTTCTCCTCTCTAGTCGGGCATTTAATATGCTGTCTGTATTTAGGTAGTACATGAGTGAGGTTTCCTTTGTTAAAGTCACCAAGGACAATAACTAGGGAGTCCGGGTTGGTCCGCTCCACACATAGTATCTGGTCGGCAAGCATGCGCTGTGCGACCTGCACGTTGGCCTGCGGCGGGATGTAAACACCGACCAGAATGAATGAATGGAACTCACGGGGTGAATAAAAAGGCTTACAGTTTATGATGTAAGATTCCAGTTCAGGAGAACAATACTGTTGGATCACTGTCACGTCGTTGCACCACCCGCTATTGATGTAGAAACAGATTCCTCCACCTTTAGTTTTGCCGGAGAGGTCCGTGTCTCTGTCCGCTCTGTAGAGTTGGAAGCCTGCCAGCTGCAGCGCAGAGTCCGGTATTAATCCACAGAGCCACGTCTCCGTGAAGCACAAAACAGCAGATGAAGAAAAGTCCCTGTTTCCAACCAACAGCAGTTGTAATTCCTCCAGTTTGTTGGGCAGTGAGCGCACGTTAGAGAGAAATGTGCCCGGTAACGGTGTGCGTAATCCTCGCTGGCGGAGACGCACCAGCGCACCAGCCCGTTTCCCTCTCCTCCGGCGTTTCACTGCGTGAGCAAAGGTGAGCGCACCTTTGACTAGAATGTCCACAATTTCCAGTGAAGGGAGAAGAAAAGTAGGAAATAAATCCTCTGGCGTTGTTCCCCTGATGTTAAAGAGCTCTTCTCTGGAGAAAGCGATCCGGGTATCATCGCAAAAAACAAAGTTAAAACACAAAACAAAACAAAACAACACGCACAAACACACCGAGTCGACCGTCTGCGGCGCCATCTTGGTTCTTTTGTTCTGGCGGAGTCAGGTTAGCAACGATCATGGTCTTGTGAAACGTTTTCTAACCAAACTGTTACACTGCCACCTGGTGGTCAATACCAATATAAAGCCAACACATCTCATGTTGAGCCAAAGCATTATGCATTATGACCCTCACAGAATGCGGGCCTGGAACACCTAGGGAGGCACCCAGGGGGCATCCTGACCAGATGCCCTACCCATCTCAGCTGGCTCCTTTCATCGGCTCTACTCCGAGTTCCTCATGGTGACGCAGCTTCTCACCCTATCTCTAAGGAAGTAGTGTTCTAAATGTACCTAGAAAGTCTTTTTTTCGAAAGCATAAAATGCTTTCCTTTAGACAGAAATAGAGAGGGGAAGACCTGCAGCAGAGGGCCCAGGGCCAGCCTGACTGTATCCACAGTCTTTTAGCCAGCGGTCAGACTGCCAGCAGTCCCAAAAGATGCAGAGGCAAGCAGCCAGAGGAATGAGGCTGGCACTCTGCTTTACATTCTCTCCCTGGCATGGCCTACATTCAGCCCACACAGCTGGAACAAAGCCCTGACCTGGGGAAGTTCAACCATTTATTGATTGTAGAATTGAAGGTGGAGCAAGCAGAGATGTAGGACAGATGGAGGTCAGAGCCCAGAACAGTGACGGGGGGGTCGTCTCATCTTTAAAGTCTGAGGCTCCATCGAGTCCCGCTGAGGAGACAGAGACAGAGAGAGCAGGGGTCTTCAATGTTTTTTCACCCAAGGACCCCTTAAAGCGTAACTTTTTGATATTAATAAACATCCGTTACATTCAAGCCATTGCCAAATGAGTTGCTACAAAGCTAATTAAGACTATCAGCTCCACACAACTCTCTCAGGATTTCTCAGTAGGACTATGTTCAGAAGATTGGGGCGTCAGGTGACTTTCCCGCGCAGAAACTCAAGTGAAGATAATTATCTTCTGAAGAATCCATCATGTTTTTTTAATTCTCCGTGTCCTCCTTGGCTACTAGCAACTGTGTGGAGGGGGGGGGGGAGGCGGCTGAAAGTGTTATGGTTTCAGTATTTTGTTCGGCCTTTTGCCCCATTTCTGTTGCCTGTTTGTTCCTTTCTGTTGCCTTCTTGGTTTCTGTGTGTTTTTTGTGTATTGTGGTCTGTGTTTGTTGTGTTCCCTGTTTGTGTTCTGTTTCCTGTTTTATTTTGATGGTCTGGTTTTCTGTCTCGTCTTCTCCAGTTTACTTCCTGTGTTTTCCCGCCTTTGTTGATTGTCCTGCCCCGCCCTAATGTGTCTCACCTGTTGTCTCACCTGTTCTTGATTTACTCATCCCCTCATGTATTTAGCCTCAGTGTTTCCTTTGTTTCTTGTCAGATCGTCTTGTGTCCTTCCCCATGCCTGTTGTTTGCCAGCTTATGTGTTCTGTTTGCTCCTGCCATCAGTTTTTTGATTTCGTGTGTTTTTCCAGCCCTTGTGCTGCCGTTTTTTGTTATCATTAAATACTTCAGTTTGACCACCTTCTGCCTGCCTGCCTCCTTACTGCATTTGGGTCCAAATTCCCCGCTCCCACGTCACAGTACGATCTGACCATCATGGACCCAGCAGAGAAGCTTCTTTTTACAAAGAAGGTGTTGGAGTTTGGCTGGACCGTGCAGTGTTTGCTCTCCTCTGAGCCAGACCGGCACCCTCCTCTCCTAGAGAAGCTCACCGTTCAGCGGCAGTGGTTGGCAGAGAGACCTTGGGTGAGTCACTTTGTTCCCCAGCTGGAGGAAATCAAGCAACGGCTACAGGACTTTCTACAAGCCGCCTCCAGTGACTCACCCACCATCAGCCTGTCTCCTCCCCAGTCGGCCAACACTGTGGCCGTCGGTGTGTGCTTCGTCAGCCAGCCTGCCCAGTCACCTGCTTCCTCAGACCCCTCGTTGGACTGCCCAGATGCTACCCGGTCAGCGTACGCCTCCAACCACCAGCAATCTTATGAGGGCACCCGCCTGGCAGTCTTCTGTGGGACCCGCGGAGGCCGTAGACGGGGAAAAGGCCGTCGTGGCTCCCGTCGCCATGCTCCGCTGTTCACCCCAGAGTCGTCGCTCCCTAGCGACCCCAAGCTGACATGCAGCCGCCCGGAGTCGCCGCTGACGTGCAGCCGCCCGGAGTCGCCGCTGACGTGCAGCCGCCCGGAGTCGCCGCTGACGTGCAGCCGCCCGGAGTCGCCGCTGGCGTGCAGCTCTTCTGACCCCGAGCTGGCGTGCAGTTCTCCTGACTCTGAGCTGGCGTGCAGCTCTTCTGACCCCGAGCTGGCGTGCAGCTCTTCTGACCCCGAGCTGGCGTGCAGCTCTTCTGACCCCGAGCTGGCGTGCAGCTCTCCGGACCCCGAGCTGGCGTGCAGCTCTTCTGACCCTGAGCTGGCGTGCAGCTCTTCTGATCCCAAGCTGACGTGCAGTCCTCCTGCCTCTGGGCTGATGTACAGCTCTTTCCCTGCCTCCCGGCCTGCTAGCGGCCTCTCCCCAGACTCGCGGCCTGCTAGCGGCCTCTCCCCAGACTCGCGGCCTCTCCCCAGACTCGCGGCCTGCTAGCGGCCTCTCCCCAGACTCGCGGCCTCTCCCCAGACTCGCGGCCTGCTAGCGGCCTCTCCCCAGACTCCCGGCCTGCTAGCGGCCTCTCCCCAGACTCCCAGCCTGCTAGCGGCCTCTCCCCAGACTCCCGGCCTGCTAGTGGCCTCTCCCCAGACTCCCGGCCTGCTAGCAGCCTCTTTGACTCTCAGCTAGCTAGCCACCTTCTTGATTCCCCGCTAGCTAGCGATCTCTCTGGGCCCCAGCTAGCTAGCAACCCCCTTGGATTCAGGCTAGCTAGTAACCTCGCTGACTCCCCGCTAACTAGCAGGTCCCTTGACTCAAGGCTAGCTAGCAGCCTTCATGATCCCCGGCTACCTAGCACCCTCCCAGATTCCAGGCTAGCTAGCAACCCCCCTGAATCTAGGGTAGCTAGCTGCCTCCCTGATCCCCGGCTGGCTAGCGCCCCCCCTGATTTCTCGCTAGCCAGCAGGCCCCTTGAATCCAGGCTAGCTATCAGCCCCCTAGAGTCCCAGCAGTGTAGCAGCCACCTAGAGTCCCAGCTGTGTAGCAGCCTCCTTGAGTCCCGGCCGTGTAGCGGTCCCCCAGAGTTCCTTGAGTCCCGGCCGTGTAGCGGCCCCCCAGAGTTCCTTGTGTCCCGGCCGTGTAGCGGCCCCCCAGAGTTCCTTGAGTCCTGGCCGTGTAGCGGCCCCCCAGAGTTCCTTGAGTCCCGGCCGTGTAGTGGCCCCCCAGAGTTCCTTGAGTCCCGGCCGTGTAGCGGCCCCCCAGAGTTCCTTGAGTCCCGGCCGTGTAGCGGTCCCCCAGAGTCCCCTGGGTCCCAGCTAGCTAGCCGTTCCCCTGGGTCCCATCTAGCTAGCAGCCCCCCTGACTCCCAACTAGCTGACCTGACTCGCAGCAGGCTAGCAGTTCCCCTGCCTCGCAGCTAGTTAGCAGCTCCCCTGCCTCGCAGCTAGCTAGCAGCTCCCCTGCCTCGCAGCTAGCCAGCAGCTCCCCTGACTCGCAGCTAGCCAGCAGCTCCCCTGACTCGCAGCTAGCTAGCAGCTCCCCTGCCTCGCAGCTAGTTAGCAGCTCCCCTGCCTCGCAGCTAGTTAGCAGCTCCCCTGCCTCGCAGCTAGCTAGCAGCTCCCCTGACTCGCAGCCAGCTAGCAGCTCCCCAGGATTCCAGCTCGCATGCAGCCCCCCTGACTCGCAGCTAGTTAGCAGCTCCCCTGCCTCGCAGCTAGCTAGCAGCTCCCCTGCCTCGCAGCTAGCTAGCAGCTCCCCTGACTCGCAGCCAGCTAGCAGCTCCCCAGGATCTCAGCTAGCTAGCAGCTCCCCTGACTCCCAGCTAGCTGGCAGTCCCTTTAGTGTCCCCGTGCTCTCAAGTGTCCCTGTGCTCTCTAGTGTCCCCGAGCCCTCTAGTGTCTCTAGTGTCCCCGAGCTCCCTGGTGTCCCCGAGCTCCCTGGTGTCCCCGAGCGCTCTAGTGTCCTTAGTGTCCCTGAGCTCTCTAGTGTCCCAGAGCCACCCAGTGTTCCAGCGCTGTCCAGCGCCCCAGATCTCCGGCTGGCCAGCAGCCCTCCTGTCTCCCCGGCGGGCTGGCTGCCCCCTGAATCCCGACGCGGGACCACCCCTACGACTTTGCCGGTCTCTGGCGCCCCTGGGACTGCCCGGGAGACACCCTCTAAGACTTTGCCGGCCTCCGGTGCCCCGGAGACCGCGTCTGAGACCATCCCTGTCACTGTCCCTGTCACTGTCACTGTCACTGTCCCTGTCACTGTCCCTGTCTTTGTCCCTGTCACTATCCCTGTCTTCATCCCTGTTACTGTCCCTGTTACTGTCCCTGTCACTGTCCCTGTCTCCATCCCTGTCACCGTGCCCATCCTTGTCCCCGTCACCGTGCCCGTCTCTGTCCCTTTCACTATCCGTGTCCCCATTACAGTCCCTGCCCTTAAGTCCCAGTCCGTCCCGTCTGAGTCTGTCCCGTCTGTGTCTGAGTCTGTCCCGTCTGTCTCTGAGTCTGTCCCGTCTGTGTCTGAGTCTGTCCCGTCTGTGTCTGAGTCTGTCCTGTCTGTGTCTGAGTCTGTCCTGTCCGAGTCTGTCCTGTCTGTGTCTGTGTCTGTCCCGTCCGAGTCATTTCTGTCTAAGTCTGCCCAGTTCTGTGTTCCCTCAGTCCCCAGTCCCAAAGCTCCCAGTCCCTAGTGGTCTCTCTCTGTCTCCCAGTCCCTAGTGGTCTCTCTCTGTCTCCCGGTCCCTAGTGGTCTCTCTCTGTCTCCCAGTCCCTAGTGGTCTCTCTCTGTCTCCCCCTGTCCCTAGTGGTCTCTCTGTTCCCTGTGCCCCCGGGGCCCCTCTGTTCCCTCTGTTCCCTCTGTGCCCTCGGGGCCCCTCTGTTCCCTTTGCCCCAGGGCCCCTCTGTCCCCTCTGTTCCCTGGGCCCTTCTGTTCCCTCTGTGCCCCAGGGCCCCTCTGTTCCCTCTGTGCCCCAGGGCCCCTCTGTTCCCTGGGCCCCTCTGTTCCCTCTGTGCCCCTGGGCCCCTCTGTTCCCTCTGTGCCCCAGGGCCCCTCTGTTCCCTCTGTGCCCCAGGGCCCCTCCGTTCCCGCTGTGCCCCAGGGCCCCTCTGTTCCCCGTGTCCCCCGGGGCCCTCTGTGTTCCCCGTGCCCCCGGGGCCCTCTCTGTTCCCTGTGCCCCCGGGGCCCTCTGTGTTCCCGGTGCCCCCAGGACTCTCTGTGCCCCTGGACGTTGCTTCCCCCGGACTCTCTCGCCCTCCTTGGGTTGTTTTTTGTCCTTTGTAAACTTTATTTTTGGTCCCTTGCTTTTGTTTTCTGGTTGTGTATTATGTTTTGGGTCGTCTGGGATCCGACCCTTGAGGGGGGGGGTTCTGTTATGGTTTCAGTGTTTTGTTCGGCCTTTTGCCCCATTTCTGTTGCCTGTTTGTTCCTTTCTGTTGCCTTCTTGGTTTCTGTGTGTTTTTTGTGTATTGTGGTCTGTGTTTGTTGTGTTCCCTGTTTGTGTTCTGTTTCCTGTTTTATTTTGATGGTCTGGTTTTCTGTCTCGTCTTCTCCAGTTTACTTCCTGTTTTCCCGCCTTTGTTGATTGTCCTGCCCCGCCCTAATGTGTCTCACCTGTTGTCTCACCTGTTCTTGATTTACTCATCCCCTCATGTATTTAGCCTCAGTGTTTCCTTTGTTTCTTGTCAGATCGTCTTGTGTCCTTCCCCATGCCTGTTGTTTGCCAGCTTATGTGTTCTGTTTGCTCCTGCCATCAGTTTTTTGATTTTGTGTGTTTTTCCAGCCCTTGTGCTGCCGTTTTTTGTTATCATTAAATACTTCAGTTTGACCACCTTCTGCCTGCCTGCCTCCTCTCTGCATTTGGGTCCGAATTCCCCGCTCCCACGTCACAGAAAGGCTTGTGGGGAGACAGAAACTAGCACTATACGTAGCTTTGACTGAGAAAGAGAGGGAGCAAGGACCCCCTACATACATTGTATAAAATCATCAAGTTGCATATTAAACTGGGCCTACAATAACATGTGGGCGGCCTAAAGGCCTTTATACATACCTTTTTAGCATAAAATACCAAGCTATTGAAATAATAATTGTTGGTATGGTTTTATAAATTATCTTTTAATGTTAAATATACAGTGAATCCTTAGGATGAACTGTATCTGTGATGGTTACCATGGTACCTATAGGCCAGTAAGCCTATCATCAGTGGGGATTTATATTTGCTATTAATATGTTAAAATTATGTCAAGACATTTTACATTTTACAACTTCCAAAAATTGACAATAATTAGAAGGCCCCCCTGCAGTGACTCTGAGGACCCCTTAGGGGTCCCGGACCCCCTGTTGAAGATCCCTGGTTTAAAAGATAAATGTCAGTTGGGTTTTGTGAATGATGAATGGTAGACAGCAACACTTTTCATTTCAAATCAAATGCCAATCAAGTTTATCAAATCACTGGATCATTTATGGCTCCATTTTTCATTTCACATGCATGTTCATCACCTTCATTTTTATCAATTCATTTTTGTTACTTCCACCCTTCCTTGCATTGACGTTGGTATGCTTTCTTAATTATGTCTTGACTTTTTTGCTAGAACTTCAAGGTGTTATCAAAGATGGTACCAAGTTATTTATACTGCTCCTCGCCGTGCATGGCTCACGTACAGTAAACGTACAGTAGGAACTACGTCACACATTCTATCTATATGAAATCAAACCTGCTAAAATGTCTCACAAATCAGATTTAAACTTTACACATTTAATTCTATGACAGATTTTATAGCAATTTCTTTGCTCATTGTATAAAAAATGTGGATTGGTTCCCTTTTTTACTGAGTTGATTATATTTTTCTTGGCTTGTATAACATATATACAATAAAATATTTCCTCATCTAAAATTAAGTTTGATATCCTCAAGCTGACTAAGCTCTCCACATCCAAACAGTAGAACGCCTATGACTGTGCCCTGTTTCTAACCCTCATATATCCTAATATAAGACATATCAAGGACTTGGCTGTCTCATATGCTTAGACAAACAGACAGCGGCACCCAGAGTTCCCATTCCATTTATTAGATATGCTTTATAAATAGACACATTCAGACACATATGTTGAAAGTATAAAAAAATACAAGATTACAGGATTTTCTAGACATTTTAGTGAGGTCTCTTCTCCATTGTTATTTTAACTTGAATGACTGACGATTCATTTCTTTTTTTTCATACACAGCATAGTAGTTTTCACTTTCACAAGTCCATTCATCAAGCAAGTTACTATCATCAACATCATGTTAAAATGAGATCAGAGCATAGAAAACAGTCACATGCAGCCAGCAACTTTTCACTGAATCTGTACAGCCGTCCCGTCAGCCACACAGGTGGAACTCAGTGAAACGGAATTTTAAATATATATGTACTTCAAGTTTCACTACTTTGTCTTACAAATTCTAAGGAAAAGCTGATAATCACAAGGGAAGAAGTTGAAATGGAAAATAATGATTAATGATGGCGTTTCATTGATTATTCAACCTTTACTGAGAGGACTGATGGACAAATGCTGCCTCACGTCGTCCAGATGTGTTAAGTCATTTGACAAATGGGGTCAAACCCTTTTTTTTTAAATAGTTTGGATATTAGCATACAATATGTTCCAGCTACACTTTTGAATTTTTAAACTGTACTGTATGTTTTAAATCACCATCAGTGTGATGGTAGGAAATTTGGGATTTAGAATGCTACAAAAACTAAATCAAGAAATGTAGAGTATCCTAAGAGATGATACATGTTTCTAAAAAAGTTCTGCAACCAATGAGCAATGCAAAGGTTCTGATTGGTGAAAGACAAAAACAAACAGAAAGGACAATATAAATCACACATGTATAAACCTAGTGCAGCACAAATACACAACTAATGTCTTCTTCAAGCATTTATGGACCAGATGTAGCTACTGTGCCAAAGCTGGCTCACCTTGTTCTAAGGACAATAACTCCTGCTGCTAATTCATTTATTTTTTATTCGTAAATATATCTAAAAATACAACTCATCAACTTCAGAAATTGCATGATTACTTGGTATTATACCAAGTTTTGTTTTTGTAACTCTCACTATTCACAGTGTTTAAAACTGAACAGTACAGGCCAGCACCTACTGTGTGGCTGCTAACTGGCACCATTTTAATATCCATTATGGAGGCTGCTTTCAAGTCCAGTAGTGCTCCAGTTATTCTGCAGAACAGAACTAAAGAACTTCTGAATAAACTCCATTTTTGCCATCTCCAGAATTTGCCATTAAACTCGAAAAGGAAAACATTAAAGTGCTCATATTATGCTTTTTGGCTTTTTCCCTTTACTTTATTGTGTTATATATCTTTTTTGTGCACGGTATAGGTTTACAAAGTGAAAAAGTCCAAAGCCCATCCCAAAGGGACTTACCATCTCCAACAGAAAACACAAACTGCTCCAAACAGCTCTATTGTAGTCCAGCCTTTACTTCAGAGACAAACGTTATAATGCTCGCCTAGCTGCTCACCCTCATACTCTGCTTCTGACTGGCTAGTAGTCCTTACTTAGGTACTGTCAGGGCACGCCCTCATACTCTGCTTCTGACTGGCTAGTAGTCCTTACCTACGTACTGAGCATGTGCGACTCCCAACGAAGTGAGTGCTGTAGCAATGTGCAGTACAACAAAAATATGGTATTTTTTGAAACTTAAACCATGTAAACCTATTCTGATATAACCTCTAAATACAATTATGAACCTGAAAATGAGAATAATATGAGCACTTTAACTTCCAGTGTAGTACACAATAAGATTCCGTGCCTTTCTTTTCTTTCTTTTTTTTCAAAAAAGTGTCTCTTCTTCAGCTTTCATTATTTTCTAATGATTTACTTTGCCACCAAAACTTTCAATATTTTATCTCAATTTCAGAAAAAACTTTCTTTACAGATGTGTATAATATAATATAATATAATATATAACAGAAACAACTCCTACTACAGGAATGTGGTACTTAAGTCATGAAGCAACTTTGCATAGAAAGTATTTCTGTAGCTAAGAAAATAATGTTTTGTTTTTAATAATATTTTCAGCATTATATACCATTATAGTCGCATATGAAAAATAGTCATGTAGTCACTTACAGAAATGGACTCTCTCATTTAAAGAGGCTGAGTTTTAAAAACATGGTAATAATTGCTAATCATTTTTGCTAGTAATTTGCAAAAATAAAAAAAAATAATGTCATCTACGGTAATCCCTACCAAAGGGAATGTGTTGTAACAGTAAATGACCAGGATACAGATACATAACTTGTTTTGGATAAAAAGTAATTACTTGTTAAAATTATTAAAATAAATAATGTACTGTACTCATTCTGCACCTGACAGGAAATATTCTGAAAAAGAATAATACTGACCAAGCAGACATGAATATATATAATTTTGATAACAAAATACTTATCTACAAATGTTTGTAATTGGATTGATATATAAATATGTGTAACAATATATATGTATTTCTATACATATATATTTACAACAAAAGGTGCATTTAAATAATGTCATCAAGGAGATGCGGGGTGCCTACCCAGTCCAATGTCCTGGGCTCAGAGGCAGCCATAATCATGCACATAAACTGTTTACCGGTCCTCTTATCAATAGGATAAATAGTTGTGGGTGTGAACCTTCTGTTACTTTCCACAAACTCACAGAGCAGCTGATATACCCGTGGGTATTCATGGCGTAGGAAAACCCCTCGAATCCTTAACTCCCGTTGTATATTTATAAAACAGATTTCCCTAGCCTTCCTGCCTTCCTCTCCCTCTTTGTCAATATCTGCTGTTCCAGGGGGTGGAGTTAGAATAAGCGTTTCCATGTCACTTTCTTTCTTGTGAACCTTTCTCTCAGGGCTGAAGGAAGCCAGTGCTACCTTTGCATATTTTCTGACAGTTGGAGCTTGGTTCCTTGGCGATGGCCCGTCAGGCAATTGGTCACCAACAGCAATGGATACATTCAAGATAAAACATTCGTTAGGGTCGTACTCTTTACCAGCTTCCTGCAGCTCCTTACAGTACTCCCCTAGGTTGTCCTTGAAGCTTTCAAGCTCTCGGAGGGACAGGTATGTAGGAGACATATGTAGACTATCCAGGCCATACTGCAGGAAATTACTGGATGACGCAGGATTTGGAAAACCGAGGAACAGGACTCCTCTTCCTCGAGAAAGGTAGCCAACTTTGGCAATACGGGAAAAGGCTTTGTGGACGTCAACAGTCTCCCGGCAGTGTTTGATGATGTGACGGCATATGCTGCCAATTCTTCCATACAGGCAGCTTTCTTTATGAATGTCCCAGTCCTCCCTGCGACAGTTACGAGAGCAGTAGTAAGTGTAGCAGCTGTGGCAGGATTTAAAATATAGGCAAGCATTAAACAGGGTCTCTGTCCTCCGGCATTTGTTGTTAGAGCACATCATTGTATCATCCTCATCTGGGCTCTGATCTGGGGAGCACTCATCGGCACTCTTCATTGCATCACTAGCCCCGTCCATGTCTCGAAAAGCATCAGGATTCATTCTTATTGACATTGGCTGTTTGTCAAGAGGAGCTGGTTCCTCTGTACATGCCCTTGAACTCTTCCTGGACAGAGACACTGCTTCTTCCTCATCAATTAACTTTTTTAGTTGATCAAGAATGTCCTCACTCGCCCTTCTACTGGGTGGCTTGTAATCTGTTACAAGATCTGCCAGAAGCTCATCAAGTTGTTCAAGGCTTTGCTGTAGGGAGGCATTGTCGTGTGTCTTCTCTTTGGTTGAGCTTTCAAAGTCATGCTGAGACAGTTCTGGACCCTGCTGAGTGCTTCTGGAGTCAAGGATGTCCCAACTGGCAGACCGTCCTTCCGCCTTATTAATTTTTCCTGGTCGAATGTCATTATCAGTGATTGTTATCTCGGGAGTGACAAACCAGAGTTTACTAGCAGTGCTCTTTGATGTCTCTGTTGGGCTTTTGTCAATTAGTGAGTTATCAGACAATGATAAGGCTGCATAGCGTCTTGGTGAACTGGAAAGATTTACTACCACTGGTTGTGGTTTGTCACCTGTAGCTGCTGCAGGCTTCCTTGAGTCAAGAAGATCATCATAGCTCTGACCCCGCTGTACAGGAAGAGGCTGTTCCTTCTCTACACGAGAGTTGAGAATATTGTCCCAGGACCTTGAGTACGATTTTGAATCTGTGCCAATTCTTTGCGGTTCTACACATGGGTTGGCATACCATGGTGTTAACGCAGGCTCTTGACGAACTCTGGTTGGAGTGACTTGAGATACATAAGAGGCAGGATTGGTGGAATAACCAGATGCATCTGAGCCATACCAGTCATCTGTTTGTGCCTGAATCACTCTAGCATGTCTCCGGCCCTCTGTGTAATATGCCCTTGCTGGGACATGATGCTCTGGTGGCATTGCATACATGTCACTGGAATAATAAAACCTTGGCGGAGCAGTCTGGATTTGATAAGACCTTGGATCATCGCCATAGAATATTCTTGTTGGAGGTGTCTGTATGATGTATGGCCCTGGTTCATTTGCTGCATAGGGTTTGGGATACCCTGTCTGCCCAGAGTAAGAATAGGGCTCCATCTCAGGATAATAGGGTCTTGTAGCTACAGCATGCACCATTCGAGTCCTTGGATCTTGTACATATTGCACTTTTGGAGTATATGTCTGTCCTGGTGTGTAGCCTTCATCATGAAAGCCAGAACTTGGTTGGGGAGGAGCAGTAGTAACATATCTCCCTGGGTCATCTGCATAAAAGAACTTGGTTGGCACATTAGGACTGGAATGAGCTCTGCGCTCCCTACCATAGTAATCACCTGATGAAGGCATTCTTTGCAGGGGAATCTCCATGGGTTGAAGGCAACTATTTGGCATGCTGCGGGAATATTGATAAGCTTGCCTACCCTCTGTACCTAACGAATCAGTTGGAGTTGGTGTTCTTGAGTAGGTGAAATAGCGTGGTACAGTCAGACTCCTACTTCCCCCACTGTGGTGCCTCTGCCAGGGAATATCCACATGAGGTGTAGCCTGTTCCCGTCCTTTATGATGTAATGCTCCGTCATCAGGTTTGATGTCCACCCGACACCTGACATGAGGACTAGTTGCTGGTTTATCCAGCCCTCCATCTTCAGAATTATCAGCAGCATAGTGAGGTGAGTATCTACTGCTGTCACCTATTTGAGGCTGCAACTTAATGGGATGGACATCATGCATATGAGCCCTAGTTGCTGCATGGGAGGACTCCCTACGCGGTGATACTTCTGGTCTCCAGCGAGAGTCTCTTGGAGCCCTTTGGGACTCCCTGCCCTTCCTCCCAGAAGATGAGGACCCGTCAAAAGACACAGGGGTGAGACTGGTCTGGACCCTAGGGGCACTTTTTGACCTGGTCCTTCTTTTTTGTTCTGGGACAACAACTTCACTGGTCATATCTGCAGCCATTGGTTGAGGAGTTAACCTATGGCTGAAAATGTCTGGAGCAGAGAAGCGGTATCTCTGCTGGCGGCCCAAAGCATTCCAGGCAACATCTGGGTTGGCTGCATGCCTATCAGCCTTCTTGTATGGGGACTCCATTGAGTATTTTTGTGATTTTGGGTACTCCAATGACTTATAGTCAAAGGTTCGGCAGTGCCTCTTATTGACTTTGCTCTTACTGTCCTCCAGTGTGCTGTGATTTATAGAATCACATTGTTTGGAGGGTTGCATGGACTTGTAGTGTGAAGAAATGGGGACCACTTTAATATCTTGATGCACAGTTGATACCAGTATGTTAGGAGGGTCTGTGCGTGTCATCTTAAAGGGACTCCTCTAGTTTTCTCCATTAAGTTGCTTTAGTGTTGATGTTGCCTGGAAAAGTAAACAAAAGAATTTTAGTTAGTGACATTTATGTAAATGGGTGTATTTATATATTGCTTTTCTAGTCGACTACTCAAAGTGTTTTTACATAGTTCAGGCACCATTCACACATTTGATTTAATATGACATGAACAACAACATTCAAATTGCCAGGTGTTGTTGTGGAAGATAACTCTGTTTCGCTCTTTCTCTCTTAGCATGGCGATCTCTCTCTCTTTCTCTCTTTCCTTTTTTACATGAGCCAGGAAGTCAATAGCAAAGCCTAACTTTAATGTTATTAAACAAAGATAAATGTTGTCCCTTCATCCTAAAATGGTCCTAAATCAATACTACAGTACTTCCTTGTTTTATGAATAAAGCAGTACACAAGTTAAAGTAGACGCACAATTGTGTGTTTGACCAACCAGCGACGGTCATCCCTCTATACCCCGACCCAAAGCTTCCTATACTTTCAGAAAATACTAGTACCCCTCAAAAGGTTCCTGGTCTCTGGGGAAAGTTCATGCAGTCGAAAAAGGGCTTTATTGGATGGTTGTGGTATTGTGCCAAGGGTCATGGCAATTTTCCAGCAAAGGCAGGGAAGAAGAAGACAGATACTTTTAACATTTTCACTGATTTCTAAGGAAGGAAATGCACTCAGCACTCTCGTTAGAACTCAGGGATATGTACAATGTATGTTTGTGAGAAAAACTGAATGTAAGCAGAAAATTAGGAAAACGTTGCTGAGCTTTGAGTAGGCCCAAACTTCTGCTATATGTCTATATCTATCAGGCATGAAAACGGGTCAGGGGTGAAAAAGGTGAGAAGGATATTACCCCTCTAGGGGGGTCCGGGGGCATGCTCCCCTGGAAGAAATTTTTAAATATTCCATATTTTAAAGCATCAATCTGATGCATTTTGAGATGCATTTTTTGCCAACCAACAGTGTAATATTTCAATATGCACTGATTAAAGTTAATTTGACTGGCAAAACTGTTAGTTTTGACATTGCACAATAATAAAGTTCAAGTTCATTTATTTATATAGCACATTTAAACAGCCGTTAGACAGACTAAAGTGCTTTACAGTCAATCATATAAAAACATGAAACCAGCAAGACAAAGCATAAAACACAAAATAAAAAACAACAATGCTAAGAGCAGCCTTAGAACACTGACTCAAATATACAAAAGAAGGACCAATCAAAGAGGAAAATCAATACGCTAACGAGAATAAGTAGGTTTTTACCAACGACTTGAAGGTAGCAAGGTTGGGGGCTGTTCTAATCTCTAAAGGCAGGGAGTTCCACAGACGAGGCCCTGCCACTGCAAACGCGCGCTCCCCTCTCCGCTTTAGTCTGGCACGAGGGGCTACCAGCAGAACCTGGTCGTGTGATCTTAGGCTTCTGGAAGGAGTGTACGGATGAATGAGTTCGGATAGGTAAACGGAAGCCAAGTTATTTAAAGATTTGAAGACAAAGAGAAGGATTTTGAAATCTATTCTCTGTCGAACGGGCAACCAGTGTAGAGATTTAAGAATAGGGGTGATATGGTCATATTTGCGACAGTTAAAGATAAGTCTGGCCGCAGCCTTTTGGACTAACTGAAGACGGGCAATTTGAGAGCTAGATATACCACAGTAAAGTGAATTGCAATAATCTAGCCGGCATGTGATGAATGCATGAACCGCCATTTCCAGCGTTCTCGGGGTGAGGAAGCCTTTGATTTTAGACAGTAGACGAAGTTGGAAAAAACCGGAGCTGATTACCGATGAAATATGTTTATCAAATTTTAAGGACTGGTCCACAAGAACACCCAGGTTCCGCACTCCTGCAGATCTAAAAACAGTAAGACTTCCCAAGTCTAGGTTTGTACATTGGGACCTTTAACTCGGGCTAAAAACAATGACCTCGGTCTTGTCAATTCAATTCAATTCAATTTTATTTATAGTATCAAATCATAACATAGGTTATCTCGAGACACTTTACAGATAGAGTAGGTCTAGACCACACTCTATAATTTACAAAGCAACCAACAATTCCAACAATTCCAGTAATTCCCTCAAGAGCAAGCAGTGCGACAGTGGCGAGGAAAAACTCCCTCTTGGGAAGAAACCTCGGACAGACCCAGGCTCTTGGTAGGCGGTGTCTGACGGGCCGGTTGGGGGGTGTGATGAACAGTGGCGATAATAGTCACATTAATAATGGAACAGTGACTGGATGTAGCGGGAAGCTGCAGGGTTCAGCAGGAAGCTGCAGGGTTCAGCAGGACGCAGCAGGGCACCGTTGAGCTCAGCAAGGAGTGCAGCAGGACTACGGCGACAGCTGGAACCAGGATCTTGGTGCCAACGTTCTCCAAGGAAATACGCTGGGGGAAAAAACATAAGGACTCCGGGGAAACTCCCCAGAAGCTAGGATTAGTAACTAGCATTTCCCGGACGGGATACACGCAAATAGTAATAGTAATAGTAATAGAGAGGTAGAGGAGAGAGCAGCTCAGTGTGTCAAAGGAAGGAAGTCCCCCGGCAGTCTACAACTATAACAGCGTAACTATAACAGCGTAATCTGTCATTTAAAAAGAGGAAATTTTGAGCCAGCCATGCCTTCACCTCCTCTAAACATAGCAGGAGAGAGTTTAATGCGGCCGGATTATTTCTACTGATTGGCATGTAAATTTGGGTGTCGTCTGCGTAAAAATGAAATGATACATCATATTTCCTTAAAATAGCGCCCAAAGGCAGCATGTAAAGAGAAAATAGAGAGGGAGCCAGAATGGAGCCCTGCGGAAGACCGCAGGACAGAGGTGCCATAGAGCTGGAGAAATTGCCCATCTTTACGGAGAACCTTCTATCAGAAAGGTAAGACTGGAACCAATTAAAAACTGAGGCTTTTAGGCCTACCCAGGTCTCAAGTCTAGCTAACAGAGTAGGGTGGTCAATAGTGTCAAAAGCTGCCAAAAGATCTAGAAGAACTAGAACAACAGTATCTCCAGAATCAGTAGAGATGTAAACATCGTTTAGCACTCGCAGGAGAGCGGACTCAGTGCTGTGTGCAGTCCTAAACCCAGATTGAAAAACCTCATAAATACAGTTGTTAGACAAGAATTGTTGAAGTTGATCCAACACAATTTTCTCCAACAACTTAGAAATGAAAGGTAAGACTGAGATGGGCCGGTAATTATTTAAAACAAGAGGATACAGTGAAAGCTTCTTGAGTAGGGGAGTGACCGTAGCCACTTTAAAATCGGCTGGAACGGAGCCCGTATTAAGGCACTTGTTAATGAGAGATACCAAACCTGGACCCACGGAGTCAATGATTAATTTAAGAAATCTCGGCTGAATGATATCATTAGGGCAAAATGAAGGTTTTAGCTTAACGCTCACATCCTTCAGTGTCTGGAGGTTGATAGGATCAAAAACCTCCCAAACGCCAGCAGCAAGTGACATGATTGGGGGGAGAGTTAAACTAGAACTGACACTAAGTCTTAATTTAGTGATTTTGTTTGAAAAGAATCTCAAGAAGTCTTCACATAGAGCATCTGAGGCAGCAGACAGTTTAACAGGTGGATTTACAACAGACTGAATGACTGAAAACAGGACCTTTGGATTAGAGTGATTAGATTCAATTAGATTTGAAAAATATGCAGCTTTAGCTAACTTAGCAGCATTTTGATATGCTGTAAGAGAGTCTTTGAACATATGGAAAGAGACAGTTAACCTATCCCTTTTCCATTTGCGTTCGGCCTTTCTACAAATTTGTCTTTGGTAACAAGTGTCAGAATTTTGCCAAAGAGCAGATTTTGGTTTTGATTTGTAAGGCTTGAGAGGAGCAGACACATTAGCTACCTTAAGCCAGGCAGAGTTTAGGAGGCTAAGATGTTGATCTGCATCCAGGTCAGATAATGGTTGATCCAAGTGTAAGTGTGAGCATAGTTCAGCAAAGCACAAGTCGAAGTTTGTGCTGAACTGAGGAGAGTAGAACCGCGACATGACAGGTGCGATAATGGGTTGAGAGAGCTCCGGAAGAGACAGTGAAAATAGAATGGGCTTATGGTCGGAGAGCAGAAAATCAGAGAGTACAATATCAGTGACATCAATCCCATAAGATAACACAAGGTCCAATGTGTGGCCCTGAGTGTGGGTAGAGTTTTTGACCCACTGCAATATATTAAAAGCATCCATTAAATCAAGAAATTCCTGCGACAAGGAATTTGAATGGCAACAGACATGAATATTAAAATCGCCCACCAATAGGAAGCGATCGTAATTTGTGGCAATATTGCCAATGAACTCGGTAAATTGCTGTAAAAAAATCCTTTGTGGAGTGTGGGGGCGGTATACAACCCCTAGACAGACAGGGCCACTCCAGTCCAGGTGAAGCAGCTGGGATTCAAAGCTGGGGAAGGCCACTCCAGGGATCAGCCGACAGCGTGAGGAGAAAGAGTCATTCAAAATAGTTACAATCCCGCCCCCGCGTCCACTCGGACGAGGTAAGTTAAAAAAAAATAAAAGTCTATGTTATGGATACATTTTTACTTCTTCCAACCATATGTTAAATAAAGATTCAATGTGGATTTACATATTGCAATAATATCATAATCCTACAATGAATCATTGTGAAAACTATACTTTACTACTTTGGCCAGGTCATCATCAAAAAAGCGAATTAGTACATTCATGATTTTGTCCATGTTGATATTAGCTGCTTTATTTACATTAATTAAAAACGTTGCATTGTTTATCTTTTCATATAGCTAGACGTCTAAACTCTGGGACAAGGCCGTAATGTTTAAATACCTGCCATGCTGATTCCAAACAGACAGCTTTGTCAAGGCAGTTTGGGCTTCAGATAGCTTTTACAAATCATGTTCCGCTATGAATGTGCACACACGTATTGTTTGTATCAGTAAAGGCGCAGTCGCAGTCGCAACGGTAGCCGTCGTTGCCGGTAACGTATTTGTATGACACCGTGCACGGACCGAAGCTTTGGGACTAGCAAGCACTGTCTTACCGCTGCTGCCGTCCAGTGTCTTCCTTCAACATGCGCTGCAGAAGCACCCGGCACCAAGTGCTAAACGGCTTCCCGTCTCCACCCTTTTCCTCTTGTCCTCTATTCATGCCCAGCGCCATTTGTTTCAACTAAAGCTGCCTGTATCTACATGCTCCAAGTTTGATAAACTTTGCCTCCATTTTTTTTAGTCGCGTTACCACGGAGACCACACCGGCACCGCACTCTGACATTTCGGCAAAGACCCGCCCTACTTTGCATCTGATTGGCTAGAACTCGTTTCATTGGTTGGTGGAACTCGTTTCATTGGTTGGTGGAAGTTTGATGACTGGTTAAATGCAGCGCGTCAACCCCTCCCCCCTTTAAACACTTTCTCATCGAATCTACACGATTCACATAGTTCACCTATTTTGGTTTCAAAACGGCGAATTTCGCCGAAAGGTGAGTGATTTTCATGTCTGATCTCTGAATATGTTGCTGCTAATCCAAGAGTATTGGAGTCTGATTGGCCTGAGGAAGGCATCAAGTCCAAATTTCAAAGTCCAGTTTTGATTTTGTCAAGTCAATGTTTTATTAAGACTAGAAAGTAAAGCTACAGACAAGATTGAAAGAAAATCTATTTACACACACCACTCATGGTTCATTGTTCTTTGTTATTTGTGCTGCTTATACTTCTATACTTGTGAAGACCCTCAATGATATAATGCATTACCTAGCCCCTAACCTTACCTTAACCATAACAACTAAATGCCTAACCCCAACCTAATACTAAGCTCACTGTCCTTGTGTTCATAAGAATTTCAGTGCAACTCTATGTAGATGTCCATGCCACTCACAGTGAATCACATTTACCTTCAGACAATGACAATGATATGTTAGGTTCTCGGTCATCACCTGTACTGTACCTTAATATAGGCTAAGTGCACTCGTGATTTTGGTGTTCTCATCTAGAAATTCGTCTGTTTCTGTTGTCAGTGAAAAAAAATGGAAAATAGTGATTTGATCGCTGTTAAAGGCATACAGTAGATTAAACACTGCTTTGCCAAGAAATCAATTAAATCATACTTGTATATTATATATTCAGCCATCTGACAAAACAGCATACAGTAAACTACAGGTTTTCTTAGTGCCTGTGTCTGAGCAGGCTTACGTCATCCTTTTCCAAATACTGTATTCCTCATACCCACACGTAAATGTAAACGCTGTTCTGTTTAGATTTATCCACTCTGGACTCTGCACTGTTTAAAAATCCTGGAGTGATTATCTTCTTTCAAATATTCCATACAAATGGCCTATATGTGATTACCACATGGAGGCAGTGAATAATGTTAACATTAAATGGACTGTAGCCTACCACTGTTGTGGATTGGCTACTGTATCTGGTTGGAAGAAGCTTTTTGAAACCTAAAATATCTATTTAGTATGAAGTTTAACCACCAGTTGCTTAATCTATGAGCAGCAAAAGGCTGAGTACATTGTGGCCCTCTGTGTTCCACTGTGACCAGGCTGCTGTCGAGAAGCAAATCATTCACCGTACTATGACTGACTTTATTGTTGTTCAATGCATTCTCATAAATGGGTCCGTATGATATCGTACAAAAATGTATGCACACCAAAACGTATGATATCCTACGAGATCGCCGGGTAGTCACGTGACGCCGGCTGGTCACGTGACGTTGGCTGGCTACGAGCTCCATGACGCCAAGCGGCAGATGCTAGTTGTTTAAGATGCTACAGAGCTTCGCAACGCGGGCAACGGACCTCCATCACAGTTCGGTCGCATCAGCGGCAGTTAGTAAATGTGTTAAGCCGAGAATAGGGGACTTTGAGCCGGGTACAGAGCACCGTGAGCTGGCGCTCGTTTTGGCGGATATTACGGTTACATTTAGTCCACAAAATATGAGCATTTGCCACGACAAAAGTTAAAATTAGGGGTGCAACGATCCGATATTAGGATCCGATATCGGCTCCGATATTGACAAAATAGCTGTATCGGGAATCGGAAAAATGAACAGATCCACGGGCCGATCCAGTTTTTTGTTTTTTTTTCCTCCGTCGCAGCACCAGGACCCCTGTTAACTGCGTACCCTTCTCATTCATGGTAGTAACTTTATAAAACAACAATTAATAACTCACAACTAACTCTCTTTAAAAGGATAAAACACCATAGCATATAACAATTTGTGACTTAAACAGTTTCTAACACTAATAATTTTACATTTACAAATGTAGCTACACCGCCCAATGGCATGATGGGTAACATTATAGCTGCTAGCCTAGCTAGCCAGGTAGCATAACAGTCTGTTAAGCTGGGAGAGGCTCCGGTCGGTACTGCACATTCAAGAACCGAGAAGAAAGTTAGCTAGAGGATGAAGAAAGACCGGAGATACACCAGAAAAACGTTTGCTCAAGAGAGGAGCCGTCTGTTGTTCCCAAGTTTGTTGTTTCTAAAAAAATCGGACATAATTTAGCCACTGTTGTTGCCCGTTGCTCTACGTTACTCGGCCGTGCTAATGTTACTGTGCTAACGTTAAAGATATGTCACTTCAAGCATGTAGCGGAGCACCATTATGAACGCAATCCACCTCCGGTCCCGCTACAGACCGCTGAGAAAGACGGGTTCAGAGCAATGATTAAAACACTGGATTTAAGGTGTCTCGCCTCGCTGAAATACGTTCGCCAACCTGCTAACATTATTCAAACAGCGAAGGAGGCTGACAGCGGAGCTCCATTCACTCGCCCACTACAACCACACTACAACAACCTAACTCACAGAACTTAATCCTGAGCCAGACAGCAGCAAGCCTACTAAGAAAACACGGATGTCTATGCCACAGCCCACCAAGGAAGAGTGCTTCATTTGTAGAAGAGCACGCACAACCAAGGGGAATAGATCACTCATTTTGATCATCACTTATCACAGACAGAATGCAGTATGGGAAAAAGCAAACAAACTTGAAGATGAAGAGATGCTACACAAGATTCGTGGTCCTGATGGAAACAAGTGTACTGATATGATTGCTGAGGACTTCCGTTACCACAAGGAATGCATGACCAACTATCTGACAAAGCATCTTCGTTCACAGGAAAAGACTAGTACTGCCACCACCCCATATGATGCTGCACTGAACCAACTCATATCTCGGATAGATGAGTCCCTTTTCAAAGAGAATGCCATATTCTTTGTTACAGCTTTGAGGGATGAATTCCGTAAATACTTGGAAAGCCTTGGAGTTCACAATGTTACCTCATACAGATCTCAGTCCTTGGTTGCCCGCCTTAGAAGGCACTATGAAGTAGGTGGCAATTGTAAAATAATGGTTGTGCCACAGAAAGGATGTTCTAGCCTGATTTGCTCAGCAGAAATGGCTGCATGCTCTCAAAGTTGAAGGAACTTAAGGAGGGAACTGAAGAGGCAGAGTATGAAGAAGAAAGTGATGATGAGTTGACACCAGATGACATCATAGTCTCTTCCTACAACACTGCAAAAAGAATACGGAAGGAGCTCCAGGACCAACGTAAGCAGGCCCTGAAGGAAGCAAGAGAAGCCAGAACAGCTCAAGCCAGTGGAAGTCACCAGATGCCTGGAAGTATGACTGAAGACCTTTCACTGCAGCTAGAGATATCATACCTGGAGGCATCCAGAAGAGTGAGCTCTAACCTGTATAACCACCTGGCATGGATGATAACCAATTCATCTCCAGAGTTAGGTGAGGACGGCCGGGTGAAAGTCAGTCCTAAGCAGCAAGAACTAGTTCTCAACCTTGCCCAGGATGTCTGCCAAGCAGTTGCCAAGATCACAACACCGAAACACGTTGGGACAGCTTTGCACATCCTTAAGGAAACCAGAAGCAACTCGACTGTGTCACTCCTAAATAGATTTGGGAACTGCATCAGCTACAAAGAAGCACAGAGATATATTACAACAATGGCAATGGCAGTTGAAGAGCAGACAACTAGGGATGGTGCCTTCATACCAACAAACCTGAAGGTTGGACGATTCACACAGTTTGAATTTGATAACCTTGACTTCCAAGAGTACACAAAGGACGGACGAACACTGCATGGCACAACACACGTCATATTCCAGTACAAGAATCCAGATGAAGACCCCCCACCAACGGTTAGTTTACCTCTACTGAAAACCCGCCAACCAGCCCTGGAATCTTCTCAGTCTTCTCAAACCAAGGAAAGCCACCTCAGTCTAAAAGATTGTCAAAAGAGTCGCTCCCTGGTTGGAGTTGAAACAGAGCCTAAGCTTCCTTTGTGTCTAGCAGAACCTCTTGACCACCTGAGCATCCTCTGGCATTTGGTGCATAGCTGCCCTACTGT
This sequence comes from Perca schrenkii, assembly GCA_025617405.1. NCBI lineage: Eukaryota > Metazoa > Chordata > Actinopteri > Perciformes > Percidae > Perca > Perca schrenkii. Next base: position 6,128 of record CM046802.1, on the reverse strand, counting down.
ACTATTGGAGGACCTGAAACCAAGTTGCGCTGCTTCAACATGGAGTTCATTCCAAGCATTTCTCATCCCAGATACCACCCCTGCAACTGTGATCAGCTATGGCTCCTTCTTCCCCAAGTCACCAACAAACCCAGATGTGGTTGAACAATCTGTTCAGTACTGCATGGATGTATCAAGAAAACATGGTCAAGAATATGCCATCATCACATGTGACCAAGCAATCTATGAGGTGGTTCTAAATCTGCAAAAGAAGAACAAAGAGAAGTATGCAAAACTTATATTGCGCATGGGTGGCTTCCATATTGCTCAGAATTTCCTTGGAGCCATTGGGCATTTGATGCAGTCCACTGGAATTGAAGAGATCATGGTCGAAGCTGATGTCTGTCTCCGTGGAACAGCAAACAAAATCATCAGTGGGAAAGACTACTATGCAATGCTCCACGCCCACACTATGGTGTATGCAGCCATGTTTTCCCTACACTGGGAAGCATTTGCCAGATGGTTGGTCGATGAAGAGAAGGACCTGGATTACATGTGTGTGCTTAGCAACAATGTCCAGGCACTCCTAGATGCCCTGTCAGAAGAGGATGTAGAGAAGGCAACTTCTGCGTGTGCTGATACAACTGACCTACTGAAAAAGCTTTCATCTTTGATGGCTGAATTTGATAAGGCATGTACCTCACCTACCACAAAGCTATGGCTAATGTACATGGATATAATGATGATTCTTAGAAGGTTCATCCATGCTGAGCATGCAGGTCTGTGGGAGGAAAACCTGGCTGAAGTGGAAAAGACGTTACCATACTTGTAGCTGCTGGCCACTACAAGTATGTATCCTGCCTGCCCCACTACCTAGAAGCTATGAGAAGCTTGCCTACACTGGCTACAAACATCTATAGGGCACTCAAGGATGGGGAGTTCACTGTATGTCAAACAGAAGGACGGTTCAATGGTGTCTGGACAGACATGGCACTTGAAAAAACCTACAACCGTGATGCCAAGACAAAACTCTTCACTGGCATCAGTCAGCAGCCAGCGGCCAATGAGAAATACTTGAAAGCTCTTCCAGTTCTGACAGCTGTTTCAGAGCAGACAAAGGCTATGGCACACCTGGATGCAGATGACACTAAACACCATGAGGACAAGCACAGCCAAGGTGCAAAGGAGGCAGAAGGTGTAAGGAAAATAGCAGATGTCATCAATAACCAGATGATCAATCCTTTCACATGTGAAGAACAGGAGCTGATCAACATTTCAACAGGCCACAAAGCTACATCTGCTGACTTGATCTGCACTCGTGAAAAAGGACTGGAGGCACTGGCTGCAGCAAGAAAGTAGCCCAAATTAAACTTTCAACCTTTGCAGCAAAGCCAAAGAAGTCAATGTCGATGGCATTCAAAGCCAAAAAGGTCTATGAGGAGGAGAGTGCAGTTGTGCGGAACCTGTACTTTGTTCAGGAATTAGAGGAAGACAGGAAGGTGGAAGTGTTTGGCCACGAATGGACAAGCTGCTCAGCCTCCCTGTTTGAGCCATATCCGTCCCTTGACCAAAGTTACGCAATGCGTAAAGGAAACAAGGCAGACTACCTGGCTGCAATCAAGACAGCCCTTGGCAGCACATGGGGGGAAGTGGACAAACTACCGCCCTCTGACAAGCCTGTTGTAATGGTAGTAGATGCCATGGCATTCATTCAACATTACCAACATCTTGGGAGCAGCACCTTCCATGAACTGCAAGGAAAATACCTGAGGCAGCTCCTTGGAATCCTCCCAGACAAGTGTGACTGCATCCACTTTGTTGGGGATCGATATGATGTCTCCCCTGCTGAAAGTCTGAAAGGTGAGGAACGAGAGAAGAGAATGAAGACCTGCCCCAGCAAAATGAAGGAGTACAAGCCACATGATACTCTCCCTATACCTGAATGGAAAGGCTTCATTCACAATCCACTGAATAAAGCTAATCTGTTGAACTACATTGGGGAAGCATGGGCAGCTCAGAACAAGTCACTTCCTGCAGGATGCACACTTATTCTTGGTGGAATCTTTTGTGATCCTGGTCGCACTGTCCTGTTGTCAGCAGATTGTTAGGTTGAACTTCCAGAACTTTCCTGTGAGAAACACGAGGAGGCAGATACCAGGATGTTTGCTCACATTGCATACTCAGAACAAATTCTGCACCACAAACGGGCTGTAGTGGTTGCGACTGACACAGATGTAATCATGATGTGCATGTACTACATCACACACATAGATGGGCTGCAGGAGCTGTGGGTGAAGATGATGGATATCTTCCTACCTGTTCATGTCATCACAGAAGCTCTGGCAGGGAAGTATGATGTTGGAGCTTCAGATCTTACATCCCTTCTCCTCAGCACCTACATACTTACCGGATGTGACACAGTGAGCTATCTGTACAGAAGAGGAAAAAGGCGGGCCTACACAACTGCAATTAAACACCTGGCCGCTGTGCAGGTACGGTGACCCTGAGGAAAGCCTGGATGTTCAGGACGAAGTTATAACAGCAGCAGGGCGATACATGGTGTCACTCTATGACAGGAGTGACTTTGGTTAGATTAGATTAGATTAGATAATACTTTATTTATCCCACAATGGGGAAATTCACATATTACAGCAGCAGTTTTTCCACAATAAAAACAAACCAACAAACAACCAAACAAACAAACAGGCAAACAATAGACAATGAGCAAAAAAACAAAAACAAAACACTGAATGGATGTAAAGTGGCATTATATAAAAATTATTTAAGTAAAGTGAAGTGGCCATAGTGCAAAAAAAAATACTGTAATGTAAGTAAGTAATTGACGTGAAATTAGATTGAAAAATATGTAATTACATAACAGCGAAAGTAAATTAACCATAATATAAATTATATTTATATTTAAGTGTGGCCATAATATAAATAATATTGAAAGAGTAAGTACTTGGAATGGAAAAGATATAAATACAGATTGAAAAATATAAATACAGATAATAAGAAATATATACATAGAGCCATGCTGAGTAGTGGGTGATTGAGACAGGACCCGAAGAAAATAAAAATAAAAAGAACTACAACAATGGTGGTACTCTAGATGCACTGCGAGCCCATCTCTTTGTGAGCATCAAAGGAGACATGCGTTGCCTTCCACCAACTGAAAATGCCTTCCTATTACACCTTCGTCGAGCCCTGCATCAGTTGGCTGTGTGTAAGCGGGCACACATGGTTCACCCAACCTACCCAGCTGCCACTGATTTTGGGAGACAACTTGTCAATGGCAAATTGGTGGCAACCATGCTAAAAGAGGCAAAACCTTCTGAACTCAAACAAAGCAAATACTGCCGCTGCAAGAAAAGCATGTGTGCCCGAGGATGCTCCTGTGCAAGAGCCAATGTGAAGTATGGCATTGCATGTCTCTGCACCGGAGACCCCAACAGATGTTCAAGGATTGAACTTGCGCTTGAAGACAGGGACACATAAGTAGGCCGTGTGTGTGTGTGTGTGTGTGTGTGTGTGTGTCGAGAGGGAGGGTGGGGGGGGTGCATCTTTTATCGCGCTGCTGTATAACCCACCCTACCGGTCTTGTTTGTTGTCTCCTTAGGTGGTGAGGGTGAAGGTCTGTCCCCAGAGCAGTATCTGCAGTGTGCCACCCTCCTGATTATCCCACCTCACAGGGACCTGCAACTAGTTAATTAAGTTAAATTATTTTGTTCCATTAAAGCAATAGTTGTCATCTGAGGCAATAAAATAATGAAAGTTATTTTTCTGTATTATATTTCTTGTGTGACACATTTCCATTGGGAGAACAGGGTTATGTTTAAATTAAAAAGATGACTGGGCCATGATATTTAATAATGTGGACATTAAAAACAATGTTAAATATCCAGTATGTCTTTCGGAATTTTGAGAGTAGGCTAAAATTCTGTTGAGGTTGTGAGCCTGTTGATCGCCAACTAGTAGTGAAATCATCACAGATCCATTGATTTTGGTTGGATTTTTAAATTTTTTTCTGTGGAATGAGTATACTGTTTGGTGAAAAGAATGGCATATTGACTGATGCCATAACTTGGGGGAATAGTGGATTGCCAATGAAGTAAAGATGAAAATATTGGAAAAAAGTGAGAAAACGCCTAATTGTTTTGTATTAAATTGAGCCCAAATCATGTAGAAATGTGTTTTAAGAGTTATTTTTTCAGTGGATGTTGTCAGCACATGTGTTCTGTGCATCTGGAATGCATTTATTCACAGCTTAACCAACCCTAACACTAAATTGGCCACAATTTGTTTTCGCGATATTTCCGGCAGAGCAGACCCTCCAATTATTGGTTCTTAGGGTCAAAGTTAACAGAAAAAACACAAATAAAAAGTATGGCAGACCATGTCAGGTTCAACCCATTTTTGAGACTTTGGCTCCCCGACTATCACCTGTGGCCAAGGCAGTGTTTATAGCTTACAACTATTTGGTTTTGAAAGGGAAACAATGTTAAAGTTGTTTGTATGTGTATCAATTTGAGTTTATTTTACTACTTTGCAGTTTGCACAATAAAAATAGTTTAGCTTCTGTAACTGTTTGATGGATTCTCCTTCATATAAAGTTATTGTATAATCTCGTGGAGCCAAACCCTTTAGTAATCAAAGCTTTTAGTAAACATGATGACATTAACATGTTTTTGTGATATTCTAAGTACTCCTGACAGTAGAATAAGCCATTATAAAACCTATATAAAGGTGGCCCATTATTGAAGGCCCATTATTGTTATTTATTTAAATTTATTTTAAGAAGTTTGATTACATTATGTTTTTGATGTGAATGCACAATTGTTTTTTAAATAACAAATAAATAAGAATTCAATACATTTCATCTATGTTATTTTGTCTTAGTTAGGAAAGTCTGGTGGCTTTAGTCTCTTCCACATGGTGGAAGGAAGGTATAAGGTGGAAGGTATACACTTTATTACAGTTTTTCTCAATTGCTTAAACACTATAACCAGGCTTTTGAACTAAAATTTCAAAACCGTAACGCCATTTTCGAAAAGCACACCCATTTCACTAAACTATAAACACTATTCCCTGGTTTTGACACATGAGTCAGATTTGTTGAACTGTTACTGTTACACCATGTTGTCATTTAGAAAGCACAGCATTCAATATTGCTCACTCAAGTCAGCACAGCTGAAGCTCAATTAGCACACAATTATCCAGGTGGAAACACTACGAGTCAAAATTGATCACACACCAATCAGAACTTTCAATAGATAGATAAAATGGCCAGAGTCAGTTCATTGAGTTTTGGAACAATGGATCCACAGAGAAATGACGGTCGAGGAGGGAGAGGGAGAGGACATGGTCGAGGAGGAGGAGGAGGAGAAGGAGGAGGACATGGTGAAGGAGAAGGAGGAGGATGAAGACGTGGTGAAGGAGGAAGGCGAGGAGGGAGAGGAGGAAGACGTGGTGAAGGACAAGGTAGAAGAGGAGGACACGGTGAAAGACGAGGTGGAGGAGGAATAAGGGCAAGGAGACAAGCAGTCTCGGATGAAATTCAAGCCACTTTAGTGGACCATGTTCTTGTCCACGGTATGAGCATGAGGGAGGCTGGGCAACGAGTCCAGCCTAATTTGAGTCGCTTCACCGTCACCTCCATCATCAGAACCTTCAGGGAGGAAAACAGGTAGGTGTACTTACAGTACGACTGCTCTGTAGAGTAACTTTTGAGTGCTGTACTCTGTGCTTTGACATCACATGCACTGTTGTACCATAGTACAACATGTGATGTCCTTCTGTAATACTAAATAAATCCATCAAATTTACAGTAATGCGTGCTTCTATTTTTGTAGGATACAGAGACGACCATCTGGTGGTGGGAGGCTAAGGCTTTTGTCAGAGGAGCAAGAGAGGGAGCTTGTAAACATGGTCATTGCCAATAATGTAATCCGCCTGCGAGAGATTCAAAGGAGAGTGATTGAGGATAATAATCATTTTCAAGGAATAAATTCCATCAGCCTTTCCACAATTGATCGCATCCTCCGAAAGCATCGGTTCCGGATGAAACAGGTGTACCGCGTCCCTTTTGAACGAAACTCTGACAGGGTAAAAGACCAACGAGTGGAATATGTTCAGGTATGACTTTTGAT
>CM046801.1:34493529-34518809 GCA_025617405.1 Perca schrenkii | reverse complement strand
TACCACTACTAATATCAGTCTAGAGTACAGGTATACCACTACTAATATCAGTCTAGAGTACAGATACAGTCTAGAGTACAGGTATACCACTACTAATATCAGTCTAGAGTACAGATACAGTCTAGAGTACAGGTACACCACTACTAATATCAGTCTAGAGTACAGATACAGTCTAGAGTACAGGTACACCACTACTAATATCAGTCTAGAGTACAGGTATACCACTACTAATATCAGTCTAGAGTACAATACAGTCTAGAGTACAGGTATACCACTACTAATATCAGTCTAGAGTACAGATACAGTCTAGAGTACAGGTACACCACTACTAATATCAGTCTAGAGTACAGGTATACCACTACTAATATCAGTCTAGAGTACAGATACAGTCTAGAGTACAGGTAAACCACTACTAATCTCAGTCTAGAGTACAGGTATACCACTACTAATATCAGTCTAGAGTACAGGTATACCACTACTAATATCAGTCTAGAGTACAGATACAGTCTAGAGTACAGGTACACCACTACTAATCTCAGTCTAGAGTACAGGTACAGTCTAGAGTACAGGTACACCACTACTAATCTCAGTCTAGAGTACAGGTACAGTCTAGAGTACAGGTACACCACTACTAATCTCAGTCTAGAGTACAGGTACAGTCTAGAGTACAGGTACACCACTACTAATCTCAGTCTAGAGTACAGGTCCAACACTACTAATCTCAGTCTAGAGGACAGGTACAGTCTAGAGTACAGGTCCAACACTACTAATCTCAGTCTCAAGTACAGGTACACCACTACTAATCTCAGTCTAAAGTACAGGTACAGTCTAGAGTACAGGTACACCACTACTAATCTCAGTCTAGAGTACAGGTACAGTCTAGAGTACAGGTACACCACTACTAATCTCAGTCTAGAGTACAGGTACACCACTACTAATCTCAGTCTAGAGTACAGGTATACCACTACTAATATCAGTCTAGAGTACAGATACAGTCTAGAGTACAGGTACACCACTACTAATCTCAGTCTAGAGTACAGGTACACCACTACTAATCTCAGTCTAGAGTACAGGTACACCACTACTAATCTCAGTCTAGAGTACAGGTACAGTCTAGAGTACAGGTACACCACTACTAATCTCAGTCTAGAGTACAGGTACACCACTACTAGTCTCAGTCTAGAGTACAGGTACAGTCTAGAGTACAGGTATACCACTACTAATATCAGTCTAGAGTACAGGTATACCACTACTAATATCAGTCTAGAGTACAGGTATACCACTACTAATATCAGTCTAGAGTACAGGTATACCACTACTAATATCAGTCTAGAGTACAGGTATACCACTACTAATATCAGTCTAGAGTACAGATACAGTCTAGAGTACAGGTACACCACTACTAATATCAGTCTAGAGTACAGATACAGTCTAGAGTACAGGTATACCACTACTAATATCAGTCTAGAGTACAGATACAGTCTAGAGTACAGGTATACCACTACTAATATCAGTCTAGAGTACAGGTATACCACTACTAATATCAGTCTAGAGTACAGATACAGTCTAGAGTACAGGTATACCACTACTAATATCAGTCTAGAGTACAGGTATACCACTACTAGATGTACAGTCTAACGTACAGGGCAGTCACTGAGTATAGTAGTATGTGTACTACTACATATCAGTCTAGATACAGTACAGTCTAAGAGTACAGGTATACCACTGCTAATATCAGTCTAGAGTATGGGTACTCCACTACTAATATCAGTCTAGAGTACAGGTACACCACTACTAATATCAGTCTAGAGTACAGGTATACCACTACTAATATCAGTCCAGAGTACAGGATACAGTCTAGAGTACAGGTATACCACTACTAATCTCAGTCTAGAGGTACAGATACGGTCTAGAGTACAGGTACACCACTACTAATCTCAGTCTAGAGCATACAGGTACAGTCTAGAGCACAGGTACACCACTACTAATATCAGTCTAGAGTACAGGTATGCCACTACTACATCCCCAGCGTCTCCAGAGTACAGGTATACCACTACTAATATCAGTCTAAGTACAGATGCCACAATACTAATATTAAGTCTAGGAAATGTCAGTATAGACTTTACAATATCAGTCTAGAGTACAGGTACAGTCTATATATTAACACTCAGACTATTACATATACAGTCTAGAGTACAGGTACACCACTACTAATATCAGTCTAGAGTACAGGTATACCACTACTAATATCAGTCTAGAGTACAGATACAGTCTATAGTACAGGTACACCACTACTAATACTCAGTCTAGACAGGTACATGCATACAGTCTAGAGTACAGGTGCACACTACATCATCAGTCTAGAGTGCAGGTACAGTCTAGAGTACAGGTACACCACTACTAATATCAGTCTAGAGTACAGATACAGTCTAGAGTACAGGTGACACCACTACTAATACTCAGTCTAGAGTACTAGGTATACCATACTAGTATCAGCCTAGAGCAGGTATACCACTACTAATATCAGTCTAGAGTACAGATACAGTCTAGAGTACAGGTAGTGCCACTACTAATCTCAGTCTCAGAGTACAGGTACAGTCTAGAGTACAGGTACACCACTACTAATCTCAGTCTGAGTACAGATACAGTCTAGAGTACAGGTATACCACTACTAATGTCGGTCTAGAGTGCGGGTATGCACGCTACTAGCTATCAGTCTGGAGAGCCAGAAGGTATACCACTACACAATGACGGCCCAGGAGTATGTGGATACGGTCCTTAGAGTACAGGTCATACCACTGCTAATATCAGCCTAGAGTACGAGGTAAACAGGCTCCAGAGCGCAGCGTGCACCACTACTAATCCTCGAACTGGAGAGTACAGGTGCAGTCCAGGGTACCAGGTACACTCACTACTAATCCTTTCAGTCTAGAGTACAGGTACACACTAATCTCAGTCTCAGTGCAGGCATGCCAATACTAATATCAGAGCCAGAGTACAGGTATGTGCCACTACTAGTATTAGTCTACAGTGTGTTACAGGCACACTGGCACTACTAACTCTCAGTCTAGTAAGAAACAGGCACACCATTACTGCTGGCCCAGACTATAAAATTTTGCTACACTCACTGCTAATCTTTGCAGCCCAGAGCATAGGTACAGCCCAGAGCAGCATGAAGCAATACACCACTACTAATCCCCAGTCTAGAGCACGTGGCACACCACTTTCAACACTAATCTCGGCCTAGAGTACAGAACAGTCTAGAGCACGGTGAATGCCACTACTAATATCAGTCAGAGAGTACGGAGGTAGTGCCACGTACTTCAATATTATCAAGTTCATAGAGATACAGGTAAATGCCACTACCACATCAGCCTCAGAGTACAGATGCAGTCTAGTAGTACAGGTATGCCACTACTACATCAGCCCAGAGCACAGATACAGTCTAGAGTACAGGTATACCACTACTAATATCAGCCAGTCTAGAGTACAGGTATGCCACTACTAATATCAGTCTAGAGTACAGGTACAGGTCACTGAGAGTAAGCTAGGTATGTACCACTACTAATATCAGTCTAGAGTACAGGTATACCACTACTAATATCAGTCTAGAGTACAGGTATACCACTACTAATATCAGTCTAGAGTACAGATACAGTCTAGAATACAGGTATACCACTACTAATATAAGTCTAGAGTACAGATACAGTCTAGAGAACAGGTATACCACTACTAATATCAGTCTAGAGTACAGGTATACCACTACTAATATCAGTCTAGAGTACAGGTATAGCACTACTAATATCAGTCTAGATTACAGATACAGTCTAGAGTACAGGTATACCACTACTAATCTCAGTCTAGAGTACAGGTACAGTCTAGAGTACAGGTACACCACTACTAATCTCAGTCTAGAGTACAGGTACAGTCTAGAGTACAGGTACACCACTACTAATCTCAGTCTAGAGTACAGGTACACCACTACTAATCTCAGTCTAGAGTACAGGTATACCACTACTAATATCAGTCTAGAGTACAGGTATACCACTACTAATATTAGTCTAGAGTACAGGTATACCACTACTAATATCAGTCTAGAGTACAGATACAGTCTAGAGTACAGGTACACCACTACTAATATCAGTCTAGAGTACAGGTATACCACTACTAATATCAGTCTAGAGTACAGGTATACCACTACTAATATCAGTCTAGAGTACAGGTATACCACTACTAATATCAGTCTAGAGTACAGATACAGTCTAGAGTACAGGTACACCACTACTAATATCAGTCTAGAGTACAGGTACAGTCTAGAGTACAGGTACACCACTACTTATATCAGTTTAGAGTACAGGTACAGTCTAGAGTACAGGTACACCACTACTAATATCAGTCTAGAGTACAGGTACAGTCTAGAGTACAGGTACACCACTACTAATATCAGTCTAGAGTACAGGTATACCACTACTAATATCAGTCTAGAGTACAGGTATACCACTACTAATATCAGTCTAGAGTACAGATACAGTCTAGAGTACAGGTATACCACTACTAATATCAGTCTAGAGTACAGATACAGTCTAGAGTACAGGTATACCACTACTAATATCAGTCTAGAGTACAGGTATACGACTACTAATATCAGTCTAGAGTACAGGTATACCACTACTAATATCAGTCTAGAGTACAGATACAGTCTAGAGTACAGGTACACCACTACTAATCTCAGTCTAGAGTACAGGTACAGTCTAGAGTACAGGTACACCACTACTAATCTCAGTCTAGAGTACAGGTACACCACTACTAATCTCAGTCTAGAGTACAGGTATACCACTACTAATATCAGTCTAGAGTACAGGTATACCACTACTAATATTAGTCTAGAGTACAGGTATACCACTACTAATATCAGTCTAGAGTACAGATACAGTCTAGAGTACAGGTACACCACTACTAATATCAGTCTAGAGTACAGGTATACCACTACTAATATCAGTCTAGAGTACAGGTATACCACTACTAATATCAGTCTAGAGTACAGGTATACCACTACTAATATCAGTCTAGAGTACAGATACAGTCTAGAGTACAGGTACACCACTACTAATCTCAGTCTAGAGTACAGGTACAGTCTAGAGTACAGGTACACCACTACTAATCTCAGTCTAGAGTACAGGTACACCACTACTAATCTCAGTCTAGAGTACAGGTACACCACTACTAATCTCAGTCTAGAGTACAGGTACAGTCTAGAGTACAGGTACACCACTACTAATCTCAGTCTAGAGTACAGGTACACCACTACTAATCTCAGTCTAGAGTACAGGTACAACACTACTAGTCTCAGTCTAGAGTACAGGTACAGTCTAGAGTACAGGTACACCACTACTAATCTCAGTCTAGAGTACAGGTACACCCCTACTAATCTCAGTCTAGAGTACAGGTATACCACTACTAATATCAGGCTAGAGTACAGGTATACCACTACTAATATTAGTCTAGAGTACAGGTATACCACTACTAATATCAGTCTAGAGTACAGATACAGTCTAGAGTACAGGTACACCACTACTAATATCAGTCTAGAGTACAGGTATACCACTACTAATATCAGTCTAGAGTACAGGTATACCACTACTAATATCAGTCTAGAGTACAGGTATACCACTACTAATATCAGTCTAGAGTACAGATACAGTCTAGAGTACAGGTACACCACTACTAATCTCAGTCTAGAGTACAGGTACAGTCTAGAGTACAGGTACACCACTACTAATCTCAGTCTAGTGTACAGGTACACCACTACTAATCTCAGTCTAGAGTACAGGTACACCACTAATCTCAGTCTAGAGTATAGGTACAGTCGAGAGTACAGGTACACCACTACTAATCTCAGTCTAGAGTACAGGTACACCACTACTAATCTCAGTCTAGAGTACAGGTTCAGTCTAGAGTACAGGTACACCACTACTAATCTCAGTCTAGAGTACAGGTACAACACTACTAGTCTCAGTCTAGAGTACAGGTACAGTCTAGAGTACAGGTACACCACTACTAATCTCAGTCTAGAGTACAGGTACAGTCTAGAGTACAGGTACACCACTACTAATCTCAGTCTAGAGTACAGGTACACCACTACTAATATCAGTCTAGAGTACAGGTATACCACTACTAATATCAGTCTAGAGTACAGGTATACCACTACTAATATCAGTCTAGAGTACAGATACAGTCTAGAGTACAGGTATACCACTACTAATATCAGTCTAGAGTACAGATACAGTCTAGAGTACAGGTATACCACTACTAATATCAGTCTAGAGTACAGGTATACCACTACTAATATCAGTCTAGAGTACAGGTACAGTCTAGAGTACAGGTATACCACTACTAATATCAGTCTAGAGTACAGGTATACCACTACTAATATCAGTCTAGAGTACAGGTATACCACTACTAATATCAGTCTAGAGTACAGATACAGTCTAGAGTACAGGTATACCACTACTAATATCAGTCTAGAGTACAGATACAGTCTAGAGTACAGGTATACCACTACTAATATCAGTCTAGAGTACAGGTACAGTCCAGAGTACAGGTACACCACTACTAATCTCAGTCTAGAGTACAGGTACAGTCTAGAGTACAGGTACACCACTACTAATCTCAGTCTAGAGTACAGGTACACCCCTACTAATCTCAGTCTAGAGTACAGGTATACCACTACCAATATCAGGCTAGAGTACAGGTATACCACTACTAATATCAGTCTAGAGTACAGGTATACCACTACTAATATCAGTCTAGAGTACAGGTATACCACTACTAATATCAGTCTAGAGTACAGATACAGTCTAGAGTACAGGTACACCACTACTAATCTCAGTCTAGAGTACAGGTACAGTCTAGAGTACAGGTACACCACTACTAATCTCAGTCTAGTGTACAGGTACACCACTACTAATCTCAGTCTAGAGTACAGGTACACCACTACTAATCTCAGTCTAGAGTATAGGTACAGTCTAGAGTACAGGTACACCACTACTAATCTCAGTCTAGAGTACAGGTACACCACTACTAATCTCAGTCTAGAGTACAGGTTCAGTCTAGAGTACAGGTACACCACTACTAATCTCAGTCTAGAGTACAGGTACAACACTACTAGTCTCAGTCTAGAGTACAGGTACAGTCTAGAGTACAGGTACACCACTACTAATCTCAGTCTAGAGTACAGGTTCAGTCTAGAGTACAGGTACACCACTACTAATCTCAGTCTAGAGTACAGGTACAACACTACTAATATCAGTCTAGAGTACAGGTATACCACTACTAATATCAGTCTAGAGTACAGGTATACCACTACTAATATCAGTCTAGAGTACAGATACAGTCTAGAGTACAGGTATACCACTACTAATATCAGTCTAGAGTACAGATACAGTCTAGAGTACAGGTATACCACTACTAATATCAGTCTAGAGTACAGGTATACCACTACTAATATCAGTCTAGAGTACAGGTACAGTCTAGAGTACAGGTACACCACTACTAATCTCAGTCTAGAGTACAGGTACACCACTACTAATCTCAGTCTAGAGTACAGGTATACCACTACTAATATCAGTCTAGAGTACAGGTATACCACTACTAATATCAGTCTAGAGTACAGGTATACCACTACTAATATCAGTCTAGAGTACAGGTATACCACTACTAATATCAGTCTAGAGTACAGGTATACCACTACTAATATCAGTCTAGAGTACAGATACAGTCTAGAGTACAGGTACACCACTACTAATCTCAGTCTAGAGTACAGGTACAGTCTAGAGTACAGGTACACCACTACTAATCTCAGTCTAGAGTACAGGTACACCACTACTAATCTCAGTCTAGAGTACAGGTACACCACTACTAATATCAGTCTAGAGTACAGGTATACCACTACTAATATCAGTCTAGAGTACAGGTACAGTCTAGAGTACAGGTATACCACTACTAATATCAGTCTAGAGTACAGGTATACCACTACTAATATCAGTCTAGAGTACAGGTATACCACTACTAATATCAGTCTAGAGTACAGATACAGTCTAGAATACAGGTATACCACTACTAATATCAGTCTAGTGTACAGATACAGTCTAGAGTACAGGTATACCACTACTAATATCAGTCTAGAGTACAGGTACAGTCCAGAGTACAGGTACACCACTACTAATCTCAGTCTAGAGTACAGGTACAGTCTAGAGTACAGGTACACCACTACTAATCTCAGTCTAGAGTACAGGTACACCCCTACTAATCTCAGTCTAGAGTACAGGTATACCACTACTAATATCAGGCTAGAGTACAGGTATACCACTACTAATATTAGTCTAGAGTACAGGTATACCACTACTAATATCAGTCTAGAGTACAGATACAGTCTAGAGTACAGGTACACCACTACTAATCTCAGTCTAGAGTACAGGTACAGTCTAGAGTACAGGTACACCACTACTAATCTCAGTCTAGAGTACAGGTACACCACTACTAATCTCAGTCTAGAGTACAGGTACACCACTACTAATCTCAGTCTAGAGTACAGGTACAGTCTAGAGTACAGGTACACCACTACTAATCTCAGTCTAGAGTACAGGTACACCACTACTAATCTCAGTCTAGAGTACAGGTACAGTCTAGAGTACAGGTACACCACTACTAATCTCAGTCTAGAGTACAGGTACACCACTACTAATCTCAGTCTAGAGTACAGGTACAGTCTAGAGTACAGGTACACCACTACTAATCTCAGTCTAGAGTACAGGTACAGTCTAGAGTACAGGTACACCACTACTAATCTCAGTCTAGAGTACAGGTACACCACTACTAATATCAGTCTAGAGTACAGGTATACCACTACTAATATCAGTCTAGAGTACAGGTATACCACTACTAATATCAGTCTAGAGTACAGATACAGTCTAGAGTACAGGTATACCACTACTAATATCAGTCTAGAGTACAGATACAGTCTAGAGTACAGGTATACCACTACTAATATCAGTCTAGAGTACAGGTATACCACTACTAATATCAGTCTAGAGTACAGGTACAGTCTAGAGTACAGGTATACCACTACTAATATCAGTCTAGAGTACAGGTATACCACTACTAATATCAGTCTAGAGTACAGGTATACCACTACTAATATCAGTCTAGAGTACAGATACAGTCTAGAGTACAGGTATACCACTACTAATATCAGTCTAGAGTACAGATACAGTCTAGAGTACAGGTATACCACTACTAATATCAGTCTAGAGTACAGATACAGTCTAGAGTACAGGTACACCACTACTAATATCAGTCTAGAGTACAGATACAGTCTAGAGTACAGGTACACCACTACTAATATCAGTCTAGAGTACAGGTACAGTCTAGAGTACAGGTACACCACTACTAATATCAGTCTAGAGTACAGGTACACCACTACTAATATCAGTCTAGAGTACAGATACAGTCTAGAGTACAGGTATACCACTACTAATATCAGTCTAGAGTACAGGTATACCACTACTAATATCAGTCTAGAGTACAGGTATACCACTACTAATATCAGTCTAGAGTACAGATACAGTCTAGAGTACAGGTATACCACTACTAATATCAGTCTAGAGTACAGATACAGTCTAGAGTACAGGTATACCACTACTAATATCAGTCTAGAGTACAGGTATACCACTACTAATATCAGTCTAGAGTACAGGTACAGTCTAGAGTACAGGTACACCACTACTAATCTCAGTCTAGAGTACAGGTACACCACTACTAATCTCAGTCTAGAGTACAGGTACACCACTACTAATATCAGTCTAGAGTACAGGTACAGTCTAGAGTACAGGTATACCACTACTAATATCAGTCTAGAGTACAGG
Organism: Perca schrenkii; assembly: GCA_025617405.1. Taxonomy (NCBI): domain Eukaryota; kingdom Metazoa; phylum Chordata; class Actinopteri; order Perciformes; family Percidae; genus Perca; species Perca schrenkii. Next base: position 34,508,886 of record CM046801.1, on the reverse strand, counting down.
TATACCACTACTAATATCAGTCTAGAGTACAGATACAGTCTAGAGTACAGGTACACCACTACTAATCTCAGTCTAGAGTACAGGTACACCACTACTAATCTCAGTCTAGAGTACAGGTATACCACTACTAATATCAGTCTAGAGTACAGGTACAGTCTAGAGTACAGGTATACCACTACTAATATCAGTCTAGAGTACAGGTATACCACTACTAATATCAGTCTAGAGTACAGATACAGTCTAGAATACAGGTATACCACTACTAATATCAGTCTAGAGTACAGATACAGTCTAGAGTACAGGTATACCACTACTAATATCAGTCTAGAGTACAGGCACAGTCTAGAGTACAGGTACACCACTACTAATCTCAGTCTAGAGTACAGGTACAGTCTAGAGTACAGGTACACCACTACTAATCTCAGTCTAGAGTACAGGTACACCACTACTAATCTCAGTCTAGAGTACAGGTATACCACTACTAATATCAGTCTAGAGTACAGGTACACCACTACTAATCTCAGTCTAGAGTACAGGTATACCACTACTAATATCAGTCTAGAGTACAGGTATACCACTACTAATATTAGTCTAGAGTACAGGTATACCACTACTAATATCAGTCTAGAGTACAGATACAGTCTAGAGTACAGGTACACCACTACTAATATCAGTCTAGAGTACAGGTATACCACTACTAATATCAGTCTAGAGTACAGGTATACCACTACTAATATCAGTCTAGAGTACAGGTATACCACTACTAATATCAGTCTAGAGTACAGATACAGTCTAGAGTACAGGTACACCACTACTAATATCAGTCTAGAGTACAGGTACAGTCTAGAGTACAGGTACACCACTACTAATATCAGTCTAGAGTACAGGTACAGTCTAGAGTACAGGTACACCACTACTAATATCAGTCTAGAGTACAGGTACAGTCTAGAGTACAGGTACACCACTACTAATATCAGTCTAGAGTACAGGTACAGTCTAGAGTACAGGTACACCACTACTAATCTCAGTCTAGAGTACAGGTACACCACTACTAATCTCAGTCTAGAGTACAGGTACACCACTACTAATCTCAGTCTAGAGTACAGGTACACCACTACTAATATCAGTCTAGAGTACAGGTACAGTCTAGAGTACAGGTATACCACTACTAATCTCAGTCTAGAGTACAGGTACAGGTAGTGGTGTACCTGTACTCTAGTACAGGTGCACCACTACTAATCTAAGACCCAGTTAACCTGTCTGTCTGTCTCTCCACCTGTCTGTCTGTCCATCCTTCAGAGTCAGTAGACGGAGCCAACAGTCCAGGAAGTCGTTCTCCGGCCAGTCGATCCTCCACTCCAAACAGAGACGTCAAGAAGGTCTGTCTGTCTGCCTGCCTCTCTGTCTGTGTGTCTGTCTGCCTGCCTGCCTTTCTGTCTGTGTGTCTGTCTGTCTGCCTGCCTCTCTGTCTGTGTGTCTGTCAGTCTGTCTACCTGCCTGCCTTCCTGCCTGTCTCTCTGGTCTACAGACTTTGTGCAACTTTGACAAAAATAAAAACGTATACAGAGATTAATAAGTGATCTGGTTGACAGAAGTAAAACCGGTTGTGATTGGTCCTGCAGGTGGCGGTGGTCCGGACCCCCCCCAGGTCTCCTGGCGCTTCCCGCGGACGGACACCCCCCCTCCCCTCCCACCCCATGCCTGACCTCAGCAACGTCAGGTCAAAGGTTGGATCCACAGAGAACCTCAAACACACACCTGGAGGGGGCAAGGTACCACACACAGACACACTCAGACACACACACACACACACACACACACACACACACCCACACACACACACAAACACAGCGAACAGACACACACAGACACAGACATACACACAGACACACACACGCACGCACGCACACACAGACACACACACACACAGACACGCACACACACACACACACACACACACAGACAAACACACAGACACACACAAACAGACAACATTCACAGTGAACATTTCTGCAGCTTCAATGTTCTCTAATATGTCAGAAATTGGTGAAAAATGTGTTTGTGTCTCTGTCTGTAGGTTCAGATTGTTAATAAGAAGATGAATCTGACCAGCGTGGCATCAAAATGTGGCTCCAAAGACAACATTAAACACAAACCAGGTAACACTCACACACACAGGCACTCACACACACACAGAGACACACACATACACACACACACACACAAACACACACACACACACACACACACACACGACACAAACAAACAAACACACTCACAGTTCTTCTACAGTATTGTTAAGTAAGTTTTTATATTGTGTGGCTGGGTATAGTTTATATATCTTAAATACAGTATATACAGTATATTTTACATATGTTGTGTGTGTACTATAGATTCTAGTGTAGACCGGTGTGGCAGTTCGCTGAGGCATCGCGTCACTCGCTTTGGCCCGAGCCAACCCCTCTTATTGCCTTCCCCTCAGAAAACCCCCGGCCCTACTAGTGCCCTCTTCAGCCGTACAGACGAACGCCAGTTGCCTGTCAGCGGGGCGGATGTTTTGACCTATACTAAAAAGGAGTTGCTTTTGACGCTTCCCTGATTAATTAGTTTATAGAGACACACACACCCTCCGTCTAAGGAGAGACCCTCGCCCGGATCAGGGAACCCGGAGGCGAGGCAAGAGGTTAGATACACACTACACCAGAAGTCCCCAGAAACACGGGCTCGGATAGGGAAATGCACTCCCACTAGGAGATAACAGGAGGTCTGCATGTCCAAGTCGATCCGGGAGGCAACTCTCCACGGGCGGTTAAAGAGGAGTCACTAACCCCCGTAAGGGGGGGAAACCCTCCCCACTTGACAGTGGGCAAGACGATCCCAGAGAAAATAAAGAACTGGCAAAAGTTGGGTCCCCTAGTCCAAAGTCAGACTCCGGTGGTTTTTATTATTTTGTGACAAAAGCAGAAATTAAAAGCAAGTGGTCCTTTACAAAATAGAAATAAAACTAAAAATGAAGATAAAGCCTTTGCTCTAACAGAGGTATTTAAAGCTGCTTCTCTTTTCCTCCTATCTCTCCCACACTCATATGAGCGCAGGTAATCTCCTCTCCAGTGTCAAAGAGGGCAAATAAATCTTTCCCCAGCAACAAAAGGTGTCTGTGCAAAATAAGAGAGAAGAGCACTTTTTGGCCTCTGTTTAACAGAGGTATTCGAAGCCGCTTCTCGTATTTTTTCTTTTTTTTCTTTTCCTCCCTTACGCTCAGCGAGTGCAAGGGAACCCCTCTACAGCTGAGAGGGGCATAATTAATCTTTCCCAATGCAACAGAAAGTGCAAGGGTAGATGGAGAAGGTTTCATGGCGTCCCAATGCCACGTAAAGCGCTCGGGTAAAAGAGCCCGAAGGGAGCCCTCTACTCAGCAAAAACACTCATATTTATACACGAAAAACATTATACTTCTCCCAAAGTTATCCAAAGGGACGTACTTTATGTACTTCCTTGTCCTTGTAAGGTAATGTAGGAAACACTTCACATACAACATACAGTAATGAACTTCATGAACTCTACAGCTCGTGTGCTGTGTATGGCCACACATGTGCCTTCAAGACGCACACACACACAGCTGCATGCACCCGTCAAGGCCGCAGCTTCTGCCTGTGCTCCTCTTATCTGTCCAGGTGCTTTCCTACACTCTTCACAGTTTCTCAATGAAAGCTCTTTCTGTCATAAAATGCAAAAAATAGATCAGTATAAGCAAAAAACAGATTAATGTATAAGCAAAAACAGATTAATATGCAAGCAAGATATATATGTTATTTTTTTTGGGGGGGGTTTCAACACACACACTCTAAGCAATGATATAGTTTGCTTTTCAAAACACATCTATCTTAGTGATTACATAGTTATCCTGTTTATACTGACAACGCTATATATGTTGTAAAGCATGGAATAATGGAATGATTCTGCTATTTCTTTGTTTTGGGGTTTTCAACCGGCCTTGCGGACAACACTAGTCTGACATAATAATCATAAGTTTCACCTGTGTTTCTGTGTGTCAGGTGGAGGGAAGGTGGAGATTAAATCAGAGAAGGTGGATTTTAAAACCGTTCAATCTAAAGTTGGTTCTCTGGAGAATGTCACCCATGTGCCGGGAGGAGGGAAAAAGAAGGTAAATACCAGAACATGCTAACAATATGCTAACTCCACACTAACATCATGCTAACACATAAATACAGGAAATAATCATCCAGATATAACATGATACAGTTCTAAGGTTAGGAAACACTTTGCAGAAGACATTAGGGCTGTTGGAACAAACACTGAAAGTTGAATATAGTTTGAATAGTAAAAAAATCAATACTATTCGAAATGCTGAAATTAGTATTCGATTGTGACTCTTTTATAAATCTGTTGGCTAACGTTAGCTAATCTCCCTCTTCTTGCCTTGGCCTACCCGCATGTGTCACTCATGTCACGTCTTATGAACAATAACTTCATAAGAAATATGAATAAAAAATACAGGGCATTGTGAGGTCTAAGCTAATGTTACGTACCGTGTAACGTTAGTACAACATCACGGATCTATGGTTACATACCGAGTCAAAATGTCACTTGATTTAAAAAAAGAAGTTACTTCTTAAAAAATAAAACATTAAACAACATTCATTTCAACAAATGCCATGAAAGATTAATTTCCTCTGCAGTAACCACTCTGAACAACGACCCTGTATAGCGTTAATGAGTCTCTCTGTCGGTCTGTCTCTCCATTACTATAACACCTTACATGTACGTGTTAAGCCCAGTTCAGACCAAAGGTTCAAGACGAGACAAAACTGTTTTAGAACGTCATAGAGAAAGATTTCAGCAGTCTGAACCAGTCCGTCTCAGCTCGACTAAAAGCAGCTGATGGTGTCGCTGCGACTCAGCTGGTGGAGTCTCCAGAGGCTGGTTTTAGAATCTAAGAGACGTCTCCTGTTTCAACAGCCAATAGAGAAGTTAGCTGGTGGAGTCTCCAGAGGCTGGTTTTAGAATCTAAGAGACGTCTCCTGTTTCAACAGCCAATAGAGAAGTTAGCTGGTGGAGTCTCCAGAGGCTGGTTTTAGAATCTAAGAGACGTCTCCTGTTTCAACAGCCAATAGAGAAGTTAGCTGGTGGAGTCTCCAGAGGCTGGTTTTAGAACGTAAGAGACGTCTCCTGTTTCAACAGCCAATAGAGAAGTCAGCTGGTCGAGTCTCCAGAGGCTGGTTTTAGAACGTAAGAGATGTCTCCTGTTTCAACAGTCAATAGAGGAGTCAGCTGGTGGAGTCTCCAGAGGCTGGTTTTAGAACGTAAGACATGTCTCCTGTTTCTAGAGCCAATAGAGAAGTCAGCTGGTGGAGTCTCCAGAGGCTGGTTTTAGAATGTAAGAGACGTCTCCTGTTTCAACAGCCAATAGAGAAATTAGCTGGTGGAGTCTCCAGAGGCTGGTTTTAGAATGTAAGAGACGTCTCCTGTTTCAACAGCCAATAGAGAAGTCAGATGGTTGGGTCTCCAGTGGCTGGTTTTAGAATGTAAGAGACGTCTCCTGTTTCAACAGCCAATAGAGAAGTCAGATGGTAAAGTCAGCTATAAACTATAGAAATAAAATTATCTGTAATCTATTTTATTTCTGTTACAAACAGCTTGTTGAAGAGGCAGAGTTTTAGACGGAGGCTCAATGACCGTCAGAAAGCATGGTAGCATTATATTGTGGACCGAGATAGAGAGTGACTGAAGAGAAGGAGCGCCCAGCGGGATTAGAACAAAGCCATGAATCAGAGAAATAAATGTGTTTTCGCCAATTCGTCACTAGAAATGTAACTGTAGCAAGTATCTTAATATCACTAACGTTGAACTCTTTCATATTTAGACAAAACAAATGATATACAGTACAGGCCAAAAGTTTGGACACACTTTCTCATTCAATGCGTTTCCTTTTTAATTTCATGACTATTTACATTGTAGATTCCCTCGGAAGTCATCAAAACTATGAATGAACACATATGGAATTATGTACTTAACAAAAAAGTGTGAAATAACTGAAAACATGTCTTATATTTTAGATTCTGTAAAGTAGCCACCCTTTGCTTTTTTATTAATAAGGGACAAAATTCCACTAATTAACCCTGACAAAGCACACCTGTGAAGTGAAAACCATTTCAGGTGACTACCTCATGAAGCTCATTGAGAGAACACCAAGGGTTTGCAGAGTTACCAAAAAAAGCAAAGGGTGGCTACTTTGAATAATCTAAAATATAAGACATGTTTTCAGTTATTTCACACTTTTTTGTTAACTACATAATTCCATATGTGTTCATTCATAGTTTTGATGCCTTCAGTGAGAAACTACAATGTAAATAGTCATGAAAATAAAGAAACACATTGAATGAGAAGGTGTGTCCAAACTTTTGGCCTGTACTGTATTTAGCTACAAAAAGCCTGGAAATCAGAAGTTAGAACGGAACTACAAAGAGTCGTTGTTATGGAGATGATACACCGTCTTGTGTCGACTCATTGGTGTGAATTGGCAGGTTTCAGAACGCTGCAGACCGACTCGTTGCAAGAAGTTCTAAGTTTCAACTCGTCTTTGGTTTGAACTAACCCTTTTATATATATTTATATATGTAGTATATTATGCAGTTGTGTATAAATGATACATGTTACCAATAACATAGTTTAATAAGTTACATTTTGTTTGTGTTGACAGATTGAGAGTCAGAAACTGAGCTTCAGAGAGAGCGCCAAAGCTCGGACGGACCACGGGGCTGACATCATCGTCCAGCCTGACTCCGCCCCCTCCAGCGACACCTTCTCCCCCGGAGGCCTAAATGCAGCTGAAGCCCCACCCCTTGACACGCTGGCCGACCAGGTGAGGCATTAGGCTCGTTCAAGATGAGCCAGGTCTGCGCAGAATCAATCACCGGCAATCGCGGCCCAATGCATGCCGGTTAGATTTGTGTCCGACTTGATATCATCATGCATGTGTGTATGTTTTTACGCTTTTTTCGACGCTCTCGTCTATTATTTTGCCGCTTTCTGCGTTTGGAATTTTTTGACGCTTTTGATGCATTTTTTTTACGCTTAATTTTTCTATCCATGAATGCATATCTACGTACATACCACATAGAGATAAGAAGGGGCTAAGATAGACTAGTGTAGTGTGTGCCAGCCAAGGTTATAATCATTAACGAAAACGAACTGTGCAACTATAATAACCTTGATGCCGGCGAGGTGACGTATTTTGTGTGAGAAGAGAAATGTAGTTTCACACTAAATTAAGAGGTACTACGACAAACTCAGATTTTCTTCACTTGATGAATTATCTTTTAAACTGACAAACATCAGATATGTAAATCATGGCTCAATTCAAACAGGATCTAAACATTATTTGACTTCCCCTCTTTATACTCAAACCTTCATATTTTAAAGATTTTGTTCCTTCGGTGTCTTAGACGCCGGTGCTCAGGAACATAGGGTCCTTTAATGCAGTGGTTCCCAACCTGGGGTCCGGGCACCCCCAGGGGGGGCGCCAAAGATCACAGGGGGGGCGCAAGTCTTTATCTGGTTTGAGGTTGAGGTAAAAAAAATATTTGCACATGCTACACAAATTATGATAATACACTAGAATAAATAATGTATACAAAAGTCTGTATGAAAACTATATATTTTGTTGTATCCTCGTTTTTCCTGATGCCACGGCATCACTATTTTATGAATGAAACATGGCGGAGAAACGTAACAGTGCTGATAACTCCTCTGTATCAAAAAAGAAAGTAAGGCTCTATCTCGAGAGTTACCTCAACTTCGGTTTCGGGGGGGCTCAGCTTTTCTTAGACATGAGTAGGGGGGCGCCAAGGAAAAAAAGGTTGGGAACCACTGCTTTAATGAACCGCCTCTTCTTCCTGTCAGGTGTCCGCCTCCCTCGCCAAACAAGGCCTGTGATTGGACAGCCCAGAGCCTGCAGAGCCCCCCCTCCCATTACCAAGGAAACTGCCTGATGGAAGAAAGAAAAAAGATAATTTTGTCTTTTTCCTCATGACCTTCATCTGACATCACTAGCACGATTGGAGAGATTTTATTAAGTTACAGTCAGCCAATCACAGCGCAGCGCGTCTACAGCCAATCACAGCGCAGCGCGTCCACAGCCAATCACAGTGCAGCGTGTCTACAGCCAATCACAGCGCAGCGGGTCTACAGCCAATCACAGTGCAGTCAGGTGGGAGGAACCAGGTCTGTGTAGTTGAAACTAAACGTTACAAACCGTTCATTTAAACTGGAACAGAGATGTGTTGAACACCCTTTTGTGTCTTTTTTTCACCACGAGTTTACAGACACGTCCCTTCTGATTGGATAACATCTCTGACACGCCCACCAAACCAGAGAGGGCTGCATCATATTGGAAAAATCTGATATTGCAATGATTGTTCTGCTTTTCGTTGGGGAGTTCATAGAATACTATCAATCCAGGCTAATGTCAATGATATTAATAATTTATACATGTTGCCTTCATGTCACGCACTAGCAACAAACTCTGTGTATGTAAGAACACTTCAGTCAGTGTGAATACATTATATCAGACACAGACTTCTGGTGTAGATTAGAGTTACGTTTCCAGCGTTGTGGCTCCGAACTGTAACCGTTAGTTGGGACAAACCCCTTCATTCTTAAGGCTGACTATATGAGCTTTAGCCTGGCTGGTAGCAGCTTTCTGGCAACTCTGTGATGAAACATGACCAGGAGATGTCGTAATAACGTTGCATTAATCAGGTGATTTAGTTTGTCTTTGCAGTGAACATAAACATGGACAACTGTAGGTTCACTACCCATGGAGAAGCATGTGCTTCACTGTGTTACGGTACTTTTCTACACACAGAGAGCCTTACTTCCCATAACAAACCTTGTCGGAGTAACGTTACGTCACATTCACATGTTTCCATGGCCACATGTCTTAAAGAGGATGGGTCGGCTGCTAACAATCATGTAAAAGGAGTGAAGGTTTATTCTTCTACCAAGCAGCAAAAAAGTTGTAGTGTTAACATCTCACGTCCTGCAATGTGACTATCACACATCGCGATGTAGAATCTTTTGTGCAGCCCTAACCCTAAACATCGTGCAACCCTAACCCTAAACTAAACATTGTGCAACCCTAACCCTAAACTAAACATTGTGCAACCCTAACCCTAAACGAAACATCGTGCAGGCCTAACGTAAGACGTGGCTAAGTTGAAACATGGGCCGACATTGCCACCTAGGTTTGACTGAGGCCTAGGACCTCTTAAAACTACCAAGATTCAAATTTGAGATAAAAGATTAACAAGGTCCTTTATGTCAGGGGAGAGCAGTTAAAACCAGTGGTATTTAAAACAGTGAGTACAACCAGTTAGAGGGATAACAGGTTTATTTAAAAAGGAATAAAACAACTAAGAGTTCCTCCTTAAAAGAAATTAAAAGCAAGAAAGCACAACCAACTAAAATCAAGCCAAAATAATGCGGCAGAACAGGAGTGGGAGGTTAAGATGACAGTCCACGGTCTCCGCTGGTGACCACCTTCTTCTCGCCTGGCTCCTCTCCTTGGGCAAAGTCTGCAGAGGAGAACTCTGGGCCAGTCAAACGTCCTTTAAACTACCACAGCTTTATACACTACACACTACAACAAACACCGGTCTTAAAAGAGAGTTATGCGGCAGGGAGAAGTTTCACCTTCTCCCACTGTAGCCGCTAGCGGTCGGTGTTTGCGTTTTCCTCGGTGTATTCTCAGGCCTCCTCCAGACCGGGGACAATGCTGCTCTCACTGGAATCCCGGTCTGTCTGTCCCTCTGTCTGCTCCGTTCTGCCCTTTTAATATCTAAAAACAGTCAATTCATTCTCTGGTCCCCAGGTGCAAGTCCTTAATCATAATTAGGCTACATGTCTGATGGCAGAAGTAAAACCAACGTTTAAAAACCCACACACAACATTTCAAAATAAAAGCATGAAATAACAGAAGATAAAAACACAGCAAATACTAAAAACACAGCAAATCCAAAGTAAAAGCATGCTTAAATAAAATCAACTTCCGCCCCGTGACACTAACCCTAAACTAAACATTGTGCATCCCTAACTCTAGCTCAGAGTTGGCTGATCATTGTTCAGAGCAAAAGTTCAAATGACATTAGAAGAAGAAACACTGAGACAGTCCTCTGTTTTCTCCGGAGTCACATTATCAGTTTCATCTCTCTGTTTCCAGTACAGATACTGCTAGCTTAGCCTAGCTTAGCACAAATACTGGAAACAGAAGGAAACTGCTAGCCTAACCCCACTGAAAGAGAAAATAGACACACCTGAAGTAGTAGTTTCCCTTTGCTTCCAGTCTTTGTGCTAAGCTAGGCTAAACACATCCTGGGCCTTTCTCCAACCTTAACCCAGGCTAACTGCTAACTAGCCTGGGTTAGCCTTTTAGCTTCCTGATTAGCCTTTTAGCTTCATAAAATTTCTCCAATCACAGACACTATCTCTCTCTCTGAGCCAATCATCTTCTTTTGTTCCATGTGGTGCCCCCCCATCATTACCTAATACCCAGAATGCAGTCTGATACCATGCTGTGTCTCTGTTTGCTGTCGGCAGTTAAAGTGCTTTGTCCCAATAAAGTTTCTCTTGGATCTGATGTGTTATGAACCTGTTCATCATCAGAAATAAACCCAAAGATGGAATAAAAACATTGTGACTCAGACGATGACCCTTCATGTTTTCATCACAAATATTCATACCAAAAATTATCCTGTTTGTAGTTTGATTTAGTCTGATTTACAACTGTCTGTGATCTTATCAACAGCAGTTATTATTAGGGCCCGAACATATTCAGTGCAAGGTATGTGCGAGGAACCTATTGTTTTTGTAGAGATTATTATATTAATATTTATATTTTGAAATTGAAGGAAGTCTTTTTTTCCTGCAAATAATTGTCTTTTTGAGGGACTTAACATAATCAAAAACTCACCAAATTTGGCGGTCGCATCAAGTCTGGTGAAAATGTACGTATTTTAAGGGTTTTGGGAATAGGCACACAAAAATGGCTCGCTAGCGCCCCATACAAAATAAGCCCCTGCATTACGTTTAACGTAGACTAACGAAACTTGGTACACATATGTAGCATGTCAAGACGTACATAAAAGCTCATTGGAGCCATACCCTAAACCCAACAGGAAGTCTGCCATTTTGAATTGAAAGTTCGAAATTAGTGTGATTTTGGCCATTTCCACATGTCATAATTTAAAGAACTCCTCCTAGAGATTTCATCCGATCGACTTTAAATTTGGCCTGTGCTATCTTAAGATATTAATGATGAAAACTTATTAAAAGAAAAACTTTTTGTCATAGGGCATGCCATTCTGTGCATTTTGCCATTGAAACAGGAAGTGTGTGTAACTTGAGTGTACATTGACCAATTAGCTTGATACTTTTCAGAATTCATAAGAGTTCAACACTCAGGACATCTACAGGCCGATATTAGCTCAAAGTCATAGCACGCCGTAAGTGGCAACAGGAAGTACACCTAAAAGTCAAGGTGCTATACTTTAATGAACTCCTCCTAGAGATTTCATCAGATTTACTTCAAATTCGGTCTGTGTCATCTTAAGACCTTAACGATGAAAAGTTATTAACAGCTTGAGTTTTTGTCAAACGGTGTGGGTGTGGGCGTGGCGGCTAGTTTGAATATTTATCGATAAACGAAAAAGTTGTTATAACTTTATTGTACATTGTCATATTTGCCCGAAATTTCTCACGATTGACAAGGGTCCAGGCCTGAGGACAGAAGAGGAGAACTATCAGATCAAAGCCCTTAGCCAACACCAGCAAGGACGCTGGATGACCTGGGAAGGAGTAAAAAGCAGGACCGTAGGTTAGGCCGACATGTGGAAGATCCCCCAAGCCAGGCTGAGTTGCTTCATAAGGTCTACCCACAACACCCTCCCAAGTCCCAGCAACCTCTGTCTGTGGTATGGCTCAGAGGAGAGCTACCAACTCTGCAATGCCCCAAATCCGAGCCTGCAGCACATCCTGTCAAGCTGCAAAACAGCACTGACCCAGGGTCGGTACAGGTGGTGCCATGACCAAGTCCTGCGGAAGCTGGAGGAGATCCTGGAGGTATGCAGGGCAGAAACAGCCAGGGAGCGCCTAGCACCGACATCAAGGTGGCCGATCTACTTCGTCAGAGAGGGAGGAGGGGCCTCTAACATCACGCAGCCACAGAGATCAGCCCTGGCAGGCAGTTGTGAGTGGAACCTGAGAGTGGACTTCGATCGGCAGCTCAGGTTTCCAACAGGGATCACCACAACCAACCTTCGACCGGACATCATTCTCTGGTCTGCCACAGCCCGGGCAGTAATCTGGCAGAGCTCACTGTCCTGTGGGAGGGAGGTGTGGAGGCAGCCTTTGAGAGGAAAAAAAGCCGGTATCTCAACCTGACAGCCGAATGCAGAGAGGCTGGGTGGTCAACTGTCAGCTACCCAGTGGAAGTCAGCTGTAGGGGGTTTGTGGGCGCATCCACCCAGCGCTTCCTGAAGAGCATGGGAGTCACTGGCCCCAAACTGAGAAAGGCTCTGAAAGACCTTGCCGAGGAGGCTGAGCAGGGAAGCTTCTGGCTTTGGTTAAGAAGGAAGGACCAGGCGTGGGAAAAGCAAGGGTCCTAGGGTCAGCTGCAGGGGGCGGCAGGGAGACGTCCCTGCCATTGCTCCACCACCATGAGATGTTCCGGGATTAATGGAGCGAAACATCAATGAAGGGTGGCTCCCGGCTGATGACCCTGCAGCTACCTGCAATGGCACCATTGGAGGTGCAGCAAGCAGAAATGCTCAGCAGGCAGTCACTTGCCTGTGCTACCACCTACACTGTACATAGAAACCCAATATGACACAATACAAAAGTACACAAAAAACAGCAATTTTTGTCTAGACACTAGTTCCATTTCAGTCATGCGCAAGTGTGCTTTATTGTATTGTGTTGCCTGTTTAATAAATTTAACTCTAGTCCAAACTGCTTGCATCTACTGTAGGTGGCTGTAGTGGTTTAGCTTGGGTAGTTTATTCAGATCAGGTCACACATTTGGAAAACCAGTTTGGATTGAGGTCAGGGCCGCATTTTCATGCACTCAGGCTACCTCCTATCAAGTGCACAAAGGAGTTTTGGTGGCCTTATTGGTGGCATAATTCTGCATGCATCCTTATTGACACTTATGGCCCCACTGACATTAACCCCACCGCCCCTAGCCCCCACACTTTGCATTAACCTACATCCTGGACTATACACCTGCCCGTTGCACATACTATATTTTTTGCATATTCTGCATAATTGCATCATTCTCTTCTAATTGTCATTTAGTTGGCAGAGGCACCCACTCCGACCTGTTGAGCTTATGAATCATGATTTTGCAAATCATCGCTCAGTAAATATTTTGATATGATTTTATTAGCTGGCTTATAGTGAAGTTGTGAGATGCCATGGGTTACTTTATGTGCATTCATTTTCCTAAAGGGGCTGCTTGGACGTTGTTGTTTTGTGGGTGGCAGGGCTGTAGGAGCCTCACATGCCTGTGAAAACAAACAGCCCTTTGAGGCCTTTGGCATGCTTACTGAGTAAGGCACTTGTGGAACCGTACATAAATAGCGTGGGGTTGAGAGAGAGTTTAGTGGCTAACTCCAGGGGCCACCTAGAGTCCTATTTAGAAGAAATTGGGATGGCAGGTCTTCCCTTCCGAAGCTTGCTAACGCAAGGCTGCATGGGAAAATATACAACAGAAAAGGCGTTAATTGAGGTGATGCTCCATGCATGTTTGGCACAGTGGTGCTAGAATTGCTCGCAGCAGGGTCCCTTTGATTAGTTCCCACTGGTTCAGAGTGACAATTGGTTTGAAGAGCACTGACCCAACACAAGGTTTTGTTTGTTTGGCCCTGATGTTTGATGCTTTTTAAATGTGTGTCAACAGTTGGCAGGCATGTGTGTCTACATGTATGCGTGTACAGACAATGGGACAGAGGTGGGCTGATCATTCATGCTGGTTCACAGAGAAAGGCTTTGTTTGGATGATTGGCAACATGGAGTATTAGCACCGAATTTTCAGAGCGAGAATAACAAACACTGTGTCTCTCTTTCAATATGTTTGTTTATGTGGAAGTGACACAAACATACACGTTTGAAAGTCAGAGGTCCAGGAATCATTTTAACATGCACATGTACACACAGCTCCCTCATTAGTACATGCCTGATCTGGGTGGAGGGGGGGTGGGGGGGTGGGGGTGGATGAAATAGCATAATAAATGGTGATAAAAGCAAGAACAGTGTATGGTTAAGTAATCAGCACATAAACTAGATTTTTGTGGACTCCTGTAGACTGGCTTAAGCCTTAATTTTCATCATTTTAAACAAAAAGTAGTGACTTCTAATGTCCAGCTTTCAAACTCCACACTCCTCACAAGTATAGTGACACAATTACACACACACACACACACACACACACACACACACACACACACACACACACACACACACACACACACCAGTGATCCATCAACTTCAAATTTGGTCTGTGCCATTTTAAGACGTTAGTGATGAAAAGTTGTTAAAATAAAAACTTCGCGTCATAGGGCATGGCGCCCATTTTGTGCGTTTCGCCATCGAAACAGGAAGTGTGTGTAACTCGAGTGTACATTGTTCAACCCTGAGGACAGCTACAGGCCGATATTGACTCAAAGTCATAGCGCCCCCTAGTTGCAACAGGAAGTAGACCTAAAAGTCAAGGTGCTATACTTTAACGAACTCCTTCTGGAGATTTCATCCGATGGACTTCAAACTTGGTCTGTACCATCCCAACACCTTAACGATGACAATTTATTAAAAGACAGTGTACATTGTCATATCTGCTTGAATTTTCCCACAATCAACAAGGGTCCAGGACATCTACAGGCCAATACCAAATTTTGGTCATCGCGCCCCCCCCCTGGCCACAGGAAGTCTGCCTTATATGACAAACATCATCCGATTTACATGAAACTTATAATGTGTGGTCTACATGTGATACTGAGCTGCCCCCTATACATTAACCACGCCCACTTACTCAGGACACGCCCCCTTTATGACTTTTGAACTGTTTAAGGTAGAGTCTTGTGTGAAGTATCATTGAACTCAGCAGAGAGTTCCTTTTTCATTGGTCATGGTTTGGCCCGCCCCCTATGCTTTAGCCACGCCCCCTTTCACAGATAAAGAACTGTATGACGTAGAGTCTTGTGTGAGATATCATTGAAGTCAGCAGAGAGTTCCATTTCCATCCATCATGAGTGCCGCCAGTAACCCTGACGTGCAAGGAGGTGC
>CM046801.1:34303529-34491029 GCA_025617405.1 Perca schrenkii | reverse complement strand
CACTGATCAAATCAAAATCACAATCTTTTCTAGGACTTTTCAGGCACAATTCTCTTAAGTTCAAATAACAAACAGCATATGTTTAGAGCTGACATCAATGTACAGAAACATTTCTTGCAACACGGGTGTATGACGTTATCTTCACCACTACCCTGTTCACCGAGTTCACCACTATCATCGGGGTGGTCGCAGGGCTCAACATAAAAAAAACTCTGATCTCAACTCTGATCCAGCAAAGCTCTGATCTACTGGCCCCAGGGCCAGGTTTTGCTGGCCCCTTCTACATTGATAACTAGATAGGCTACTTAACTAGAAAATGATCTCAGATTAGTCCTGTATGCCTAATTTGAAATAAGACGATTCTGTTGCTAAATAATACAACTGGCAACATCGTCAACAATGAAGAACGCGTCATTCACGTGCATATTAAGTAGCCAGGTGTATTTGTTTTGGTCTTAAAGTACATCCATAGGTTTACTGCTCCAGCAAGAGGATGGCTCGTTTAGACAGCAGCTACGTTTACAAGAGTTTGTCCAAAGTTCAAGATTGGTTGCAAATTAAGACAAACAGTTAGACTACAAACTACATCTTTCATTTTAGCTTGTTTGTAAAGTCGCTGTTTGCAGAGTAGAGCTGTGTTTGCACAGCGCGGTGGACGAGAGTGGACAGCCAGACAGATCAGACTGAGATATGGGTTTCTACGTGTTTCTGCCTGTAGAACAGGTAGGTGGGTTATTGATAAGTATTGACTCTTTAATCATGGAGGTTTTATTGTAGGCTACCTACTTACAGTAAAGAGTGTAGCGTTAGTTCATCTGCGCCATCGGCGGTAAATAATCCTCGGTAACGTTTCCAGTCAGTAGGATACATGTGCTGCGTGTAACAAACACAGCAGTGACCGTGGCTGCAACCAGCCCGACATACGTTTTTACTGGCCCCGGGCCATCGGGCCATTGTGTCGAGCCTGGTCATCTACGATAACGGGAGGTCCTAGGTGCTCATGCTTCCATGGTGGTTTCAGTTGTGCATCCTCCTCCTCCTTTAGCAACAAACAAGCGCTGAAATAGAGCGCGCGGCGCGCGGCGTGCGGAGTGTGCGTAATGCAATCTAGGAGCAGTGATTCGCCAAACCTCCCTTATTGCAGTCGCACACATTTCTTCTAATTTTATTTTTTAGTAACGAGTAACGAAGATACTTAGTGGAAATATAATAGAGTAAAAGTATACATTTTATCTAGGAAATGTAGTGGAGTAAAAGTGAAAGTTGACATAAATTTAAATAGCGAAGTAAAGTACAGATACGTGAAATTTCTACTTTCTACTTAAGTACAGTAATGAAGTATTAGTACTCCGTTACATTACAACACTGAGACACTGAGACTCCACCTCCACTGGTGGAACAAACATGTCTGACTGGTAGAAACTCTTAGTCCACTAACACTGATTTTAGATCTGTCACACTGAGTTTCTCCACAGAGAATCCCCTGTTTACCAGAGATGTGCTCACAAGTTTCTTTTGGAAATAAATCATTCAGCATTTCAAACCATACTGCTGTCCGCCCCGCTTGTTTTCTCACTAACTGACGGCAAAATACTGGTTCTTTTCAATTGAAAAAAATACATAAATTTGGTATATTTCTATAGTTTGTGTGTCGCCGTTTCTATAGTAAACACCAGGGGTCTCATTTATAAATGTGGTGTACACACAAAAAGGGGCTGAAAATGTGCGTACGCCACTTCCCACGCAAAAGTTGTGATTTATAAAAAACAAACTTGACGGGAGAATGTGCGGTCCTCCACGCAAACTCTGACTCATGCATTGGCACATTTTGGAGACAAAATAGGAATTGGTGACGCAGATGGTGAGGTGGTGAACTGAAGTCAGACTGCAGAAAGAACATGTGGGAATAAGTTTACTTGTAATATTTTCTAGTATTGATGCCTCACGCATATTTTTTCTATCCATATCATCCACATTATCATGAAGATTAAATCCAGCAGTGTTATTTGCTTGTACTGAGTGATAATTTTTCCATAAACATCTCAAACTCAAATCTTAAATCAAAACTAGTTCGTAATATTTAATCAGCGCTGTCTCACCGTCACATTGTCCGCTACAGAGCGCAGGAGGAGGAGATGGCCCGACTGCATGGAATACAGGATATCATCAAATACCCTAGCATTAGATAACTGCACAACACAGTGTAAATAACTAAATATCTGTCTTCAAAACTGTGCATATATCATCAAATGTCAAAGTCTGGAAATACTACCGTTAAGCACTTGCGCAATCGTTACCCTTAATGTCCTCGTTATCAGTCCGAACTTTAATACCGTTCGTAACAAAACCTGCATGAAGAAAAGTGTGTTTGCCTATTAGATTTTCGTCTTCAGATTGTATCTCGGGGTGGGGGATACCACTAGTTGAGGCTGTGATTTTGGCAAGGTGTTAACAATCACTCTAATTCAATCAGGAGAGACTTCTTTGCAATTATGAACATGTTTATTGTACATACAACATGTAAATGTACGAGTCTCTGGAGATTGGACTCCATCGAACCCAAATATCCTAAAGGGTTTAAGGAACCCAAACAAATCCCCTGATGGAGTCCAGACACTGGGGGTGGAGAATAAATAGAGGAACCATCAACAGCCAAGCCTAGATGAACCCAGGTCTGAGGGCGTGACCACCGGTGGCAGAAGGGGAGGAGGTGGGACACACTCTATTTCCTGAAACGACAACTGCCAACCGTGGAAGAGAGAGCAGATTTAAAGCAGGGTATCAAGCTGTAATAGGCTCATCGACAAATGGCCGACCCTGATTGGTTTAACTAACAACAACACAGCTGTTCTGATTACTACTGACAAGTGACGTACCGTGAAACAGCTGATCATTATGAGTGATGGAAAAGGTATATGAAGTCTTCCTTTAAGAATTCACGCTGAGCTTCATTAGTTGTGAACATATAAATACTGCGGTGAACCCGTGCGTAATGCTGCATGATGGCCCTGCTGGCCCTGCAGGAGGACTCACTGCATGAAAAGTGGGATTTCTGTCCCCGTAAACACCTGTAAACGCCCGGAAATCCCCCTAATTTTCGGCAGTTATCGACAATTTACAGGCTGTGAACGTCGCTTTCATCTGTGCCACATATTGTCGGAAACGAACCATGACGTATGTGGAGAGCCCCCGCGGAGGTGTTAATGGATCTAATTAGAATATGAATAGGCGCCTGGCCAGAGAACGTCTGGCCTGGCTGGAATTTCCTCACTCACTATTGGATGAAACCACTACTTTTAAACAAGAACAATCTCTCGTGATTGGTTGACAGGTCTGTCATGGGTTAGGCTATTGGTCAACCTGGGCCATTATTATTATAATTATAATAATAATAATAAAATATATATATATATATATATATATATATATATATATATATATATATATATATATATATATATTTATGTATTATATATATTTATTTCATATATGCTATGTTGTATATTCATGTCATTGTTATCCTAAGGAAAATGATTTGCCAGGAACGTGCTGTTTATTCAAAGATAGAGCTTTATTGACACAAAACACAAACTCAATCAGAAAAAAACTATGTACAAAGCATCGGAGACACACAGCACACACAAAAAATATCCCACGCTCACGAAAAGCAGCATTCTGTCTGGATTCGGCCCATTTAGCAGATGTCTGGTGCGTTGTTCTGTATTTTGGATCATCAGGTCTATGGTGGCACACTAACAAATGCCCACCTCAGCCGCAGCCAGCACACTCTGTCTCGCTTCCAGCAGCTGTAAAATCAATCAATAAAGATAATCAGTACTGCGTGATATACTGCTTATGGACACAACACATCTATGAATGCACCTGAAAAATTATTCACATTGACCAAACAGATCTAATCTTACCCTCTTTTCTTCTCGACCGACTCCGAGCTGAACTCTTCACAGCTTCTGCCCGCAATGCCACATCTGGTTGTTTCTAGCTGAAGCTCCTGGTGCTGTCTCGTAGTTTACAGGCAGCTGGAAAACAATTAAATGAGAGTGATAAAAATAAAAATAAAAAAAATAAGTCACAGTAAAATTAAACAAGGAAAGATGAAAAAGTAAAAATTACTTACACACAATGGCGTCATTATCAGAGTCATGTAAATCTGGACCTGCAGACAGCTCCGAGCAAATATAGGTCACAGCCTCGTTATGAGGCGAGGTTAGTCTGTAAAAAGAAAAAAAAACTATGGTTAAGATCGGTATCTATTAACCCTTGTGGATTGTTCAAATTCACTACCCTTTCGTTATGTTGGTGGCTGAAAACAGCCACTACTTTTAAACTGTTGTAAAAATGTATCAGATAAATATTTTTTTCAATTTTTTTTGCATATATCTATTAATCAACTTCAGTCCTGATCAAAACTACTAAATTTTCAAAAAAAAAAATCTGGATTTTAACTCTTTAATTGCCAATTTCATAAATGATGTCACAGATTTGGGGAAAAAAAAACACAAAATTACTGATTTTCCATATAAAATGTGATTGTGGACTGGATTTTTTTTTACCTTTTATCACAGTCTTGGACATGTCAAAGATGAGAAACAACATTGGTTTTGATGCATTGTTAGTTTTTTTGCAGGATCAGATTTTAACTTTTTCTGCCTAATTTACTGTTCGCGGCTGAAAACAGCCACTACTTTAAACTGCTGTAAAAATGTATCAGATAAATATTTTTTTCAAATTTTTTTTGCATATATCTATTAATCAACCTCAGTCCTGATCAAACCTACTAAATTTTCTAAAAAAACATCTGGATTTTAACTCTTTAATTGCCAATTTCATAAATGATGTCACAGATTTGGAAAAAAAAACACACAAAATGACTGATTTTCAATATAAAATGTGATTGTGGACTGGATTTTTTTTTACCTTTTATTACAGTCTTGGACATGTCAAAGATGAGAAACAACATTGGTTTTGATGCATTGTTAGTTTTTGTGCAGGATTAGATTTTAACTTTTTCTCCCTCATTTACTGCTCGTGGCTGTTTTTGCCCCATTGACTACCATTATAACCACATTTTTTGAATGCAAAGCCATGACACCATATAATCATGCATTTTTGATTGTTGGTGGTTTTCCCTGTTGGGAAGAGGTAAAATGTGTAATTTTTACTGTTGATAACCAGTTGGCACCATTAACCATTTAGATAGGCCTGTGCAAAAAAAAGCTTAGATTCTGGATTGTACATGGAGTTATATGGAGTATAATAGCATATTAAAGTGTGTGTGTGTGAGTGTGTGTCTGTGTGTGTGAGAGAGAGTGTGGGAATTCACCTTGATGTGACCTGAGAAAATCAAAACATGCACCTCAGCTCTCAGTACTACATTGAGTAAACTAAAACAAGTAAGTGTATTTATGCATCTGCTGCCTTTTGATGGTGAGAAATGCAGACTAAACAAAAACAAAGCGAGTGGATTTCAACACTTGCATGTAAGCCTGCTGGTCATTTGATGGTGAAAAGAGCAGCAAGCAACATGAGAAAGGGCTTGACTTGCAGTGAAGTTTTAGATGTGACTATGCAGCCTGATTCCTCCAGCGAGCTGGAGGATGTATCGTCAGGGATCTGATCGGGGCAAGCTTATCCTCTCTATGGCGAGCTGGTCTCTGCAGCTTGTCATCAAAACGCAGAGCTCTGCTGATTTCATGGAATCTTGAGAGGGACATGGTGGCTCTAAAAATCACACGACCACTGCGATCATCCCACAGGCAACGTGTGGACTACCCTCTGGACCTGTAGACGCCGGCCAAAATCAGTAGCCCCATGTAGGCACGGAGATCTGTGGAGTCCATCCCGGTCCAGTTTCTCATCTGGCTGGCTGACGAAAGGGAGTTGTCTCCGCGTTGGTAGAAAACCACACTTCGCCGTTTCTTCCAATCCACCCAGATCCAGGATCCTCCGAATCCTCCTCGCCTTCAGTGGAAGCTAGAGAGGATGATGAGGGTGGCACATCCAAATCAGGATCGGACTCACCTGAGTCTGTGGTGTCAGAGGGAGAGAACAATGCATCACGATCGGACTCTCCTGAGTCTGTGGTTTCAGAGGGAGACGACGATGCATCACGATCGGACTCTCCTGAGTCTGTGGTGTCAGAGGGAGACGACGATACATCAGGATCGGACTCTCCTGAGTCTGTGGTGTCAGAGGGAGACAACAATACATCAGGATCGGACTCTCCTGAGTCTGTGGTGTCAGAGGGAGACGACGATGCATCACGATCGGACTCTCCTGAGTCTGTGGTGTCAGAGGGAGACGACGATACATCAGGATCGGACTCTCCTGAGTCTGTGGTGTCAGAGGGAGACGCATCAGGATCGGACTCTCCTGAGTCTGTGGTGTCAGAGGGAGACGACGATACATCATGATCGGACTCGCCTGAGTTTGTGGTGTCAGAGGGAGACGACGATACATCAGGATCGGACTCTCCTGAGTCTGTGGGGTCAGAGGGAGACAACGATACATCAGGATCGGACTCTCCTGAGTCTGTGGTTTCAGAGGGAGACGACGATACATCAGGATCGGACTCTCCTGAGTCTGTGGTGTCAGAGGGAGACGACGATACATCATGATCGGACTCGCCTGAGTTTGTGGTGTCAGAGGGAGACGACGATACATCAGGATCGGACTCTCCTGAGTCTGTGGGGTCAGAGGGAGACAACGATACATCAGGATCGGACTCTCCTGAGTCTGTGGTTTCAGAGGGAGACAACGATACATCAGGATCGGACTCTCCTGAGTCTGTGGTTTCAGACAACGATACATCAGGATCGGACTCTCCTGAGTCTGTGGTTTCAGAGGGAGACGACGATACATCAGGATCGGACTCTCCTGAGTCTGTGGTGTCAGAGGGAGATGACGATACATCCTCCAGCTCGCTGGAGGAATCAGGCTGCATAGTCACATCTAAAACTTCACTACGAGTCAAGCCCTTTCTCATGTTGCTTGCTGCTCTTTTCACCATCAAATGACCAGCAGGCTTACATGCAAGTGTTGAAATCCACTCGCTTTGTTTTTTGTTTAGTCTGCATTTCTCACCATCAAAAGGCAGCAGATGCATAAATACACTTACTTGTATTAGTTTACTCAATGTAGTACTGAGAGCTGAGGTGCATGTTTTGATTTTCTCAGGTCACATCAAGGTGAGTTCCCACACTCTCTCTCACACACACAGACACACACTCACACACACTTTAATATGCTATTATACTCCATATAACTCCATGTACAATCCAGAATCTAAGCTTTTTTTTTGCACAGGCCTATCTAAATGGTTAATGGTGCCAACTGGTAATCAACAGTAAAAATTACACATTTTACCTCTTCCCAACAGGGAAAACCATCAATCAAAAATGCATGATTATATGGTGTCATGGCTTTGCAATCAAAAAATGTGGTTATAATGGTAGTCAATGGGGCAAAAACAGCCATGAACAGTAAATGAGGGAGAAAAAGTTAAAATCTAATCCTGCACAAAAACTAACAATGCATCAAAACCAATGTTGTTTCTCATCTTTGACATGTCCAAGACTGTAATAAAAGGTAAAAAAAAAATCCAGTCCACAATCACATTTTATATTGAAAATCAGTCATTTTGTGTGTTTTTTTTCCCAAATCTGTGACATCACTTATGAAATTGGCAATTAAAGAGTTAAAATCCAGATATTTTTTTGAAAATTTAGTAGTTTTGATCAGGACTGAGGTGGATTAATAGATGTATGCAAAAATATTTAAAAAAAAATTTATCTGATACATTTTTACAGCAGTTTAAAGTAGTGGCTGTTTTCAGCCACGAACATAACGAAACGGTAGTGAATTTGCCCACAGTGTACTGTTGGGTTTTGGAAAATTTTCAAACCATTTTCCTAAAATGTGTGTTAAAATAAGATTTGTCAGTGAAAATCATTCCATTTGCTGTAACACGGAAAAAGTTATGGCCAAATTTAGACTCAAAATTACCCCTTAGTGGCTGAAAACATCCCCAACAGCACATAAGGGTTAACGTATCTATGTCCTTATACAGAAGAATTAATGAAATTAATTCAATGAAAGCATATTCTTTAAATCTTACCCTTGCTCCGGTTCATAGCGCCTGCTACAGTTTGTCTCAGAGTTGTGAAGACGGTGTACTGCTTCCTGTAAATTACAAGACCAAAAAATACACTTTTATAAAGCAACATCACCCGCTCAGCTCTGTAATGAATGGCGCTGAAAGCAGCCAGACACACAGCTCTGTGCTGCTCGCGTTTAAACTTGGTGGGGTTTAAAACATTACTGCCAAGTCTAAGTAGCCTGTTTAACATCCAAATACAGTCACTGTACGATCAAGAGTTAATAAACAGTACAGACAGGCTCGCCGTTTCATTAATAATCATATACTTACGTTGTCTTCTTGTTTTCTGTGAGCGCATCTTTGGAGCCCCGGAGGAGATGGAGGAGAGAAAAAACCCGCTCCGAACGTCATGAACAACTCCTGTGTGTTTCCAAGTGAAGTTTGACAGAGTGTACCGACAACTCTTTTACCAGTTGGCCTGAAATATTCCCATATTTCGGAAGTTTTTGTTCTAACTCTCAGACTCATCTCCCGAGTCCCGCCGCTATTTTTCAAATGGAAGCAGTGAGGGCGGGGGTAGGGGGCGGGGCAGAGTGATAGAGAGAGACCGTGGAGCAGATTAACCAGCAGGGCGCGAACAGCGCACACACTGGTGTGGAGGTGAATTACAGTGAGTTATAATGGATTACTGGGAAAGCTTAATAACAAAGGACAATTGAAGTCTAGATTATGAGGCCATTTCAGCAGAGCCAACAGCTTCATATGCCATGGACATGTGAATATGGGGCTGAAAATGGTTGGGACCTTGTCATGCAATGACAAACCTGATATGCTTTATGTGAAGCACAGTGTTTTGGTGTCAGCAGAAAGACTTCTCTTAGAAAACTGTACAGTGGAGCCTCTGTCTCCATTCCACCAGACAATGTTGGATGAGCAAGACCAAAGACTGTAGTCATGTCACTATGCTCAGTGGTTGAGCTAGGAGAGTGTGAATGAATCATGGAATGCACATTTTACCTTTGTGGCAAAGCCTGATTAATTGTTGAAATAAATTATTTTGTGTATCTTTTTTGACATAACATTGGTCATTGCTAATTACATACACAGTAATTAATCTAGCATACTTTCATTAAATAAATCAATTCAAGCTAAAATTGAAGAGACTACAATTAGGCTGTACTGAGTCTGATCTATTTTAAGAGATTTTCTTAAAATTAAGTTAATACCTTTTAGAAAAATGTCACCTGGGGTAAAACTCCCCCTGCTGCTTCCCTGATTTGCATTTGTATAGCTCACAGCATTTTCATTTACATGTTAAAGCCTCCCCTAGAATTAGAGGGAGGGGGGGTCATGGAGGGACAACTGCCAAGCAAGGCCCACGTCAATTTCCGACAATTTACAGCAATTTTCGGTGTTGCCTGTAAATTGCCGTGTGCAGTCGTAAACCTGAAGTTCCACAACAATCTACAGTGCCGCATACTGAAAAAATTCCCACTTTTCATCTAACCCCCAATGGAAGAATCAGGGGAGAAAGAGACTTCAGGGACCATGACGATGATTTAGATTCCCTAAAGCTGACGTCTTGGATCTATGTACTGAATTGGGTCCAGTAGAGAGGGCAAGGCGCCGGACCCGTGCCATCCCGGTCCAAATACAGATACTCGCCATTCTCTGCTGTTTCCAGAGGGAAATGTCAGTCTAAGTGTTTTTTTTATATATAAATATTATATATAATCTTCACCTTTATCACTAAGGCTTGTTGGGTATAATTTATAGTTCTGTTAAATCTTATCATATACAGTAGGTCTGGTATATCGAAGCTGTCCCCGAGTGCTTTAATGCTTGCCGTTTTGGATGTATTATTAATAAAGGTAGTCTATAGATCAGGTTTCCCTACACTGGCAGCAATTCCCGAGCGTCTGAGAGTTTTTTTTCTTTTTCTCCGCCAGTCGTCATGATTTGGCATGATTCGGCATGATTCGGTGTTACGAAAGAACCAGGGTCATTAACTTACTGATTAGCATTCATGAGGTGCTTTGCATTGACTATTTATGGTTAAAAATGGGCGTTTACAGGGCGGGATAAGAGGCTGAACCACGTACGCACACTCGGAGGTAATCTCTGATTTATAAAGGGAATATTGCTTACAGGTGTGCGTACACACGGTTTTATAAATCGGACTTTTTTGGCGTAAGCCATTTTGGGGTTTTGGCCGTACATACACTTATAGTAAGGATCCTACGCACAGTTTTATAAATGAGACCCCTGGGGTGTGGCTTTGTAGAAAGGCATCCAGAGCTATTCATTCTAATATCTATTTGGGCCCTCCTCATATGAGGGCCCTGGGTTCTCAGTACCATTTCCACCCCCAGTCTGACACCCCTGGTAACCATCTTCCCGTAGGCTCCGCTCCGTAACTAAGATGGCCACCGTTGAGGGAGTGTAGCGTCCAGCGATCCACGCTCAACATTTTATCTGTTTTGAGCAGCATTCGGGGACTCGCAGGGCTCTGCATGTGGCCACACTTCGTAACATGCTCTGTGTAGTACAGAAGTCTGCAATTTGAGACACAACATACGTTACTCATGCAATGTAGCTGGCCCATAAAACAGATTCAAGGATCCTGTGTTCTCTGCAGCTCTCTGCACCCTGTTTATGTGATTAATAACCATGTGTAACCTGTGTTCTGTGTTCATCCTTCCACCGCTGGTTGTCGGGGTGGTGCCCAGCTAGTGATGTCGGCTATGTGAATAACTGGAGGGCGTTCTGGGGAATGCCTGGTCTGATTGAGAGAGACGGCATTCATCCCACCTGGGACGGAGCTCTCATATCAACAAATCTGACTGAGTCTATTATCAGTCATAAACCATGACAACCCAAGTTTGATATTAGTAATCGGAGGTGAAGTACTACGCGCCCCTCTGTGCTTCCGTTAGAGCATTCGCCCACTCATAGTCTAATAAGCACGGTGTCTGTCCCCCGGATCAGATTGGTTAAATCAAAGGTAAACAAAAGAGCAGCTATACTTAACAACCTCATTGGAATTAAAACTACCACTGCAACGATAGAACAAAATAGGAAAATTAAATGTGGACTATTAAATATTAGATCTCTGTCTTCTAAAGCAGTATTGGTAAACGAGTTGATATCAGATAATAACATTGATCTATTCTGTCTTACTGAAACCTGGCTGGGCCATGAAGAATATCTTAGTCTAAATGAAGCCACTCCTCCCAGTCATATTAATACTCAAATTCCTCGAGGCTCAGGCCGAGGACGGGGAGTTGCAGCCATCTTTGATTCAAGCCTGTTAATTAATCCTAAACCTAAACTAAATTATAACTCGTTTGAAAGTCTTGTTCTTAATCTTCAACATCCAAAATGGAAAACATTACAGACAATTATATTCGTTGTTATCTACCGAGCTCCAGGTCCGTATTCTGAATTTTTATTGGAATTCTCAGAGTTTTTATCATGTGCAGTACTACAATCAGACCAAGTACTTATTGTAGGTGATTTTAATATCCATGTGGACGTTGACAGCAATAGCCTTACTACTGCTTTCAACTCATTACTGGATTCAATCGGTTTCAGTCAGAGTGTGCACAAGGCAACGCACTGTTTTAACCACACCCTCCACCTTGTGCTGGCATATGGTATTGAAATTGAGGATTTAATAATATTTCCGCAGAATTTGGTATTATCAGACCATTTTTTAATTACTTTCGAATTCTTACTACCTGACTATACTAAATTAGACAAAAGCTTCTACACCAGATGCCTGTCTGACAGTGCTACAGCTAAATTTAAGGAAGACATTCCAACAGCACTTAACTCAATGTCGTGCCTTAATATAACCTTTATGTTAACTTTAGTCCCTCCCAAATTGACATATTCATAGACTGTGCTACAACCTGCCTACGGACGACTTTAGACTCAGTTGCTCCCTTCAAAAAGAAGATGATGAGGAAAAGGAAACGAGTGCCTTGGTATAACTCCCAAACTCGCAAATTGAAACAAATCTCGCAAAACCTCGAAAGTAAATGGCGTTCCACCAAAGTGGAAGAATCTCGTTTGGATTGGCAAGACAGTCTCAAAACCTATAGGAAGGCATGCTAAATCAGACTACTATTCATCATTAATAGAAGAAAATAAGAATAACCCAAGGTTTCTTTTCAGCACTGTAGCCAGGCTGACAGATAGTCACAGCTCTACTGAGCCATCTATTCCTCTAGCTCTGAGTAGTGATGACTTCATGAGCTTCTTTAATGATAAAATTATAAATATTAGAGATAAAATCCATCACCTTTTGCCCTCAATTTCCAACGGTTCACCTTTAAACGCAGGATCACTAGAAAGAATGATAATATACATGCTTAGACTTCTTTTATCCTATAGACCAGGGGTCATCAACTAGATTTTTCCAAGGGCCAGAATTTTTCGACGCAGACACTCTGGGGGCCGGACTTTCAAATAAAGAAAATAAAATTAATTTAAACCTAATACGCCTATTTTTGTTCGCAATTTTCACTTTCTTACGGAATTAATGCTATATTTCTTTAGATGTATTAGTGTGAGCAAACTCCTAAAAAACATGGAAACTCCATAATGATAACTGTCTCTTTAACTAGAAAATGATCTCAGACTAGGAGGCAGTTCACTGAGGAGTGATGGTTAAAGTCTGTGATTATGGAAACATTGTTGTAGTAAGCAGCGTCCTGATTGGTGGAAAATGCTTGCAGAAAGAAACAGTGCTTGTCAGGTTGCAAAATAATACAACCAGCATCATCATTCACGTGCATATTAAGTAGCCACATGTATTTGTTTTGGTCTTATAATACCTCCATAGATTTACCGCTCCAGCGGAGAGTTTGGTTTGTTCAGCCAGCAGTGAGGTTTACAAGACGTTGTCCAAATTTCCAGATTCCCGGCAAACTAAGATAAACAGTTAGACTACAAACCGACAGCTTTTGTTTTAGCTTGTTTGTAAAAATTCGTTATTTGCAGAGTAGAGCTGTGTTTGCGTAAAACAGCGCGGTGGACAAGAGTGGACTGAGCAGATTGAAATATCGCTTTCTACATGTTTATGCCGGTCTACACAGGTGAGTGCGTTAATAAGTATTGCCTTTTTACTCACGAAGGTTTTATTGTAGCCTATTAACAGTAACGAGACTAGCGTGAGTTCATCTGCCCTAGCGGCCGTTGGTAGCCTAATCCTCTTTGTATCGTTCCCAGTCAGGTGCTGCGTGTTTTAACGCACACACGTCTCGGCTCAGCGGTGTGTGTGTTTTAACGCACACACATCCCGGCTCAGCGGTGTGTGTGTGTTTTAACGCACACACATCTCGGCTCAGCTGTGTGTGTGGAGCTCGGGAATCGCTGTACAAAATCCCAGCATGTGAATAGAGATGCACATACAGGGGGCTGGGTTTTTGCTCTAAATGTTTGAAATGATATATAACAGAACGCATTTTTTCCTCTTTACATTTTGTGAATTCATGATTATTCTGCGGGCCAGAATAAAAGCTTTGGCGGGCCGGATGTGGCCCGCGGGCCACCAGTTGACGTTGGCTGCTATAGACCTTCAACAATTAATGTTAAAGATATCCTCAGCTAAGCCATCTACCTGTCTCTTAGACCCCATCCCAACGGGACTACTCAAAGAAGCGTTACCCGTAATTAACACTTCATTACTAGATATGATCAATCTGTCCTTATTAACAGGTTATGTACCGCAGTCATTTAAAATAGCTGTGATAAAACCTCTCCTGAAAAAACCCACCCTCAATCCTGACGTCTTAGCAAACTATAGACCTATATCTAACCTTCCCTTTCTCTCCAAGATCCTTGAGAAAGTAGTTGCTAATCAATTATGTGATTTTCCACATAGCAATAGTTTATTTGAGGACTTTCAATCAGGATTTAGAAAGCATCATAGCACAGAGACGGCACTGGTGAAAATTATTAATGACCTTCTTACTGCTGCGGACAAAGGACTTGTCTGCGTATTTGTTTTACTAGATCTTAGTGCTGCTTTTGACACTATTGACCATACAATCCTGTTACAGAGACTGGAACATTTAGTTGGCATTAAAAGAATCGCACTAAGCAGGTTTAAGTCATATTTCTCTGATCAATCTCAATTTGTTAATGTTAATGATAAATCCTCCAAGTACGCTAAAGTTAGCTATGGCATTCCACAAGGCTCAGTGCTTGGACCAATTATATTCTCTTTATATATGCTTCCTCTTGGTAATATTATTAGGGAACACTCAATTAACTTTCACTGTTATGCAGATGACACTCAATTATACTTGTCAATCAAACCAGACGAAACCAGTCAGCTAGCTAAACTTCAAGCATGCATTAAAGATATAAAATCCTGGATGACATACAATTTTCTGATGTTAAACTCTAACAAAACTGAAGTTATTATGCTGGGCCCTAAACACCTCCAAACCTCATTATCTAAAGATATAGCTACTCTGGATGGTATTGCCCTGGCCTCCAGCACTACTGTCAGAAATCTAGAAGTTATTTTTGATCAGGATATATCCTTTAACGGCCATCTAAAACAAACCTCAAGAACAGCCTTTTTCATCTTCGTAACATTGCCAAAATTAGGAATATCCTGTCTCAAAACGATGCTGAAAAACTAGTCCATGCATTTGTTACTTCCAGGCTGGACTATTGTAATTCCATACTGTCAGGTTGCTCAAATAAGTCCCTTAAGACTCTCCAGCTAATCCAGAATGCTGCAGCGCTTCTTCTGACAAGAACTAAGAAAAGAGATCATATTTCTCCTGTATTAGCTTCTCTGCATTGGCTTCCTGTTAAATCCAGGATTGACTTTAAAATCCTACTCCTGACCTACAAAGCTCTAAAGGGTCAAGCACCATCATATCTAAAAGAGCTCCTAGTACCTTATTGTCCCACTAGAGCACTACGCTCGCAGAATGCAGATCTACTTGTGGTTCCTAGAGTCTCTAAAAGTAGACGGGGAGCCAGAGCCATCAGCTATCAGGCTTCTCTCCTGTGGAACCAGCTCCCAGTCTGGGTTCGGGGGGCAGACTCCGTCACAACGTTTAAGAATAAACTAAAAACCATCCTCTTTGATAAAGCTTATAGTTAGAGAGGAGGAGTTGCAGTGTCCGCCTAACCCGGCCCACCTGCTTCTCTTCATAGTCGTCAGATTAATAATATAACAAAAGTAGAGGGAGGCAGGCCACTACAGCCCAATCCGGCAGGGGAGAGTTCCAAACCTGAACAGCCTCCTCTCCTTAAACTGCCTGTCACTCTTAGTTATGCTGTTATAGTTTTAAACTGTCTGGGGGACTTCCTTCCTTCCTTCCTTCCTTGGACCTCTCTCCTCTCCTCTTTCCTTTGACTGCTCTCTCCTCTAACTTTTCATCTCTGTGCATCCCGTCCCACGGGATGCCTGCTACTAAACGGGCTCTGACGAGTTTACTCCCCGGAGTCCTTGTGTTTTGATTTTTTCTCACCCAGCATATTTCCTTGGAGCACGTTGGCACCAAGATCCTGGTTGCAGCTGTCACCGTGGTCCTGCTGCACTCCCTGCCAAGCTCTGCGGTGCCCTGCAGTGTCATGCTGCATCCTGCTGAACCCTGCTGATCCTGCTGAACCCTGCTGCGTCCTGCTGAACCCTGCAGCTTCCTGCTACGTCCATCCATGCTCTGCCGCGTTACATCCTGTAACGCCCTGCAGCGCACTGATATGACATGAACTACTTACGACTATCATTTGAAGTCACTATTCCTTATCTTTAAATTGACTATTATTGCCTCTGTTTATCACATCCCCAACTGGCATCGTCAGACACCGCCTACCTAGAGCCTGGATCTGTCCAAGGTTTCTTCCTAATAGGGAGTTTTTCCCGGCCACTGTCACTCTGCTTGCTCTTGGGGGAATTATTAGAATTGTTGGGACTTTGTAAATTATAGAATGTGGTCTAGACCTACTCTATCTGTAAAGTGTCTCGAGATAACTCTTGTTATGAATTGAATTGTTCTCTGCAGCTCTCTGGTCCCTGTTTATGTGATTAATAACCATGTGTAACCTGTGTTCTCTGCAGCTCTTTGGTCTCTGTTCTGGTTCGTGGGTTTCTGTTTTCTGGCCAATCAATGGCAGGTTTCTAAAGAAGAAGAAAACCCTCTGAATGAAGGAGCTGACGCTGCCAGAGCCACCATCGTCTTCTCCTTCTTCTCCTTCTTCACCTGGGTATGTACACCTGGCCTACATCACCTGACAGAACATAAAATAAACTTTAACATTTGAATCCTCTCTGCAGTAAAACTGTGTCCTCTCTTTGTGCAGTGTAACTTTGTAAATAAAGTTTAATCCTCTATCCTTAGGCGCTGCAGTGTTTGCTGGCCGTCCACAGGTTCAAACTGGGAGCTGATTCTGTCACATTCAACCAGGAGTACGTTGACCCCAACCAACAGGAAGCTCTGCAGGAAGCCCTGCCCACTGAGGAGTAGCCCACACACTGAGGAGTAGCCCCACAGTGAGGAGTAGCCCACATACTGAGGAGTAGCCCACACACTGATGAGTAGCCCACATACTGATGAGTAGCCCACACACTGATGAGTAGCCCCACACACTGAGGAGTAGCCCCTCACACTGAGGAGTAGCCCCATACACTGAGGAGTAGCCCCACAGTAAGGAGTAACCCACATACTGAGTAGTAGCCCCACACACTGATGAGTAGCCCCACACACTGAGGAGTAGCCCCACATACTGAGGAGTAGCCCACACACTGAGGAGTAGCCCACACACTGAGGAGTAGCCCACAGTGAGGAGTAGCCCCACAGTGAGGAGTAGCCCACATACTGTGGAGTAGCCCCCACACTGAAGAGTAGCCCACACACTGAGGAGTAGCCCACACACTGAGGAGTAGCCCCACACACTGAGGAGTAAGCCACACACTGAGGAGTAGCCCCACACACTGAGGAGTAGGCCACATACTGAGGAGTAGCCCACATACTGAGGAGTAGCCCCACACGTGAGGAGTAGGCCCACATACTGAGGAGTAGTCCCACACACTGAGGAGTAGTCCCCACACACTGAGGAGTAGTCCCCACATACTGAGGAGTAACCCACACACTGAGGAGTAGTCCCACACACTGAGGAGTAGTCCACATACTGAGGAGTAGCCCACATACTGAGGAGTAGCCCCACACACTGAGGAGTAGACCACATACTGAGGAGTAGCCCACATACTGAGGAGTAGCCCCACAGACTGAGGAGTAGTCCCACATACTGAGGAGTAGCCCACATACTGAGGAGTAGCCCCACAGTGAGGAGTAGCCCACATACTGAGGAGTAGCCCACACACTGAGGAGTAGCCCCACACACTGAGGAGTAGCCCCACATACTGAGGAGTAGCCCACACACTGAGGAGTAGCCCACACACTGAGGAGTAGCACCACAGTGAGGAGTAGCCCACATACTGAGGAGTAGCCCACACACACTGAGGAGTAGGCCCACATACTGAGGAGTAGGCCCACATACTGAGGAGTAGCCCCACATACTGAGGAGTAGTCCCACACACTGAAGAGTAGCCCCACATACTGAGGAGTAGCCCCACACACTGAGGAGTAGCCCACATACTGAGGAGTAGCCCACACACTGAGGAGTAGCCCACAGTGAGGAGTAGCCCCACAGTGAGGAGTAGCCCACATACTGTGGAGTAGCCCCCACACTGAAGAGTAGCCCACACACTGAGGAGTAGCCCACACACTGAGGAGTAGCCCCACACACTGAGGAGTAAGCCACACACTGAGGAGTAGCCCCACACACTGAGGAGTAGGCCCACATACTGAGGAGTAGCCCACACACTGAGGAGTAGCCCCACACACTGAGGAGTAGGCCCACATACTGAGGAGTAGTCCCACACACTGAGGAGTAGTCCCACACACTGAGGAGTAGTCCACATACTGAGGAGTAGCCCACATACTGAGGAGAAGTCCACACACTGAGGAGTAGTCCACATACTGAGGAGTAGCCCACATACTGAGGAGTAGCCCCACACACTGAGGAGTAGACCACATACTGAGGAGTAGGCCCACAGTGAGGAGTAGCCCCACAGTGAGGAGTAGCCCACATACTGAGGAGTAGCCCACACACTGAGGAGTAGCCCCACACACTGAGGAGTAGCCCCACATACTGAGGAGTAGCCCACACACTGAAGAGTAGCCCACACACTGAGGAGTAGCACCACAGTGAGGAGTAGCCCACATACTGAGGAGTAGCCCACACACACTGAGGAGTAGGCCCACATACTGAGGAGTAGGCCCACATACTGAGGAGTAGCCCCACATACTGAGGAGTAGTCCCACACACTGAAGAGTAGCCCCACATACTGAGGAGTAGCCCCACACACTGAGGAGTAGCCCACATACTGAGGAGTAGCCCACATACTGAGGAGTAGCCCCACATACTGAGGAGTAGCCCACATACTGAGGAGTAGCCCACATACTGAGGAGTAGCCCCACACACTGAGGAGTAGCCCCAAATACTGAGGAGTAGCCCCACATACTGAGGAGTAGCCCCACACACTGAGGAGTAGCCCCACATACTGAGGAGTAGCCCACATACTGAGGAGTAGCCCCACATACTGAGGAGTAGCCCACATACTGAGGAGGAGGCCCACATACTGAGGAGTAGCCCCACACACTGAGGAGTAGCCCACATACTGAGGAGTAGGCCCACATACTGAGGAGTAGCCCACATACTGAGGAGTAGCCCCACATACTGAGGAGGAGGCCCACATACTGAGGAGTAGCCCCACACACTGAGGAGTAGCCCACATACTGAGGAGTAGCCCCACATACTGAGGAGTAGCCCCACATACTGAGGAGTAGCCCACATACTGAGGAGTAGCCCCACACACTGAGGAGTAGCCCCACATACTGAGGAGTAGCCCCACACACTGAGGAGTAGCCCACATACTGAGGAGTAGCCCCACACACTGAGGAGTAGGCCCACATACTGAGGAGTAGCCCACATACTGAGGAGTAGCCCACACACTGAGGAGTAGGCCCACATACTGAGGAGTAGCCCCACACACTGAGGAGTACCCCCACACACTGAGGAGTAGCCCACATACTGAGGAGTAGCCCACACACTGAGGAGTAGGCCCACATACTGAGGAGTAGCCCCACATACTGAGGAGTAGCCCCACATACTGAGGACTCATCTTCGACTGCAGCAACACGTACACATATATTGTTTCTTAATCCGGATACTTCGGTAGTACTTACAGTACAGGCCAAAAGTTTGGACACACCTTCTCATTCAATGTGTTTCTTTATTTTCATGACTATTTACATTGTAGATTCTCACTGAAGGCATCAAAACTATGAATGAACACATATATGGAATTATGTAGTTAACAAAAAAGTGTGAAAAAACTGAAAACATTTCTTATATTTTAGATTCTTCAAAGTAGCCACCCTTTGCTTTTTTTGATAACTCTGCAAACCCTTGGTGTTCTCTCAATGAGCTTCATGAGGTAGTCACCTGAAATGGTTTTACCTTCACAGGTGTGCTTTGTCAGGGTTAATTAGTGGAATGTTGTCCCTTATTAATAAAAAAGCAAAGGGTGGCTAATTTACAGAATCTGAAATATAAGACATGTTTTCAGTTATTTCACACTTTTTTGTTAAGTACATAATTCCATATGTGTTCATTCATAGTTTTGATGCCTTCAGTGAGAATCTACAATGTAAATAGTCATGAAAATAAAAAGGAAACACATTGAATGAGAAGGTGTGTCCAAACTTTTGGCCTGTACTGTACATGTAGTACACTTACATGTAGTACACTTACAAGTAGTACACTTACATGTATTACACTTACATGTAGTACACTTACATGTAGTAGACTTACATGTAGTGCACTAACATGGTGCGTTAGCTCTATTTTATTGTGTTGGCTATAAGTTAGCAGTATTAGCCGGTCTTTAATGGTGGCTAATGTTAGCTTCAGACATAGTGAGTGAATAATATGAGACAGAGCATCATCACAAGGTTATAAAACATTATAAAAGAAAGCAGAAATGAACCAAAGTGTTCAGTTATTAATGCTAAGACTCACTCTGTGAGTTAAATGGTGCTACATTTTTTATTGCTAGTAAGAAGTTCAGCACTGTACAGTCTGTTTCTTTGTTTTGTCTGATAATAAAACTAATCCATAAAGTCTGTTTGGTTCTTTCATCATTTTAATAACCATTGTTTGTCCATCCGTCTTCCCCCTCTTCTCCAGGATCAGGTCTCGGAGGCAGCAGCTCCAGCAGTAACCCCCAAACTTCCCTTTCAGCCACATTACCCAGCGGTGACTGTGGCATCCCGACGCAAATTCTCTGAATTCAAACACTCGGTTGGTGATGACATGATTAAAGCTTTAAGCTGCTTCTGTCAGCAGAAGATCAGATTAAACTCCTTCTTTACCTCCAAATGTTTTTCACATTTACCTTCCCGATCTAACCAATCAGTTTGAAGATCAGGACGGACCTCAGCATCCTGTCAACACTCACTCACTCACTCACTCACTCACTCATTCGCTCTCTCACTCTCTCACTTGCTCACTCACTTGCTCACTCTCACTCGCTCACTCACTCGCTCACTCACTTGCTCATTCATCCTGAGTCACATTGAAGTATGCACAGTTAGAAAGTAATAACTATCTTTAAATTACAGATTGCCGTTTTTAAAGATTCATAGCCATCTCTTTAATGTGACTCATGATTATTTGATTATTTATAACATGATGTTGGTTTTTCCTCGTCAGTTTTCTGACAGTCCGTCTGGTTTTTAATCTCCACGTCGAGTCCCAGCAGGGTGATGAACAGGTGAAGCTGTGATTTATCTGGGAGGCATTTCTGGTTCGTCAGAAAGAGGTATTAAAACTCGGCGCTGCAGAATGACCGTGAGTCAGAGTGTTTAAAGTCTGAAAGAGAAAGTAAAACAGATCTGCTGACTCTGCAGAGTCAAGAGACTTCAATAACATGTATCTAATAACATGTATAAATATATCAACATGTATTCATATAGCACTTTACAGCAAAAAGCAGGAATCCAGGGGGCTTTACATGAAATAACGACTTACAGTAAAATCAGAAGAATACATGAGAGCAGAAAAAACGGAGAACGTCACAACGCAACTACGTCTTAAGAGCCATTCTAAATGAATAAGTTGAAAGGTTAGATTTAAAATGAGCTAAGTCTGTTATAGTGCGCCACCTCGGCACTTCTCGGCACAAAACCAGGTGATGGGACTAGCACAGAGACCCCATATCTCAGACTGACATGCTGAAGCCTTAAATCAAAACCCCTTCAATGTTTGTTATATCAGAAATCAGTTTCTTTCAACCAAATTGCCCGCAAAAATAACTTGGTTGTATAGAACCCAAAATTACTGATTACTTTTATTGAATTTTGGATATATTATATTGAATTTTATAGCATTAAAAAAACAAGTTTAAAATTGTTTTATAACCAACAGACACACAGGTACTGACTCACACACACACACACACACACACACACACACACACACACACACACACACACACACACACAGACAGTAAACATGCTGACTCAGCTGTGCAGT
Source organism: Perca schrenkii (assembly GCA_025617405.1). NCBI lineage: Eukaryota > Metazoa > Chordata > Actinopteri > Perciformes > Percidae > Perca > Perca schrenkii. The sequence continues at coordinate 34,469,281 of CM046801.1, read as the reverse complement.
GACTCACTGATTATCTTGTTTCTATTTTAGTTTAATTGTCTGCAGAAAGTTGTCCGTGATTAAAGCTTCTTTATCCAAAGTTCAGACATGGACTATGACCCAGAGCATCTGGAAGATGTTTGAATGGAGTTTCTGTGTGAAAGTATGAATGAGTAGAGAGATAGGAGTTCCTGCTGGAGGCAGTGAGGAAGGTAGTTGGCACTCCTTTTTTTTCTACTGTTTATTGATCCCCTACGGACTGAGCTACTGCCACCCCACCTTTTCACTTGGAGGGAAAGTCTGTTCACATTCCTAGATAAGAGCACAGTGTTCGCTACGTGTTGATGTAAACTGTCGAGGGATTGCCAAAGTAAATATGTAATAGTAATGTGTGTGTGTGTGTGTGTGTGTGTGTGTGTGTGTGTGTGTGTGTGTGTGTGTGTGTGTGTGTGTGTGTGTGTGGAGTAAAGGTCAAACTGTCACTAATCTTTTCTTTCATGATGCTTTATTTGTATTATATAGAACATTACTGAGACAGAACAGCAGAGTATGAATATAAAAGGTCATTTATGAAATATGAAAAGTATAAAAGTATAAAAATAAGAACAGCATTGTTTTAATAATATAAAATAAATAAATAAATATGTAAATAAATAGATGAATAAATAAAAAGATAAGGTAATGGCAGGCTGGTCTCAGTGGGTGGGGCGTATCACACCAATGGGCGGGGCTTATCACGTCAGTGGGTGTGTCCACTGCAACTGGTGGTCTTCTTTGTCCAGGTGAAGCAGCCGCAGTGATTTTTCAGGGCCAACATTAGGACCTCGGTCAGATCTCTCCTCAGAACCATCCAACCACAGGTGTCCTGAGAGACACAGAGACAGAGAGAGTCAGAGACAAAGAGTCAGAGACAAAGAGACAGAGAGAGTCAGAGACACAGAGTCAGAGGCACAAAGACGAAGATACACAGAGAGTCAGAAACACAGAGTCAGAGACACAGAGACAGAGACACAGAGAGACACAGAGACAGAGAGAATCAGAGACAGAGTCAGAGGCACAGACAAAAAGAGACACAGAGAGTCAGAGACACAGAGTCAGAGACACAAAGACAAAGAGACAGAGAGAGTCAGAGACAGAGTCAGAGACACAGAGACAAAGACACAGAGAGACAGAGAGAATCAGAGACAGAGTCAGAGACACAGAGAGTCAGAGACACAGAGTCAGAGACACAGAGACAAAGAGACAGAGAGAGTCAGAAACACAGAGTCAGAGGCACAGAGTCAGAGACACAGAGAGACACAGAGTCAGAGACAGAGTCAGAGACACAGAGACAGAGACACAGAGAGACACAGAGACTGCGTGATTACCTGCTGCTGTAGAATTGCCGTCACATTGCTGAAGTAAGAAGATAGAACTCCAGAATCATTAACACTGGACAACTGGAGAAAGATGAGAGAGACAGACAGGTCAGAGAGAGAGACAGGTCATGGGACATACCAGACAGGTGTTCATCCAGCATGTACTACTTAAAGAGGAGCTCTGTGTTAGCCCAAAGCACCATCTCTTTCTGATCTTAACTGGTCGTTTTGGTGTCATGTGACCATGTCCTACGTATTGTTGTGCAGTAGTTTTGGTAGATATCATAGAAACCGGTGATGAGAATATGTTGGAGTCTTGTTTCTTCTTGCTTAATATCATACAGTTTCAAAGATGGTTGCTCCTGTCAGTCACTTAGACAATAAAACATGGACGACAGAGTCTGATATTGTTAATAAAGTTTTAACTCACACAGTCTCTGTTAGGGTCTGATATTGTTAATAAAGTTTTAACTCACACAGTCTCTGTTAGGGTCTGATATTGTTAATAAAGTTTAAACTCACACAGTCTCTGTTAGGGTCTGATATTGTTAATAAAGTTATACTCACACAGTCTCTGTTAGGGTCTGATATTGTTAATAAAGTTTTAACTCACACAGTGTCCTTCCTCCAGCAGGCGGGTCTGCAGGTGTCTGAAATCGGTGAGTTTCTGGTCGTTCCAGGTGACTCCGCCCTCTCCGACAGGTAACTCATAATCGTCAAATATTAGGACCGCCTCCTGGAGGGACTCATATACTACCCACAATGCTTGGCGGCACTGCAGGAACCAATCACAATCAGAAAGAGATTTACAGCAGGTTGTTGGTGCAAACATAAAAACATATTAAAACATTATTACAGAAACCAACAACTCGTACATATAACTCTATAACATGTCAGTGTTTCCAAGCAGCAGCTCTGTGATTGGTTGAGAGGCTCCAATGAGGTTAGAGGGTTACCTGCCGGTGATTGGCTGTGGCAGCAGGGAAGGCGGAGGATGGAAAGGAGATGTTGGTGTTGTAGCGCAGGCAGTGGGCAGGAAACAAGCCCCCCTATAGGAAACAGGAAAACGTTTAACAGCAGCTAATGCTAAGCTAACGCTAAGCTATACACTTTGTGCTCAATGTTGAACATGTGAAATAGTTAATACACTGAAAGCAGTTGAAGTGAACTGTTGGAAGTTTTGGGAGTCAGAGGAGCCAAAGAAGTTAGTTTTGTTGGAAGTCAAAGATGGGATCTGAAGAGGAACTACTGTAACTATCAGATGATACAGAGTCTGGATCAACACGAGAACATTTCCTCCTTCCTCTCTCTGTGTGCTTCTGTTCTCAAACTCTGTTCTCTTCAGAAAACAACACCAAGCTTGTAGCTAGCGAGCTACACGCTGAAAATATCAAGTTATGAAGAAGATGTGGACGGTTACAACAAGACAGAAATTCATCTGCATGTACAACAGATTACCTGCTAGCGCTAGGTGTTACCGAAAGCTGAACCAGATGTTTTTAACTTTGATGAAATGTAGAGAGTTGTGGGATTTTAGGGCTGAATCTCTCCCTTAGACTCCGGCTGGTTTCCACCAACATCCCAACATAATCTTAACTAATCAGACCCCAACACTTCACTAATAAATAATAGTTCATAAACCCAGTGAAAAAACCTTTGAGGTCATTTTATCCACATTAGTTTGATGTTTTTTCCACTTTGAGCTTTTAAAAGATTATGAAATATTTACAGTTGTCCTGAACATCTTCATGTTAGAGACTTCACCAGAGATCATACACAAACATAAAGTACACAAATAAATACATAAAGTACACAAACAAACACAAAGTCTAGATAAAGAGTAGAGTTAAGTTAGAGATAGTTAGAGATGGAGAGTACATAAAGAGTAGAGTGTGTACCAGGTCTCTGAGCAGGTGATGGGCCGACACGACCAAATTCCCAGTCAGCGAACACGTCGGTCTGGCATCCGCTATCAGCTGGAGGCCGCACAGATGCAGGAGGACCAGCAGCGTCGCCATGGTTACCATTGTTCTGATGGTTCTGGTGGATCTTTTAAAAAAAACGTTTGAAGAAATTCGAGAATAAAAAAATGAAAAAAATGTCAAAAGCATCAAGCAGCAACTCAGTTTCTGATTGGCTAACGGTCCGTTTAAATCAAATCTTCACCAAGGGCTCTGCCACGGGACGAGAGAATGATGACATCATTTAGATGATCCATTAAACAGGTGTGTTTACGTTTGTTATATATTTATTATCTGCTCTAGCTTTTCCAACGTTTCATACACAGATATGTAAGTAATTTAGTTTAGTTCATTTATATCATGCTTTTCACAGAAAAAAAATCACAAAGTGCTTTTCATAAAACCCAGAAACAGTGCATTTAAAATCCCATGGTAATACATAAATATAAAGTGCAGACAGATCATCCACATGGCTGTTTAAAACAGTAACTCATGTGATTTTAAAGAGGCAACAGAGACAGAAAATGTCTCAGTTTCTCTACAGTAGCCAAATGCAACTCAAATCAATCTAAACATCACAGCTATGAAAGACTTCTCTCAGATTTACTGACTGTAGTTAAACTATCAGGTTTGTCTTTAACCCTTCTGTTGTCCTCGGGTCAAATTGGACCTCTTATTAAAGTTTCCATATCAGAAATTTGGGTTTGCATCAACCAAATGGCCCCAAAATAACATGGATGGTTTCATTCATCATTTATCTTAAAATAAAGTACTTTCATTGAATTTTGCGTCTTTTATTCAGTTTTATAGGATTTTATAGAAATGTTTAAATGGTTTCAAAACATATCCTGACTAAACTTTCACATAAACCATTCTGTGATCCACTCGACATCCTCAACTAGTCAAAATAAATCATAATTTCTGCTTTTTATCAACTCAAAAATTAGATATCATTTCATATAAATGACAGTGGTTGACCATGAATTCCAAGAATAAGTGTAAAACTCGTGTGAACAAGTTGGTATTAGTGGTTTTTATAATGGTGGTAGTGGGGAAAAAGCATTAAAAAAAGGACAAAAATGTGGAATAAATCGTCAAAAAAAGTGTATACATTTTGACCCAGGGGACAACACAAGGCTTAAGCTTTCTGAGAGTTATTCATGTTTTATCTGCTCTAGCTTTCCCAATGTTTCAGACACAGATCTGGAGATAATAATGGTCCCAAATGATCTCAATTTAACCCCCCAACCCCCCGCCAGATAACTGCATCCAAGTCTTCCACAAACTGAGAGAAAACAATAAATACCATTATACAAAAAACTGTATTTTGTATTTTAGCTTTGATGCATTGAATGATTAAAGTCAGAATGTACTTACAGGTAATCTTCTGTGAAGGGAGTCCTGATCCTGATCTTCAGATGATCCTGGTCCTGGTTCTGGTTCTGGTTCTGATGTTGGAGTATTTTCTGATCCTGCAGCTTCAGGTGAGAGCAGTTACCTGGAACAAAGAGCAGCAGATTGGCTGGCTGTGAGGACCAATCAGAGGCGATGTAGCTGTGTGAGTCACGGAGGCCCGGAGGCTCTGATCCAGACCACACAGACCTGGACCGAGACCAGGATCGGCGGAGAATCTGCAGGCCCGGACAGCCTATTATTACTTCATTATTAGTTCATAAAACATAAATGTATTTATTGTTTAAACGCAGTAAGTGGACATTTATTACTCTTCCTGAAGATAATCTCTCTTTACTTTATTCACTAAATTATGACGTTTAATTTGATCTAATCAAAGTTTACATCCGTCTGTAGTTTGGTTAAATATTAATATTATTATTATTTATCAGGGCTGCACACAACGTTGACAGGGTTAGTGTTAGGTTAGTTTCTGCAGCTTCAGTTTCAAAGAAGAAGAAGGTAGGGAAGGAAAGACGAAGAGGAAAGGAAGAATAAATAAGGAAGGAAAGAAGACTGAAGAAAGGATGCAGTAGGGAAGGAGGAAGGGAGAGAAGGAAGGAAGGATGAAAGGAAGGATGATTGAGTTTCCTGTCCCAGGGGAGAGAAGAAACTATAACATATTCATATTTAACAAGCTGACATCACACAAGTTTACCTGTTTTCTCACAAAGAAATGACTCAAACTGATGAAAGTTAGTTAGTTACTCTTACTAACTGATGGATGAATCTTTGCAGCTCTAATATTTATTCATATCTAAATGAATATAAACCATAAAGAGTTTAAGAAGAAAGACGACCTCCGACCTTTGAGAGTCTCAGCCGCTGCAGATCAATCTCAAGACTGAGCCAACGGTAAATATCATCGCTCATATATATATATATATATATATATATATATATACACACATATATGATGATGACGACGCTGGCGGTTTGTCACATACGAACATGTTTCCCCTCGCTGAGTTTTCCAGATTGAAACATTAGAGGGGGAAATATTACAGAGACAGGTTTCATTTCTCTGGAAATAAAATACTCACACATTCATAATCATATTAATACTTCTCACACACACAGACACACATACACACACACACACAGACAGACAGACACACACACACACACAGACACACAAAGTGACAATAATATCTAATAATAATATAAAGTGAGACTCGGTGAGACTCTCCGGCTCTGAAAGGAAACTGCTGACTCATGTTTCTGTCTGCTGACTCATGTTTTTCCCCTCGACGTTTGTGACCACCGCGTTGGGCGAGGAAACTCGCTGCGTGGAACTCTTCCGCGTTGTCACGTAACGGCGAGCCTCGGGAAGCTGCTTGAAATGAGTTTAGCAGTCTTAGCTTCACAAAAACTAATATTTGTCTAAAATAAACTGTTGTAATATAGCTTTTAGAGTAGGAGAGTTTTCTGTTCAAACATCATAATTAGCACATATCTAATTAGATAATACCTCATGGTCATGTTGCATGTTGTGTGTGTGTGTGTGGGGGGGGGGTCTGAAAACACGACAACACAGCCTCTAAACTACTCAGAGTACGCAGACCCTCTACTGCAGTACCAGTAGTAATATATTATTATTAACATTATTACAGATTGTCTCTGTAGCTTTGGAACATTTCTCAGATCTTAAAATCCTCCAGACTTCTCCAGTTCAGTCGTCACATCTTCCAGTGACGTGTGTTTGGACCTTGATGCAGACGATACTGTTTCCTACCTTAGAAAGTGCTGATGTCATATCCCCCACCAAACTTACAGCGTTTACTTTAATGCACCGAGTATGCGATCAGTTTGCATTCCTCTATAGTGAAATCATATTTCTCTCAAATGAATCCAAACCAACAATCACAATAACCTGTCACACACACATACACAAATACACACATACATGTTGTTGTAAAAGCTGTCCGATGACAGACTGCACACGTTAGTGGATACTAGTGTTTCTGTCTGTGCTTTAACTAGTGATGCACAATATATATATGTATATATACAATATATCGTCTTTTATCGTCATCACAATATCATCAGGTGCAATAAACACATCGTGAAAGAAGATATCAGCAGAAAAGTGCACTTTAAAATGTTGTTCTTTTTATAGTGCTGCCTTTTATATTTAATTCAATGTTCAATATGTCAATCAAAGAAAGATAGAAATGACTTCCTTTCATTGGTTTTAAACTCAACAAGCAGTTTGTTGTATTTCATCAGAATACTGAAAGCAGCAGAACTGAGAACACTTTATTATCTGATTATTTATCACTAGTTATATCCTTATCTACATATGTTCCTGGTATCCTGCAGCTTCAGTGCTACTGTGTTTGAATGGGAGTCTGTGTGTCTTCTTGTGTTGTGTTGTCTGAGCTGGTGCTTGTCATTGTGTGTGTCTCTATGTCTTTTTGTTTCATGCGTAGTGTTTCTGTAGCTAACAGCATCAACCTGCCATGTTGGACTCATGTTGATTAATGTGCGTTGTCCTTTTGAAATAAAGAAATGTAAACCAAAAACAGACGGCGTGAGGATTGTACTCAGAGTTTTGAGGATATAAAGTTTGTTGCAGTAAATGTACCAAAGCGCTGAGAGAAACTGTGAACTGATGATGAGCACTCTGGGTTCAGAATCAACTTTTCATCCAGCAGCTAAATATTTATAGCAGCCGGCCAACAGATTACTGCTAGCTACTCCCAGATGTTACAGCATCTTAGATCAGATCGAATGTTGAAAGGAACTCACCGAGAGAGGGAGATGTTCTGCAGGTTCTGCTCTCTGTGGATCTGGATCTGGCTCTGTCTGTCTCTGGGTGTTGTGGTCCTGATGATCTGCAGGTTCTGGTCCTGTCTCTGGCTGCAGGTTGTTGTAGACCTGGTTCTGGATCTGGTTGTGATGCTGTGTGTCTCTGCGGGTCCTGCAGGTTCTGCCTATGTCTCTGGGTCTCTGGTTGTGATCTGGCTGCAGACCTGGTTCTGTAGTGCTCTATCTGGTAGTTGTGATTGTGATGATCTGTGTGGCGTTCATCTTGTGGTTTAAATAAAGCTCCGTCCTGGATGGAAGAAAGTGAAACTCTGATGTCTTCAAAGCAAAATCAAAGAAGAAAATTCTACGAAATTTGGAAATTTCCCTTTAAATACCCCCCCCCCCCCCCATACACACACACAGGGTGCCAGGCTGTGAGTGAAACATCTTACTACACCTTACTATGACTGTGAGTATTAAAATACTACAGTACACCGTCAGTAGTAGAAATAAAGCAGATGATTTCTGTGATAAAGTTTGTGGACAGCTGAGCTCTGCTGCTCCAGTCACTAACATGGAGGCAGACAGAAAGCGTGTCCACTTACTTATGGACACATCCTCTTCACACTCAGCACCTTCTCATAAAGTATTTACACATCTGATAGATTCATTCAAATGGTTTTTCATGTCATAGTTTGGGTTTCCAGCTCCTGCCTGACACTCAACTCTACACATCTGGTTTTCTGAATGTAATGGACTGTAATTACATTTATTATATTTATTTAAATATATTTATTAAATGTCTTAGAGAGAAAAGTTAGGCAAAACTGAAAGAAAGAAACTATCTAATTAACTATCTAACTAACTATGTAAGAAATAAATAAATAAATGATCTAACTATCTAACTAACTATGAAAGAAAGAAAGAAATGAAGAAAGAAATGAAGAAAGAAAGAAAGAAAGAAAGAAAGAAAGAAAGAAAGAAAGAAAGAAAGAAAGAAATTTATCTCTCTCCACACATTGCTCTGGGTCAGATTATCTCTCTACACGTTACTCTGGGTCAGATTATCTCTCTACACGTTACTCTGGGTCAAATTATCTCTCTACACACATTGCTGTGTGTCAGATTATCTCTACACGTTACTCTGGGTCAGATTATCTCTCTACACGTTACTCTGGGTCAGATTATCTCTCTACACGTTACTCTGGGTCAGATTATCTCTCTACACGTTACTCTGGGTCAGATTATCTCTCTACACGTTACTCTGGATCAGATTATCTCTCTACACGTTACTCTGGGTCAGATTATCTCTCTACACGTTACTCTGGGTCAGATTATCTCTCTACACGTTACTCTGGGTCAGATTATCTCTCTACACGTTACTCTGGATCAGATTATCTTTCTACACGTTACTCTGGGTCAGATTATCTCTCCACACATTGCTCTGGGTCAGATTATCTCTCTACACGTTACTCTGGGTCAGATCTTGGCTTCACTGTCCAGAAATATGAGTTTGTTGTGAACATTTTGATGTTAGTTAAATGTAAATCCCTTCAGAAGAATTTCAGAAGATGTGTGAGAACGTGCTCTCAGAGATCTGTTAATGAGAATGAATTTATCTGAATTTATATTCAGATAACAAGATCATCTGTTTTAATCTGTTTAAATGTAGAGATTACATTTATTTTATTATTTAAAGTCAAATCTTTTGTCCAGACAACTTCTTATATAAAACTATTAAAAATATAAAAACCCAAAATGAGTGCAAGCCTAATTTAAAGTTATGGTGAGGGTTAAACATGTGCTGCATCATCAACTTTCTTTCCCTGTGACGGAGGGACTTCTTAGGTTCCGTTCTGACTTCTGGATGGTTTCTGAATCAGAGTAAAAGCTGTCGGGGCAGGGGGGAGCGGTTTAACCCCAAACCCATCTTCAGTTTACGTTTACAGCGAAGAGACGAGGCGAGGCAGGAAGTCCGGCTGAGTTTACATTTAGACAGAAAAGAAAGAGTGAAGACAGCGAGCGTCTGTGACAACAGGAAGGAAGCGCTGCAGCGTAACTCTCTCAGGGTTTCTCTGAGAATCCTCTTAATCACTCTCAGTTTGGGCAGAAATGGGACAGGAAAGTCCTCCTCAGTTTCCACATGGCCGCTGCTCTACGGAGGAATCCCTGTCTCTCTGTCTCTCTGTTTCCATCACTTCTTCTGGGTTACCAAGGTCTCAGCTCTGATGTAATGACGCATCTTGTTTTCATTGGGATGTTTTGTGAGTGAAATGTGATTCTGCAACGTAAGCAGAAACATTTCACAAAAGATTTCAGAATCTGAATGGATTTATTGCCAGGTAAGTAGCACTTACTGGGGCTTTGGTTTATAGGGTTAGGGTTGACGTATGAACATATTTACACATTAATATGAAATAAACAATCAATAAATACAGAAACAAACAACACACATATAACTCAATAACATTAAGAAAGAAAGAAGAGGCTGCATGGGTTAGTGCAGATGTGCAAAACAAGACACACAGCCACACAGCCACACAAACACACACACACACACACACACACACACACACACACACACACACACACACACACACACACACACACACACACACACACACACACACACACATACACAGACACACACACACACACACACACACACACACAGCCACACACACACACACACACACACACACACACACACACACACAGAGACACACACACAGACACACACACTAGTACCTTTGTTAAGATTGTCTTCATTGATTTCAGCAGTGCAATTAACACCATACAGCCCCACCTATTGGTGGGTAAACTGGCAGAGCTAGGGGTTAACCAACAGCTCACAATTTGGATCAACAGTTTTCCAACAAATAGGACACAACAGGTTAGGTTTAATTCAGTCACCTCCACCTCCAAGCCCATTACAGTTTTTCTTGATTGCTTTGACCTGCTTAAAGAAACTGGGATCCACTCGGTTTTCATCATCACTGTCTCAGCAGAGCAGATTGGATTGACACATTTCCCCACCCTTTTGCAACAGTTGACACAGATGTCATTCAAGCAGTCCAAACTCCGTAGTTTTAGCTATGGTAACCAAATAGAAACCATCTGTTCCTAACTATTAGAAACTACCTACATCAGTATTACATCACTGAATCACCTGTTTGACACTCCTTTACACAAATCTTCAATTAGCAATCAGTGTGCAGGCCTTAATGTGATGTGGATGAGGCCACGTGGCCCCATCGTCAAGACAGAAGAGACTGAGTATCAATAGTGGCTATTTCTTATACTCTACAGTAATAGATTTTATTTTTATTTTCTTAATTTCTTATACTCTAATATACTTTATTGTGGTTTACATGTATTTTCTGTAATATTTACCGTATTTCAGTTTTCAGCCACAGTTTGAAAATCAATGGAATCAATAAAATTTGCATCAAAGCATTTCTGATTCTGGATCCAATTCTTAGCAAGAAGGCAAATTTGACAACAAATGTCACTGGAATGAAAGCTACGTCCAGTAATAGATACAATAACAAGCAATGGAGCACTGATTCGCACTGAGTGATGTATTTAGTATTTAGTTGGCCACTGTGTAATGGTTGATTGAAAGAGCTCATACACTTGTTTGCAAGTTGTTTTGTTTGAAGGCAAAATTAGCTTTTGTTGCATATTTTAACTGTTTTGGCACGGTTAGAGCCTTTTCCAAACAAAATGTGTCATTTGACCATGAGTGCAACTGTTTCGGCCTGTGTGAACCCCTCAGGGGTATGTTTTGTCCTCTCTACTGTATACTAATGAGTGCCGAGCTAGCACATCCACACACACTTTCTTCAAATATGCGGATGATACTGCCATTGTGGGGTATTTGAAATCTGATAGCTCAGTGTTAACTAGCTTTGAGGAATAGGTGAGTAACTTCACCAAATGGTTTAAAGACAACTTCCTGGCTGTTAATGCAAATAAAACAAAAGAAATGGTCATTGATTTTAGACGTCATCAAAATGAGATCCCAACAGCATTGTTAATGATACAACAATTCGGAGGGTTAGTAGCTAAACATACCTAGTCCTTGAAATCGATGCCCAACTCAAATTTGATATATGTACTAGGTCTAAGGTAAACAAATGACAACAGTGGATGTTCTTTTTACGTAAGCTTAACTACTTTCAGGTGGACTGTATTATTTTAGAATTGTTTTATAAAACATTATTATTTGGTAACATGCACAAACAAGACCAAGATAAATTGCAGCGTTTGGTAAAGACAGCGAGCAAAATTATTGGATGTAGTCAGATGTCAGTATTCATTATTTTGAATGATTTAGATTGAAATGTAAATAAATATGGACACATAAATATGGTTTCATATAAAAAAACAGTAAGATATTAAAAGTGAAACTCTTATTTTGAAGGGAAGTGGTGACATCACTGTTTTCAGATTCACATTCTGGTTGTTGCAGAAAGTCAGGGCTGATGCAAAACTGTAACATCACTGAAGTAATAGCAGGATCCAGCCTGTCTGTGTGTACTACTGACATCCTGGTGATGTCAGTAGTACACACAGGGACTTTCAAACTCCCGGCAGGTTTCGGAGTACACAGTAAAAAATGAAGTCCAAGTTATTTTCTTGCTGATTCCCAGCCTGTCCAGTTATGGTTGTCTTGTTTATTTCAGTTTCAGCAGTAAACACATGTTTTCAGCTTCATGTCGAGTAAACGTTTGCATTTTTTTATGTTTCCTGATTTCAAGTAAAACCAAACTAAATAAATAACTGAGTTTATAAAGAGATTAGATAATATTTAAAGCCCCTCCCAGCTAAATTAACTTTATTCATGTGAAAACATTCATTGGACATTCAAAGCAGGGGATCATAAATATATTAAATAGATTTCACAAATCAGTAAAATAACAACAGTAATACCATATTTGACTTAGACAACAGGATTAAAAAATGAATGAACAATTAAAAATGTAATTAAAAATGTAAAAATAAATGAATAACTAGAATAAGAATTACAGTATGTTTGTCAGTTATCAAAATGTTTTCAAGTCAAATCAGACTCAGAGTCCGTACATACAAAATACAAAATATATAAATAAATATAAAATTAAAGCTGCAAGCAGCGATGACGGGCCCTCGCTTCTTGCATCGGGGCTACTGGCAGTCGCAACATCACATGTAGACAACACATTCTAAGTTTCATGTAAATCGGAATAACTTTTGCCAAGATACAACCGTTCCTGTTTCAACAGCCACCTACAGGAAGTTGGTCCTCCATAACTTGTGCATTGTGTTAGCTATCAAAATTCTTTTGATAACTTTTAGTCACGAGGGTCCACCAAGTCTATATCCAAGTTTTCGTGCAGATTGGACTCACGGCCCAGGAGGAGTTCCCATATATCGCGATGTGGCTAATTATAAAAAAAAACATTTAACAGCGCCATCTAATGGCCGATTCACTTTAAATTTGTCATGGATGCTCAGGCCCTTATGTGGAACAACTGTGTCATATTTAGTGGCAATCGGAATAAATGTTGGCAAGATAAGCAACTTCCTGTTTTGAAAGCCCCCTACAGGAAGTTGGTCCTCTGTAACTTGCGTCTTGTGTTAGCTATCAAAATTATTCTGATAACTTTTTGTCATGAGGGTCCACCGAGTCTACATGCACATTTTTGTGCAGATGGGACTCACACTCTACTAGGAGTTAAAAAAGGAGGTTTTGCATAAAGAAAATTTGGTGTTTGATTAAAAAAATGAAAACAGCGCCATCTAAACGCCGATTGACGCCACATATGGCACACAGCCTCATTAGCACATGAGGAAAAACTGTATTAAGTCTTGTGTCCATCGGAATAGCCGTTGTCAAGATACAACCTTTCCTGTTTCGACACCCCCCTACAGGAAGTTGGTCTTCTATAACTTGTGCAGTGTTTTAGCTATCAAAATTCTCTTGATAACTTTTTGCCATGAGGGTCCTCCGAGTCTATATGCAAGTTTTTGTGCCGATTGGACTCATGCCCCAGAATTAGTTAGACAGAGTAGGTTTCCCATAGATTAATATTTTGCTGATTAATAAAAAAAAATTAAAACAGCACCATCTAATGGCCGATGGCCGCCAAGTTTGGCACAGATGCTAAACCGGCCATGAGGAACAACCTTTTCAAGTTTTGGGGCAATCAGAATAATTGTTGCCAAGATAACGCAACTTCATGTTTAGACAGGAAGTTCATTTCATTTCATTTTTTATTTATTAAACAGGAAAAGATTAAAGACAATCGGGCCTGACTCAGTGTAAAACTGATCAAACCTTGAACTGGGTTTTGGAACCAACATAGACAGAGACAAAGTTGCTGTAACTTGCAAATTTTTTCAACTATCAAAATTCTTCGGATAACTTTTCACCATGAGGGTCAACAGATAGTACCTGCAAAGATTCAAGAAGATTGAAATCATGGCCTAGGACGAGTTTGAAAGAATGTAAAACACCTGAAAAATGCATAATTAAAAATGGCCACCTTCTGGTTGGGCGGAGCTAATGAAGGTAAATGGGAAATATGTCCGCAATGATTAGAGTAATATAGCCCTTAAATCTGGTGAAGATCGGAGCAACTATGTCCAAGTTAAGGCCGTCCACACGTTAGGGGGCGCTATGGAGCCCGCTTACAGGTATGGGCGAAATCGCTGTACAGTCTCTCAAAGCTCCCAGGTGTTTATGTAGGCGCCAATTTTTGTGAGTTTTCATATATATTGAGGCCGTCAAAAATGTGCCCAAGGGCTAAAACCAATTAGGGTCCCATAGGCCACGCCCACTTTGACCAGTCAGTACCTTACTGTAGGGCTGGCCTCATGAGTGGCCCTAGATGGTACCCATCAAATTTTGTAAAAATCGGATGAGCCGTTCATGAGGTATAACTTTATGTACTTGTAGCGCCCCCTAGTGGCCAATTTTTGTAAAATGTGTGGGGCAACTCCAGAGGGTCGTGGCAAACAAGAATTTTAAGTTTTGCATTGATAGCAATTATTTTGGTCGAGATGTGGCAATGTTGGTGTTTTCATACTTAGCTACACAAATTTGTTTGTGCGTAATATGTGCAATTTTTATCCTATAAAAATTCTTTGGATAACCTTTTGTCAGGTCCATCTGGAGATGCTACCTGCCAAGTTTCGTGCAGATCAGTCGCACGGTCTAGGAGGAGTTTGGCAAAGTAGCTAGTGCACCTTCATATACACCTAGTGGTGCATATGAATAATTATTTTTAATCTTTGCAATTTTCACCAGGTGTGACATGTGTGCAAATTTTTGTGAGTTTTCAAGCATTCTAACCCCCTCGAAAATGCGACAAAGGAGTCGGAAAAATAATCTGACGAAAAACAATAAGTTCCTTCGCACTTTCAGTTCAAGGCACCGTTGGGGCCTTGCACTTTCGTGCTCGGGCCCTAATTAATGAATAAATAGTCAGAGAATCAGCGTCCATGTTTGGGTAGTCTCTCATGTCCAGAACCGTTTCACAAAAATTGATGGCTAATTGCCAATTTGGTAAGACAGTATCGGACTTCACGAGTACCACAATCTGCCGGGACAGGTGGCGGCTGCTGGCCGGGTTTGCTGCCTTCCCGGTCGGGCCTCCCTCTTCACAGACCCGCTGAGCTGGAGCTCTGTCAGGATCTCACACACGAGCTGCGCAGTGTACTTTAGAAAAGAAGAAAGTAAAGTTAAGAGGGACCCAGGCCTTTTCATTCTTGGCCTCCCCTCAAGGGTGGTGACTCTAACCCGTTTAAAGTTCAAACTATGCGACAAATTGCTATTATTGGCTAGAAAATGTATTTTAATTAATTGGATCAATGATAAACCACCCTCTGTCACATTATGGTATAGGGAAATATTCAGGGTCCTTCCTCATGAAAGACTTAGTGCAGTTGCGAAGGGTAATGAGAGGTCTTTCAATGAAATGTGGGCTCCTCTGCTCAACTACCTACCTGAGGATATGGCGCGGCTAGTGATGAGGGGCCAGTTTTCTCTAAAATGGCCACGCCCACCTGGGTTAAATCAATAAGTCCATTATTATTTTTTTGATTTTCTAACTCCGCTTGATGTATATCTGCTAACTTTTGTAGAATATGGGCACTGTTGTGACTATAGCTACACGAATGGACAATGTGTGTGTATGCAGAGCAATATGGAGGGAGGCTCTGTTATGTGCTGTGAAGATGAAGGGGGGGCAGTAGAATGGGGCATTTCCCTGCTGAGAATAGATGGATTAGATGGCAATATGTATGTATGTGTACTTTTAATTTATCTGTCTCTGTTACTGACATGATGGCAAAATGTATAACTTGTGTTTCTGTTGAAAACCAATAAAAATCTGTTGAAAAAAAAAAAAAAAGAAAAGAAGAAAGTTTGGAAATTTTTCAAGGATATTGAAAATGAACCACGGTCGTAAATGCAGTGTTCCAGACTGTACAACAGAATAGCCTACTGGCCCAGAGAGAAGGGTTTAGAACGAGCTTATCAGACGAGAGGGAGCTGTGGATAAAACACAGCGCTGCAGAGGCACTGGCAGAAGACAGGTTTGCAGGGGTTCACTCTCCTCTCCCCGCGCTTACTAGCTACAAGGTGAGTTGTGATTCTTTGGTGGAGGTTTTTTATGTCCCAAGGGTAACGTTACAACTACGTTAGTTATAATGAAAGTGTCAAAACATTTTGTCTCGGCTACAGCCGCTGCAGCCGGCTCGCGCCCGGGCATGTAACAGACTGTGTGTGTGTGTGTGTGTAATATGAGACTCCAATGTATACATGTGGGTTGCTCAACCAATCGGCGCGCAGTTCATCTAAATATTCATGAGCATACCATATTTGGAAGAAAAGCTCTTGTTCAAAATAGGGACATATTCACAGGGTAGTTAATGGCCCACAGAAAATCACTTGGGCCATTTTCAGCCCAACGGAAAATGAACAAATGGTTCGTTATTTCGTTATTCGTTTACGAATCTGATACCAAAAAACGAATAACGGGTCATTTTTCATACTTTCGATTTAATGCTCAGATCAAAAATAGGAAATGAAATAACGTGCCACGGACCGATTTTGATTTTGATATTTAATTTGTCCGATTTGTGTGAACCGGAAGTTATTGTCTCGTTAGCTTGATTCATTTCTTCAGTTTAGAGTTTAACCAAACGTTAGCCTTCAAAACCATCATGGAGAGTTTCATCTTGTTCAGAGGAAGTAAACGGGTGACTGTCAAGGAAAACGACATGACTACAGAAAGAATCGCCAGGATCTTCCAGGTAACTTATTGTAGTTTCATCTAATAAGTCTTATTTATTCTGTAAAATTCCACTGACGTAACGTTAACTGTTAGCGAACGTTACTTTATTTTATAACTAACGCTACTAACGTTGTACTGAACCCCTTCCTTCACTGTTTACATTTGCAAAGGTACATGGCCCCAGTCTCTACATTACTGATGACAGTAATGTAGCACTATTTCCTGGGCCTGATGGCCATTTTAGCACTTTAGACCTCACAATAAGGGGGCATTACGAGGTGCACGGCGGGAGCAGCGTGGAGGACTCCTCTACCGGTGTCGGCAGTGTGCCAGTAACACACAACCCTACCCGCTTTTCTTTCCACCGCCCACCCAGCGCTGCTGCAGGTTCTGCTGCAGGTTCTGCTGCAAGGGCTTCATCAGATCCAAGAGCTACCCTGACAAAAACATTCCAAAGGTGACCAAATAAAACTTTCACCATCACACCAATGTTAAGAGTATGTTTTACGATTACAGTTGTGTCCAAGGCAATGCTCTGCTTGTTATGCTAGCCATAACTACATACAGACTTATATAAGACTTATAACATGTATTCACAAGTGTGACTTTAGCATATTTGACACTGATAATATATCTGCAGAAGAATGCGCTTTCAACGAAAATGGCTACATTATGTTATCAAGTCACTGTATTAGCATAATTCACCTGGATGCATTTGATAGGCTGTATTACGAATGTCTGTATTATACAAATAAGGCCTAAACAATGAGTAAAATAAATGTGTTCTATTATCAATATACAGGAACATTTTCATCGCTGAACTTGTGGATGGCAAGTTGGAGACTAGCACAACACTGACTGTGCGTTTCTCGGAATTTGAGGCTTCTGTTATGAGCATCCAAAACAAAGTCAATGATGCCCTTGAACAAGAGGATTCACGCATCCTCACTGACGGCCAGGGAAACAAAATCTTGGACTCGGAAGGAACCAGAGGTATATCTTAACACTTTGTATTGTTTATATGAAAGAAATATGAAATAGTACATATAAATCCAACATACGTTTTATGTATGCTTCAAATTAACTTATTTGTAGTAGTTATTGCCCATCTCCTGAGACATGTCATGCCATTTGCACAATTAATGGACTATTTTCTATACAGGATCAGCATTTTGGAAGCAAAATGCAAGGAAAGTATTTGCTGTGCAGGAAGAACACTTCTTGCAGTTACAAGCTACTAAAAAGAGGAGACTGAGGTACTTAATTTGGAAAATGCACATTATTATGGTCGCATATTTGTATGTTCTCGTAAATTCATAGGTGAGGAGTAACTGTAAGATGTTTTGCCAATATAGGCCCCATTACAAATAGTCACAAATTGTTCCAGGGAAAGACTTTATAGAGAATCTCATACACAACTATTTACTTTTGACTGATTTTGGTGTAGATGTTGCAATTCTTTTTCTGTCCAGTTTCTAGTACTGCATGAGATTTAGGGTCGATATTATTTATGGACTTTGACTTTGATTAATGTGTTAATCAAAAATAATTCTGAATAATGAATTAAAATCCCAGATTAATGGAAGTAACAGCAGGTAACATTGTGCATAAAACCATTTGGCTATTAAATACTAGGTCTATAATGACCATAGTAGCTATTGACAGGGTTAAAATTGTTGCATTTATTGGATATAATTTGCTTTTTGTATATTGTGCATGTTTTTCAGCCGACGAGAAGATACAGGCCTCGATGGCGGTTTTGATAGAATTGAAGAGGTGGTCCTGGCAGCCCAGGGACTGCAAGAAGTGTCCACTACAATGAAGCAGCTGATGGAGTTTGCAAATTCCAACCGCAGAACAACACTGTCCCTGACTGAGGCCCAAGCATTAGCTGTTAGAGATGCCTTTGCCTGTATTGTCTTCAAAAGTATTTTTTGTATTTATATTTATATGGTTTTCTTTAAAAACCTGTATTACCCATAATTCAGAAGTTGTTAAAAAAAACACACTTTGCAATGTCTTATTTAGCAACAAATGACAATTGATAATTAGATAAGTATGGAAAATCCCAGGTCAGGTGTTCCACAACCACAAATGTGGATACAGTAAATAAACAGATGATACCATAGACACATTTTAGTCTACTCAACACATATATAAGTGCAACTAATTAAGTATTTCCATGAAGAACATAGACCAAATATAACAATTCAATTCAATCAATACTGTAGTTTTCTGATTTACATTGGCGGGTCCAATAGTTGAGCCCATGGTTTCATCGTGCTGCCAAAGCCTTGTTGGCTGTAGGAGCTGCATTGAAGAGTGGCAGAGAAATTCTGCCTTTTGCCCAAAATGTCGAGCTGATGATTTTGGTGACAACATTCAAACACTAAATGGACTCTCTGATGTATTGGCTGCATTGGGAAGCATACTCTGGGAGTAATACTGTACAGAATGCAATCATGCGTAATTGCAGTTTTACTGTTCTTTGTGTTCAATTTCAATTCAGTTGAATAACATACTGACTACAGTTTAAGCAAACTCTTTTTTTTCTCATATTTGAATACTGTGAAATCAAAGGAACAATCTCAGATTTGCACTATTTTATGTTGTATATTTTCTTAAATTGGTTGCATTTGGAAACTTTTGAAATTATTGTATTGTACATTAAGTAGGCTATTCACAATAGCGTAGTTTTGTCGCTTGTGTTCTATTTCTCCTTGAATAACATGTTGAGTCTACAGTTAAAGCACTTTCATGCATGTACATAATAAGGTCATTTTAGTTTTCATACCCATATTTCAATGATGTGAACGCTAAGTTGCAGTCTCAAATTTGCACTATTTTATGTTTTATATTTTTCAGAATTTTGAAGTTATCATAGTTTAATTAAGCATAAAAAGTCTGGCCTTCTGGCAATACCGGTGCAATACTTTGTCATTGTATGCAAGATTTTATTTCACCTCAAAAAGTTCAATACAACGGATTTGAAAGCAAAGGTTTATTTGTCAAATTATTCAACTGACAAGTTGTGGGTACAGTGGCAGCTACATAATATTTTTAAATAAATCTGTATGCCTAGGTTTTTTTTGTTTTTTGTTTTTTTTAAGAGCAGAGTTAACCAGGGTGCTCTCATTCAACATATAGTAAAACGTGCAACAATTAAGAGGGTATCAATTGAGGCTCTATGCAGACTGATTAGTTTGATGAAGTAAAGAACAAAGCACACTGAGACCGATCCATAATTGATTCCAACAGTGTGGAGGCCAATTAAGATTTTATATAAAAACTATAACTGCATAAAGGGTTGACTAACTTTGAATCAGCACTGTAGCATAACACAGTCTGTTTTCCAAGCTACTTAACAACACCACAGCATTTCAGTTACTGTTTTCAGACATATCTTTGGGTGACATTTATGAGGTACAACAAGGCATATTGGAAAGGTATATGTCATTGTTTACCACATGATTAAAAAGAAGAGAGATGTCAGGGTAGTTTTCTGCAAAGTCTTGTTCTGCATGACATCTATCCTCCTCAGATGAAAATGGGTCAGTTCCAAAAACTGACACCCAAGTCAGCGAGGATCCAAACTCTTGCTCATACATGTTTGCCACAACAGAGGCATTGGGCAGCAGCTCTTCAGAGATTTTAGCTGGACAGCCACCTGCTGCGAGTTCATTGGGTATCCCACGTCCTAAAACAAGGAAACAAATAACTAACAAAGCAATGCCATTTATGCTGTATGTGGTTGGCGTGTGAAAAAATAACTGCTTCAAAGGGTTGTACATATTCAGTTTAGCATACCTGGGATCCTGTGTGCATTCCACGATTGCACCACTCTGCCTAGTCCAATTTGGCTTAATTGACATGTCAGGTTTGAAATGCAGAATTTAGTCATATTGTCCTCCATGTTGAGGACTTCTTGGTCCAGCAGGTGTACCAGGGCCTGTTTCAATGGGTAGTTAACGCGATTGTTCACCTCGGGCCAAATCCTTTCCACTCGAAGATTCTGTTGAACACAAAACACGATTTCAGATGGAATGAAAATGTAATAGATTACATTCAAATTAAGCTTTTTTTCACCTTAAGCGTTTTAGAATGTCCCGGCTGCAGCTGAGGGAATCTGTAGCCTATAACTTCCGTTTCTTGCCCCCCTTTACATAAATATACGTATGGCTATGAAATAGATCATGAAATGCACATGAACATAGGCATTAATCATAATAGTTCAATAGCCTAAATACATGTATGTTTTACTTATATTTATTTCGAGGGACTTTTATTTATTCCATCTACTTATATGCACGTTATATTTAAAGGAAGTTTGGTTATCTCACAGACTCAGACTAAAAGCAGCTAGCCAGCCAGCCTGGCATCAGTGCATCATAGCATATCACTATCTGCAAATAAAATAAAATATGAATAAATCACGAGTGCGGCAGATTCCCAGCTCAGCTAGAGCGGGTAACGCAGCTCTGCAGACGGACCAGATCGAGTCAGTCCCGGGGAGCGAACCGCGGGGACCGAGGTTACAGGGCTGGTGGCTAGCTGCTAGCTAGCTGCAGCAGCAGCTAATATTAGAATAGACCCAGCACCGGAGGTTTGATTCCCATGATCTGATCCCGAACCGCCGGTGACTCTGCCAGATCAGCAACAGAAAGTTTGCTGGGATTGTTAACGGTGGCGTAACGGTAACGTTACAGCCGTGAACTGAAAGTCTGTTTCCTCAGTCAGCTGGTTCGACTCTCTTCGGGCGAAGTTGTCTCCGGTAGGTAGAGACAGAGAGTCAGAGGGAGGCAGGGAGAGGGGAATAAATACATGTGACATTATGAAATAAAATTCCCCTCAAGTATTATCAAGAGTATAGCTAGGTTTCCAAAGTAATTTTGGCCTGGGCTGAAAGCAACACTGGTAGGCTCATTGACATATTCACCTTATTCCGCGCGTCAACAAGGGGGGCGCCATGTTTGTTCCGTTTTGTCTTCGAACTTCCGGTTGAGCAACTCTGTCCATTGCAGTAGCTAGCTACATTAGCAAATTAGCTAGCTAGCTATTTCGGAGAATATGTCCAGTATTACGTGTTCGGTGCGGGGCTGTCACAACAACTGGATAAAAAGTCCACGGGAAAACCAGGGAAGAATGTTGTGGGCCAGCTTTTCATCTTTATCCTCCGCCATCCAGCGATGAGGACCTGCGTATGTGGCTGAAGGCGCTAAACCTGAAGAAACCTCCGAAAACTCCCTACGTCTGTTCCTATCATTTTGTGGATGGCAAACCATCAGACCAACCCCCGTACCCCGAGAAATGGTTGGGGTATATTACTCCTCTGACGAAAAAGGCTCGTCGGATACTTGTTAGGCTCCCAGGTAAGATAACATTTTGCTAGCACTAACAGCTATCAATATTGCTAGTCGTTAGCCAGGTAGTGGCTAATGAGTATGATCAGCAATATCACATCAGTACTTTTTTTCCAAAACTATGTACAGTTTATGCTGTCTAACATTTTCGTTTGGTGAGGGCTTGTTACGACGTATGGCTTGAAACCTCCTAGTTAAACCGAGCTGAATCCATACCAGTATGCTCGCAAATAGCGATAGCAAATGCTATCGTCTGTTAGCAGTTGTCTGTTGTTAGTGATTGCTACGAGATTTAGTGATACAACTTCCTAGTTACGTTTCCTCCCAGTTAGTCCCGTAGACACACTGAGAAGAATAGTAGCCTACGAAATTGCACAGAGCATTGTTGTGGGCAGACTGACAATTTCTCCTTAATTGCCTGTTTGTAGGCTTTGGGATGCTGCCGTGGGGGAAAATATTCAGAATAAAACTCTCACTTATTCAGATATGCAGACATCATAGGCTACACCCATAACTATGCCTTGACTTGACCTCAATAAATAAACAGCATTACAACATAGGATCAGGTCGAGGCTTTATAATTTGATGTCCAGGACTGGTTATGTTGGAAGGCAGCAAAATGATTAACCTTATCATTGGTTACTTACTGTTGCTGTGTTATTTCTACAGAAACACCCTCAACCAGCTCTGCAAGCCAGTAGACGGATGGGATAAATGAGGAGATGACTAATAAGACACACCTTGATGCTACTACACAGTGGGAATGTCTACACATGGAAGATCACGCCTATGCTGTCAGTGACCCACTCCATTGTCCTCAATGCAACACAGTGTCCTGAATGTCTAGTACACACCGAACTTCTCCTTCTCTTCTAACCCCATGGTTAAAATGTTTCTATTGTTCATTTTTTACAAATCTATACAAAACTTGAACATAAATTTTACTGTTCAAGTACATTGAAATGTATATAGATTTGTAAAAATGAACTATAGAAACAACAAACAATTTTAAGCATCCACCATTACTTTTGTCTGCTCTTTCTACTTTGTTGATGTGAAAATAACAGCACCTTATGCACAACATGTATGTACAACTTTCTTCTTCAAAATGATCACCTGAGTATGACTTGTACTGGACTCCGCCTGGACGTGTAAGTGTAGGTGCTTACACAGGGATACAACAGCAACAAATATGGATGAGCTCCAGGTTATAGTTTTTCCTTTTAATGCAGAAATGTGATGTACATGTTTTGTGAAAAGGAGCATTGTACAAGACTAGAATTAATATTTTTTTGGAAGTTTTTCCATGTTTACAACGCTATACAAAACTTGAACTGATACCTGTGTATTGTAATATACAAACATGTCTTTGTCAGAGGGGGTCAATAAACGTGACATTTGCAGCTTCTGTTATTTTATTTCATGTATGAGTTAATGCTTTGACAGAGTACAAAACAAATTGCATTAAAAACAATAGGCATTAACAATTACAAGTAGTTAAGTAAGTAGCATAAAGTAATACAATTTAGGGCTGCAGCTATCAATTGTTTTTATAATAGAGTATTCTACCGATTATTACATCGATTAATCGTATAAGAAATACTTTTGTTTTATTGAAGAGCAATAATAAACATGGTCAGGCGAAGTGGAAGAGAGCGTGTCTCGGAGGATAATGGGAGCCATGAAAGTAAAACAGTAGAACTTTTTTTTTATAGTTTGAGCTTAAAATTAAAAAGTTTATTAATTATAAATTATTGAAATGTAATGCTTAGTTTATTAGTGTAGCTTTCATAAAAACATATTTCTCAACCTCGCAATGCAAAACACGACCGAACTTTACACTGTGTAGATATTAATGCGCCTCCGTGCTCTTGTAATTTGTCATGGCCGCCTCATCGATACCACAAAATAATTAAACAAAATATCCCCATAAGACACCTGAGTCCACTGCCGCATGTCATCTATCCACTCGGTGGAGTTCATTAGCCTCGGGTGGCGAAGTATAATCCCGCCATCCGATCTTTTTATGATGATTTTCGTCTCTTTCCACGTTAGCCTCTCCATGCTAATTCGCTGGGGGTTTCAACGTAGCTAACTAGCCGTAGCTAGCCGACCGGAAGTTTAAAGACAAAGCGGAAGCCAAGACATTTTAAAAATGGGCGGGGCTGAATAAGGTGAATAGGCTAGGCTGGCGCTGTTGCCTTGGAAATGACAACATCCGGTCTCAACAAAAAACAAGCCTTTTTTAATTTCTATTTCCGAGTGATTTTATTTTTGTTATATGAAATAGAAAATGAAACTCACAGCATATTTTAAATTTCTCCCATCCCCTGTTGACCATGAAAAGGAAAACATGCCTTGTATTTCAATTTCAAATGTTGTATTTTAAAACGAAAATCAAATAACCATCGTTTTTTGTTTTTTAATACCTGTTTATGAAATGAAAATCGAATGAACGAAAAAGTACACGGACCGTTATCCGATTGTTTCTGATGTGTTTGTGGATGGAACTCGGAAATTAAAATGTGTGTATAAATCTTATTCCTCATTCATTTTCGTGACCCGAAAGCGATCGTAAGTAGTAAGCGGTTGTATGCTGCATACCCGGAAATCATTTGGACATCAATGAGACCATAGACAGAATGATACGGACGTTAAAATGTTTTTAGATGAATATGCTAGTTTTATATTAGAAAACCGAAAGAATGGGATGTCTTGTGGGGATATATCAGCTGCGTTGGGTTCACAGTTTGGAACTATTCGGGGGTTTTCTGAGAGGAGTGTGCGGAGGTGGTGTGCTCAGCAGGGACTTGTCAGGGACTTCTGTCCTGACGGACAACTTGAAGTTGAAATCGCTGAAGGTATTGCTGAGGTAAGTTTTTTTTTTTTTTTTTATCAATCGCCGTTTACCGCTTTTGTTAAACATACAAATGAATGCTACTCTTAAAGTAAATAAAAAGCTGACCACAGCTACGCCGATATGCAGACTAGGGCTAGGCCTACGCAGGTCTATGCAATTTTTAGATTTAAATAAATCAGCAGAGGTGAAAAGAGTTAAAAAAAATGTTCTACTTAAGTAAAAGTAGCCTACTGTTACTTTGTTGTTTACTCAAGTACAAGTAAAATTACTAGTAAAAGTAGCTAATTTAAAATATACTGAGTAAAAGTTACATAGTTACTTTTTTAACCTCCAAAAATCACATTGATTTTATATCTTATTTATACTTATTATAGTTTGTTTGACAGATATTGTTGTATTAAATCAGAGTCTTTTGCGATTTGATAAGGGATTAAGCCATATCATGGTTTTCGATTATAGTTTGTTTGACAGATATTTGCCAAAGCAATGGCGCAAAACAACGTTAGAGACCTTTTATGTGAAAATGAGAAGTTTTGAAAATGTTTTTGCTTCATTATTATTATTATTATTATTATTAGACTATGGTAGTTGTCTTGTTATGTAGACTCATTTTTGATGAATGAGAGCGGTCAGCGCTAATCTCCTGTGACCACTTCATAATAAAAGTCAACTTGTGTTTCGCCAGTGAAATGCTTTTAATGTGAAGCTGCAGCAGCAGGAAATGTTCACTTTTGCATTAGAAGTAACTTAATAAATTTGTTCACAGCTTACACTGCATGATAAAGCTGATGTTCTCTTGCACTTGAAGCCAAAGTTTTTTTTAAATGTCTTAATCACTTTATTACTAAGTAGAATGTTTAGGATAACAATTAACATTTAAACTCAGTTGCACTCCTTCTCCCAGACTGGATCGTCTTTCGGCCGAAAAATCTGCAAAAGGGGTTAAAGCTTCTGAGGGCAGAGTGGGCAAAGTGTTGAGACGTATTCATCAAACCTACCACATTGCAAGACAGCAGGTAAGGTCATAGCATTGTTTTTTTTCTGCGTTTCAATAGAACACATCAGGGCCCTGTTTGAGGAAGCAGGCTTAACAAACTCTGAGCTTTACCCTGAGCTCTGAGTTGACTGAGCCTGAGAGGTGAAACTCAGTTTCAGAACAGCTGATAGAATTAGTTCAATATTCAGTATGTTGAACCTGATGGAAGTCACATTTTCCACTTCAAAAAATAATTAGCCTCCTGGGTCGGAATGTGACTTTACAACCATAAGCCATGAGTAGCCCAAACTGTGTCTTATCTGTTTGATCCCTATTTTTATCTTCAGCCACTGGCATTTTGTTCCTCGAGGTTATAGCTGTATAAATATATTTAAAAATCTAATGTAATATGGGAGAATTCCAGCACTTTATCATTCATTAAGGAACTTAAAGTCTGGTCAATGAGCTGGAGTGGAATACGCTGAATAACATTTTATATTTTTGACTTATTGATTCTTCCTCCACTCCACATTGGCACACATTCATATTTCTAGTGCCATTGGATTAGACTGGAGGCTCTACTCTTTATTCACCCGTTGCCATGGTAAATCGAACTAATTCTATCAGCTATTCTGGAACCAAAAACTCTGACTTTCCCATCTCAGGTTTAGTCAACTCAGAGCTCAGGGATAAGCTCAGTGTCTGTTAAGCCTGCTTGCTGAAACAGGGCTTCAGATGTTTGGACCCCACTGTAACTTAGGTGTAGGTGAATCTTATCATACAAATCAAGGATTATTGAGATTTTATAATAATGTCATTCTTATATTTTAGGGTGCCCGAAATCTGAACCCCATACCCTATAATGCACAATACATGGGGCACAAGCTACATGTCGATCAGAATGAAAAGCTTGTTATGTTCGGAGTGACCCATGTAATGGCTATCGATGGCTTTAGCAAGAAGATAGTCAGTCACTCCACTATGCCAATAAAGAACAACATCATAATTTATGAGGAAGTGTACAGGTAAGATAACTTTGTTTGTGCTAGTAGTGCTAATCTGCATGTCAAAGTGTCATTGGGCAAGACACTGTACCCAAATTGCTCGGTGGTTGTGTGGTAGCTTGCCGCTGTAACACCAATTTCTGCGAGCCATCAGATTCTGTGTGAAAACCCAAACCACAATCTTTTCTTAAACCTAACCAAGTAATGTTCGTGCCTAAACCTAACTAAACTGCGACAAATTCACAACGTCAACCACCCTGAGCGCTTCACTTCCTATTTGGGTCCCATAATCTGATGGGTCACAGATTTTGGTGTCACACCACCGTGTGTGTGTGTGTGTGTGTGTGTGTGTGTGTTGCAGCTGGAAATTTTTTTTAAGTGCTTTGGACTTTTAATTGGCACTTTAGGGATTTATGGCTTAGACTAATGCGGTTTATGTGTAAAGGTTATATTTTATGTTTGTCTGTGATTTGTCCTCAGCAGGGGCAGATCTACAGGGAGGCAAGGGGGGACAGCTGACCCCCCACTGTAGGGCCTTGCCCCCCCAGCTGTCCCCCTAACTTTGGTGTTCAAAAAACTTTGCTTGTAAAAACAAACTGCCACTATGTGCACAGGCTTCTTAAAACATTGAAACAAACAATTAATTTATATTAATTCATAATAAATAATAATTGTAGATGTAATCTTAGCCCCATGCCCCTCAAATACTTAGCTACGTCCCTGCATCAAACATGCAGAGCGGCGTTCGCACATTCTGGCACACAGCGAGTCTGCTGCGGTGTGGTGGCAAAGACTGGGAAAACAACAAATACAACGGGATTATGAAGGCTAGTCTAAACATAACTGATGTGTGCATGTAATAAATCTCGTCTGATGTTATGTTTTTTAGGCTACTTATTAGCTACAGGGCCATACAGTGTAATGTAATACAATAATAACAAGAGCTTTTCACATCTTGACTTTTGCAGTCCAGAGTAGCTGGAGATATTAGTTGAAACCTAAAAGTGGGGATATTGCCAGCCAAGAAAATTCTGAGATGTGCACAGGAGGAAGAGAAGGAGGGAAATGAAGAAGGAGAAGACAGGAAACTGGAGATACCAGGCCGGTCAGAGCAGGAGAAGACCACAGAAGGAGATGCAGAAATGAGTGAAAGAGAAGAGGGAAAGGAAGAATTGACAGTGAGGGATGAAGAGGAGGCTGCAGGTTCAGAGAGAGGGACAGAGGCAGACAGTGATCAGGCGGAAGCAGATGAAGATGACAGAGAGGAAGAGGAGGCTGCAGTTACCCCCAGACCATATGGTTGGTTTATTTTCTCCTTACATATAAATTGCAGTACAGTAACATAACATGTCGTGACATGACGTTTTTTCAGTTTTTGGCTATTTCCATTCTGTTGTATATGTTATAGGGTTAGATATGTAAATATTTACATATACAACAACAGTTCACTCTTCTCAAGACACGTTACAGATAGAGTAGGTCTAGACCACACTCTTTAAGTTACAAAGACCCAACAATTCTCCAAAGAGCAAGCATTTGGTGCAACAGTGGCGAGGAAAAACTTCCTTTTGGGCAGAAACATCAGTAGTAGGGCATAGTAGTTTACATATGGGGGTTCCCATGTACCGTCTTCCCCTGCCACCCTACCAAGATCTCTCGCTACCCCTTTGCCCCCCCATGTAAAATTTTCTAGATCCGCCACTGGTCCTCAGACCTGCTGTACTTTCCTATGGACTATGGGATCAGGTCAGAGTTGACTGTGGGAAAGAGTTTTATCTGGCATTATTCATACAGGAAAAGCTGGCAGAACACAGATACAATACTCAAAGGCAGCCTTACCTTCAGACTCCTTCTACAAGGGTGAAATAAATGTTTTGTTAAAAATGAATCCAGGTTTCTTGCAATTGTATTTCTAATTAGCAGACTAACACTATCCTTAAAAACCTGCATAGAACCATGTGATCGAGAGAATGTGGTCGGAGGTGAATGCCAGAGTCAACTACCCTTTGAAGACAGCTTTGGTAGAGCTGGTGGACCAAGATGAACTGAACATGGAGGACAACACATCAAAGTATTGTGTGTCAAACCTGACATGCCAGATGGCTAGGATTGGCATCACAAAAGTCACAGAGGCATGGAATGCACACAGGATCCCAGGTATAATAAATTTCATTTTACTGGCTACATTAATGTCATGACTTATTAATTAAGCAGTTTAAATCATTTTTGCTGTTCTATTATAGATTTCAATCTGTATTGGATTAATTCATTTGTAGCTCCAATTAAACTGCAAATGTATATTGAAACTACATTATATGGGCAGATTCAACATGTTATGTCTTGCAGGAAAGGGAATACCAAATGAACTGGCTAAAGAAGGGTGTCATGCAAAACTTCCCGAGGATCTTCTGCCTGGTGGTTCTGTTGCAGCTGACCTGTATCAGCAGGAAATGGGATCCGCGTTGAAAAGGGAATCCATTTTTGGATGCGATCCTTTCCCCTCAGAAGATGCCCAACAATGGACTGAAACTGAGTTTGGTTCTCACTTTGACATGTTATCACTGTACGAAAATGTGGTTCACCATAACTACGGCCCTTTTAAAGATGCAGTTAGGTCTCTTATTGATTTCACCAGAAGGTGTGTGTGACCTGCAGTGGTCAATAAAGAAGCAGTATACTTCCAAAAATAACATTTATTACAGAGGAAACTGTAAAAGTGGTTTCAGTCCATAACAAGATAAATTGCACTAACAAAGTAACTGATTGTTTACAATGAATACACAGCACTTACAATCTTTGTTTCTTTGTAAAGTCTTTGTTTTAAATGTAATTGTCATGTAAAGAAGTTGAGCTTTTGTCTAAAAATGTAGCTCATCAGATCACAATAAAGAACATAAAATCAGTTAATCAGTTTGAACTACTTCCTTTATAAACTGTTCTTTTAAAAGGTCAATTGCCGTTAGGAACAACTGCTCCATTCCAAAATGTGTTATAAAACATCAAACGGGATTAAACATTATAACCACGTATCAAACCAATGTGATAATGAAAAATGCAAACCAGAGATGGTTAGACATGTTCCTGGAAAGCTGCAGGTTGTTAGCCTCGTGAGACCGTCCTGATCTCGCGAGCTCCAGTTTTCCACTCGCAGATCAGTCTGGCATCTTGAGGCAGAGAAAATTTGGAGCCGTTAGCCACTTGACCGGGCCAATCAGCGTTGGTTTTGAGGCGGGTTAGGTGGTGATAGACAGATGGTTTATCCAATCAGCTTACCAGTATTTTCAGACAGCGGTCTGGGAACCTGAAAGGTGCCTTTTATTCCTAAATTCTTGTTACACAAACGGCAAATATCCTTTACCGACATGTTGCTTGCTTGCTGAGCTAACGAGCTAGCTATGCTTTGCCTGCAGCAGCAGGGGCTTGTGGTTGTATTTTTATACGCTTCGTGGATCTAATTGGTTGATTAGGCCCGTCTATCACCAACATAGGTGATAGACAGATGCTTCATCCAATCAGCTAACCAGTATTTTCACCCCTTTCCAAAAGTTCTCCAACGGAAAGTTCCCAGATGGATATGCTGAGCAAATGCGAAGCAATCCATCTGGCGGAGTCAGGTTAGCAGGTTGTCATTCCAACATAACACCACAACAGATGATTTTATTAACAAGTTCATCTTCCTCTGAGAAAACAGATTAAAAAAAAATCAACAGCTGTGGTGTTTGCTAAAATGCAAACTTTGCAGCCTCTTTAGCTTTCCAGTAACATAGATGCCATCCTTGCTGAAACAATGTTATATGAGTTATTCTGTTTGTATCTCCATGAAAGAAGACAGGAAAGCAGAAAGACCCTTAAACTGGTGCACCTTGGAGTCAAACTCTTGAGCTCTGCATTGCAGACAGTGATCTGCGGTTAACAGCCACTGCTCCACACATGTTCGGCATCCAACCAGAGAATCACAGCATGTGGAAAACATGGGCTCTTCCATTAGAGCTGCAAGGTTGTAATCAAACAAAAATATGCAGAATGACATTTAATAGTTTATTTCAATATAAAAAAGGAAATTAACATGTACTTTATATGTACCTACTTGTTACATAACTTACACATACCTTTACAGATTAGACAGGTGAAGGCTTCCTTTAAAGTGTGCAGACAAGCATCTGGCATTACTGTTGTGGTTTTGGACTTTGCAAGCTCAGACAGCTGATTTATGGTTGTAGTGATGTCTTGGAGGCTCTCTGCAGCTTGCTTTAGTTGGTTGATTTTACTAATGACCTCTTGTGCACTCAAACTGTCTTCAGCCCTTCGACTTAAATGTAGGATCAGAAAAGAAATTATTCAAGATGTATTAAAATGGTGTATACTGTATGAACAAATGATTAAACATCTTTTTCTGAATATTTTACTCTGTAATAGTGTCAACCTAAGATACATTCTCTTAGTTGTTGTAAATTTACATTTCTGTTGGGCAAATAGTCTTATAATTAAATCATAATGAATGAATTAATGACCAAAACTCAAAACTGATTCCTGTTCCTTGTTTCACAGTGTATGGCACTGGCACACAATGTAACTCACATATCTCAAATCTATATTTAACGTTTTACATTCATATATGATTTTGCCTTCACATGAAATGTTGTATTACCTTGCTTTGGCTCTTCTTCCATTCTGGAAGTCTACAAAGTCATATTCAGAGATGGCGTAGATTTTTCTGGAGTTCTGAAGTATTTACTTCACTTTTGTATTTAAAATCAACACTAATTACAAAACACAAATTAGAAGCAACATTCTGATCATAAAACTTACTTCTTGTGCCATCTGAGTCCACTATTTCATTTCCTTGGCTGTCTGTCAGGATAATTGGCTCATCACAGCCTAATGCATCCTTCACCTTTGCTGTTATTCGTTCAAAAAGCGAATGACAACTGTCCTGGAAGTACTGAGCTTGTCATTCACTATGTCAGCAACATGGATTGACCTGTGGATAAACCAGACTGTCACACATGTGGGCCTAAAATTATATTAATATTTTAGCTACAGGATTACATTTCAGCAGCAGCGTTCAGTTGCATATTTAACATGTAACCTTTGGAAGGATCTTGCAGGGAACAGGCCAGTAGCTCGTGGAGTTCCAGGGGAAGGTCGTGGTGTTTCGGTGGAAGCAGAAGCGGCAGGTGCGGGGCGGTGCATGAAGGCAAAAGGAACAGCAGCAGTGGGTAGGGCTCTGCTTGCAGGAAGCTGACTTTGATCTGGATCCCCGTGGACCTCGTAATGACCGCGATGTATAAGATTGAGGGTGCAAAAACGTCCAGATGGCTCTGGAAATGTTGCTGTGTTTGCATCATCTGTAATGTACAGACTGCTGCCATCAACCTGTTGAAGTGCATAGAATGAAAAATACCATAAGTTTAAAAAACATTTTAAATAAATGGTAAACAGTAAAAAGACAAATGCTAATCCATCAGATTCATTGTTAGCTTAATAAGGAATATAAACAAAACCTTTAAATACAATTTCTGAAAACATAAAAATATCATAGTTTAACATATTTTAACAAATAAAGTTAGATAGTTAGCAAAGTAGTGTTACTAACATTAGCAAGAACTCATGCTAACTTTAATGTTACCTGTCTAGAAACACATGCCACCAAGCTAACCAAGGCTCTGTGAACTGTGTTGGCAAGTCCACAACATGACGTTATCCTTACGTGCAAGACTGTCAATTATAGCTACTTATATATTGTGTAATATATTGAACAATAACAGCACCTGAAATATCCTGCATATCTTGTCCACAGACATGTCATCATCTTTTAGTGTAACCCGTTTGCCTCCTCGAAAGAGAACATAACTTTCCATTGTCGTTTGCGCGGACATCCAAACGGCAGCGGACCCTCTGCTGACTGCAAGCAAAATTACGAATCCCACTATGGCCACGCCAAGACCCGCCCTACGAAGCAGCTCGATTGGTTGGGGTTAGGCATTTCACCTTGAGTGGTTGAGGTTAGGATAGCCGATTGGTCAGGGGATAGGACCTGTACAAATGGGGTTATGTTACCTTGCGTTCTCATGGACGCCTGGCCAATAAATGGTATTGAAGGGCGGGTCTTGGCGTGGCGGGAGTAACTTCCGGGTCACGAAAAAAATACCAATGCAAAATTAAGGAATACGACTTATACACACGTATTTAAATTTTCGAGTTCCATCTACAAACACATCAAAGACAATGGGATAACGAAATAGTTTTTCATTTTCCGTTTTTTAATATCAAAAGAAAAAACAAATAATGGGTTGTTTTCCGTTTTTTGTTTTCCTATTTACTAATGGTAATTGGGAAACTGGCCGTTTTTCGTTTTTGTTTTTTTCCTTTCAAAACGAAAATCCGTTGGCCGCCAAGTACACGGACCGTGCCAGGATAGCTCAGTTGGTAGAGTACTCCCGCACCCCCTGCAGTCCTGCAGAGTACCCCAGGGAGCCCTGACTACACTATGCAGATCAAGGAGTGGCTCAATGTGGGTGGAGCTAAATGTTTGACTCCGCCCACTTGCCCAATAGCAACCGGAAGAGGAAGAATGTGTGTCTAAGTCAAAGGTGTAAGCTTCTCCTCGGAACGTGTAGCTCCTATGGCGCCATTTTAATGCTAACAAGCCATCACCTCCTATTAGCATTCCATTGACTCCCATTCATTTTGACGTCACTTTGACAGTGAATAACTTTACATCTGAAGCGTTTCAAGACTATTTGTCCGTTGTTTATTTCTAAAGAAACACGACAATGTCTAAAAGGCTCCATTACCTTGTACCTCACGTTATGGCTCCGTAGAAGACGTTAGTCTACAATGTTGGTTTTCTATATATAATACATATTATATTTTAATCGTTATTCTACATTCTACAACACAGGTTTTATGCCACTCTGTCCGTAGGTGCTGCATTGACGTTTGAGAATGTGCTGCCTGATCTCCGCCACCAGATGGCGTCCGCACAGAGTCAAACGTTTAGCTCCGCCCACATTCAGCCCAACCCCGATCTGCGTACTGCAGTCACGTACAATTGACCCCTAGGGGAACACGTACCCCGTGCAGTCCTCCAAAGTACCCCTAGGGGGGACACGTACCCCCTGCAGTCCCAGGCATGAAAACGGGTCAGGGGTGAAAAAGGTGAGAAGGATATTACCCCTCTAGGGGGTTCCGGGGGCATGCTTCCCCAAAAGAAAATTTTAAACATTCCATATTCTAAAGCATCAATCTGATGCATTTTGAGATGCATTTTTTTGCCAACAAACAGTGTAATATTTCAATATGCACTCATTAAAGTTAATTTGACTGGCAAAAAAGTGTCAGGGTTGCAGGCTTGGACCCAAATGCAGGAAGGCGAGGAGAGTGCAGCAGTAAGAAATAATAATACCTTTAATGAAAACTCAAAGAGACTTACAAAAGTATAAGCAGGGCAAAACCAAAACCAAAATCCAGGAGCACAAAAACAGAGAAATCCAGGAACACGGAGATACATCAAAAACACAAGGAGAGAACCACAAGGGGGACGATGCCAAATGACAAATGACAATCCACCAACAACAGACACAGAAAACACAGGGACTAAATAAACAGGGTAATGAGTAAACGAGGGACAGCTGACACAAGGAGAGGGAAACAGGTGAAACACATTAGGGCAATCACAAGGGCGGGAAAACACAGGAAGAAAGCCAGACAAGACTAGGGAGAAAAGACAGACTTCAAAATAAAACAGGAAATGGGAAAACCAACAAAAACATGAAACCAACTACAACAAAGAAACTTGACACAAGGACTGAAAGACATCAGACAATAACAAAGACGGGAAAACCAAAAGACAGGAAGTAACAAAACAAGAAACACCAAGGGGAACAGAATAACTCCTAAATAAAACAGGTCCAAACACACAAAAAACACCATAAGAGCGGGGCAGGCGTGACAAAAAATTAAAGTCCTCCTGACATTACACAATAATTTTTAAAAACTAAAAAGTTTTGGATACATTTTTAGTTCTTCCAACCATATGTTATATTATTCACATTATTTACACTAAACTCTGGGATAAGGCCGTTATGTTGAAATACCTGCCATGCTGATTCCAAACAGCCAGCTTTGTCAAGGCAGTTTGGGCTTCAGATAGCTTTTACACAGTGGCCATCGTTAATGACAAATCATGTTCCGCTATGAACGTGCACACATGCATTGTTTGTCGGTCAGTAAAGGAACAGTTGTAGCTGTAGCGGTCGTTGCCGGTAACGTACTCGTATTACAGAGTGCACCGAAGCTTTGGGACTAGCCAGCCCTGTCTTACCGCTGCTGCCGTCCAGTCTCTTCCTTCAACATGCGCTGCAGAAGCACCCGGCTCCCTCAGTTTGAGACACCAAGTGCTAACGGCTTCCCGTCTCCACCCTTTTCTTCTTGTCCTCCATTCATGCCCAGCGCCATTTCTTTTAAATACTTTCTCAACTAAAGCTGCCTGTATCTACATGCTCCATTGTTTTTAGCCACGTTACCACGGAGACCACACCGGCACCGCACTCTCACATTTTGGCAAAGACCCGCCCTACTTTGCATTTGATTGGCTAGAACATATTTCATTGTTAGGTGGAAGTTCGATGATTGGTTAAATCCATTGCATCAAAAGAAATCCCATGTTGACTTTTTAATTTATTTATTTTTTCTAAAATTGCCAGAAGTTGGGCACCAGGCCCGAGTAGTTTAACCCCCCCCTTAAACATTTTCTCATCGAATCTACACGATTCACTTAGGTCACCTATTTTGGTTTCAAAACGGCGAAAAGGTCAGTGATTTTCATGTCTGAGTCCTCCAGAGTACCCCAGGTGGACACGTACCCCCATTTGAGAAACCCTGCCGTAGGATAACAACAAGGCGCCCTGAGGAAGAGGAGAGTCATATATGCCTAAAGTGTTGTCTACAACTTGTTATTCTACTGGGAAACGTACCCTTATATAGACCCTTTTTAACATTTATTTTTAGGTTTTTATGCTTTTCTCTGCGTTTTATTTTCCACTACCACCAGATATACCACTAACATTAAGTTATTGCCTCTAGTTTTACACTTTGTTTTGGGGAATTCATGATCAATCAACCTCATGTATATGAAATTAAAGCCTACCTCATTTCTTTTAGTTGAAAAAAGCTGAAATTATGAGTTATGAGTTATTTCGACAGATAGTTACGATTGAGTGGAAAATCACAGAATGTCAAAGTTTAGTCAGGAAAAACTTGTTTCAATCAAAGTAGAGATCTGATCCTTTATTTTACTTGTGAAGAGCGTGGTATGGAACCATTTATATTATTTTTGGGCAATTTGCTTGAAAAAAAAACAACTAAATTCTGATGTTGAAACTTTCAAAACAGGTAAAATTTTATGAAGGTAAATATGGTGCAAAATGTCAGAGCTTGAACAACGAAAAATCTGAACTTGTATGTTAAGAAAAAATATTCACAAATGTGTAGATTGATATTTACATGAACACAATGACAGCTGCAAACTTGTAATGCAACATTTACTCGGATACTTTTTTACTCCGGTCCATTTTCCATCACAACCTCGTCTCAAGATTACAACCTCTGGAATCTGTCACTGCAGCTTCACATTTCTGTTCTCTCACATCACCTAGTGGCCAATCTGTGACTTCACATTCAGATCATGTGTGTGAATATGTTTTACAAGTGCAAATTTTAACATACAAGTTCAGATTTTTTGTTCTAGAAGCTCTGACATTTTGCACCATATTTACCTTCATAAAACCTTACCCGAGGACAACAGGAGGGTTAATGGCAACACTTGAATACAAAGTTAGTAAAACCAGGGAACTGTGTTCTGGGAGTCTTATTATATACAGTCAAAAGTTTTAGAACACCCCAATTTGTTTAGTTTTTTATTGAAATTTTAGCAGTTCAAGTCCAATGAATATCTTGAAATGGCACAGAGGTAAGTGGTGAACTGCCTGAGGTTAAAAAGTAGCCTAAGGTTACCCAAAACTGAAAAATAAATGCACATTTCGAATTTTACAAAAAGGCCTTTTTCAGGGAACAAGAAATGGGTTAACAACGTAAAGCTGTTCTGCAGCAATGGAGGTTGATCAAGCTTTGAAAGTTGGTGCTACCAATTCCCACAGGTGTTCACACTGGTCTGGATTACTTCCAACCCCCTCTGTTTGTATAAAAGTATTGTTGGAACACACTGTGGTACCGTACCCTCGTGAGCATTATTTGAACAGTATTGTACTGCAGAAAGTGTGTTGCTATAAAAATGGCGGGAAAAAGGCAATTAACAATGGAAGAGAGACAGACCAGTGTCCGAATTACGTGGGAGCCAGAGGGAGCCGAGCTCCCATAGAGTGAGGACTGGCTCCCATGAAAGCACCAAAGTCAAAAATCTGAGGGGGTCTCTCATATCTGAAGGTGTCTGCCATATGTAGCATTGTAATTTAATCTTAATCAACGCTCATTATCCATCCCTGTGCGATCTCTTACCATTAAATATGTTAAATTAAAATATAGGCTACACGGTGTAACGTCGGACTTCATCAGGCATCTCAAAACGCACCCAGGCAGGTCAGTCACTCACACGCTAATGTGAAAGAGACGTTATTTAGCATATATCATCACAGGTAACAAGCTAACCATCGCTAAGTGTTGTGCTAATGCTGGGAACAGGTAAATTATATCTTTATAGTTAGTAATTGCTGAGGCTCAGACATCCATGGCGCACAGGAGGCAGGACGCACTGATCCATCTCCCCAGGAACAAATGCTGTGTCGGAGGGGGGGGCAAACTCATGTGATGCGTAATTGATCCCGTGGATGATTTGTAGGCTATTAAGTGAACAAGGTGTACCCCGGTCCACCAAACACTGGGTCTTAATTCTGCACATATTTGTGTTACTGTAGTCCTGTTTACTATTTCATTATTTCATCCATGCGTGGCGCAGCGGATCCGTGCGCATTCAAAACGCGCCGTGGAGACGCTGGCCTCACTAACCTCTCCTCCTCTGAGTCGGGTCTCTCTCGCGCTGGACTCAGTTTCACTGAGAGTACTAACACTTAGAAAATAAATGGCTTTACATCAGTGAGTTCAAACTGCTTATTGTGCGTAATTTGGACTGACGTTGAGATGCATGTTGTTCTGTAACTGGTGTGGCGCTGCCACTATTCTCTTTATTTCCACTTCGACATTAGACATTTTTTTGAATGAAAGAGACGTTACATTTAGAATATATGATATCATCACAGGTAACAAGCTAACCATGGCAAAGTGTTGTGCTAATGCTGGGAACAGGCACATTGTATCTGTATAGTTGTATCCATATAATGTGACAGACTTAGGTTAATATTTCACCAGGTCCGAGGGCTAGAGGGATGTGTTAAGTAGACCCCATAAAGTTATACTACAACAGATTTTAATACTGTACTGTCTGGACATGCTTTGAATTCATAAGATTTATGGGAAAGATCAGATGGCCAGTGACTTGACTTGGACTCATGGCAAAAGACTCTGCTGTGTGCATACTGCGCAAAAGCGCCACTCGCGCCTAGGTTATTTAGGCCGGTTACACACTGCACGCGTCACGAGAGCGTGGCGTTTCTGTTGCGTCTCAGCTGCGTGGATTTTTCTGTGTCCTCCACACCAGAAGTGTGTCTGACACGGCGCTGCTCCTGCTGCTAGGTACAGGGAGGGCTGATCTCAGGACATAGTGCCGACAGATTCAAACTCTGAAAAATCTGTTTATAACAACTTAGTGTAGCTGTAAAGAGCCTATACAGCCTATCTGATGTTGGACCGTCACTCAGAACACACACTACGTTGTTACCGTAGCCTATCCTACCCTTTATATATAGCCTACTGATTTGATTAAAGCAAGACAACATCGGCAGTAT
This sequence comes from Perca schrenkii, assembly GCA_025617405.1. Classification (NCBI taxonomy): domain Eukaryota; kingdom Metazoa; phylum Chordata; class Actinopteri; order Perciformes; family Percidae; genus Perca; species Perca schrenkii. The sequence continues at coordinate 34,430,375 of CM046801.1, read as the reverse complement.
TGACTGCAAAATATGTTACAGAATATTTCGTTGTGTATGACAGGAGCAATATTTGAAAATCTTTTCTCTGAAATTTTGTATTACATTTATATCTACATTGATGTCAAAACTTAGACTTTCAAACATCAAGCTGTCATTTATTAATATGCATTCGTGTCTAAATGACATATAAACATCTTTTCCTATTCTATTTTGCCTGGAAACGCTTCCAACATGCTCGCGTCTCGCGTGAAAAATAGGCGTCGGTTCTATTTCTTGCAGGCACGCGTCTCACGCCAGCAGTGTGTAACGGTACAGATCCACTTTTGCGACACGACTGTCGCGTGGTGTCGCGATGCCTCCGTTGATGGGGGTTCCTCAATTTACAGCTATGGGCGGGTCCAGCGGGGAATGTTGTGTCAGGGAGAAATGATGTTCTCCCCGTGTCCTCTGTGCTCTACTTCTACTGGATAGTGGCCTCGTGTTCAACGGATTCATTTGCATAAAGATGGGCATCGGCGAGCTTCTTAACGCACTACATTTTCTAAAATGTAGTGCCGCCTTCCCAAAATGCTTTGCGTGCGCGTTGAAGTCGCTTGACGTCACCCATAGGAATAGAGCGGGGCGCGACACAACAGAAGCGTCGCACGGACAAGTGGATCTGCACCGTAAGCTCTAACCTGTTACAGTACCATGGGAGCCGAAATATAAACGGACACGCCACGCGGCTGACACGCTCGCGCGAAGCGTGCAGTGTGTAACCGGCCTAATTGTATAGCCTTGTTAGGCTATGTGCGGGGTGTGCCAACTTTTTTTAGAGACCCCCTTGAAGACAAAAAGATAATTTGAACACTGAGACAGACCATGATAACACTTAAGAATGTTGGTCTTTCCTACAGAGAAATTGCGAAGAAAGTCAAGGTGTCAGTGAGTACAGTATTCTTCACCATCAAAAGGCACTTAGAAACTGGGGGAAACTCTGACAGGAAGAGGTCTGGCAGACCCAAAGCCACAACAGAATCAGAAGACAAGTTTCTGAGAGTCAACAGCTTGCGTGATAGGCGGCTAACAGGACAACAGCTTCAAGCACAGCTTAAAGTCATGGTTGGGAGTAATGTCACCCTAGGGTCCTTTGCACCATGACCTCGAGCCAAACACGCCCCCAGGAGCTTTTTTCACCTGGGTCTAACATTGGGCGAGTTAGCGTAGAGTAGCGTTATCAGCTGAATAGCTTAGCGCAGGGGCTAATAGACCCACGTTTGTATCTTGTAAGTTACCCCACTAATAATGCCCGAAATGATACCAAACGTCTACACTAGTACATATAGGTTATGTACTCATAAAACGATGGATTGGAAAGTTTGTAAGTACACCAGAAGTTTATGTAAATAACACTTGCCTGGTCTCTTCTGCTCTCTGCTGCTGCTGCTGCTGCTACCAGCAGTAAGACGAGTGCTTAGGGCCGTCTACAAATTACAACACCGAAAAGAGATACAACAAAAATATTTATTAATTTAACTTTTTTTTTTAAAGTAAGTGCTGTAGAATAACTAGCAGGAGACAAGTTATAATTGAGGTAAGTTTGGAGACATTACCTTATTTAATCATTAAATTAATAAATATTTTTGTTGTATCTCTTTTCGGTGTAGTAATTTGTAGACGGCCCTAAGCACTCATCTTACTGCTGGTAGCAGCAGCAGCAGCAGCAGCAACAGAGAGCAGAAGAGAGCAGGCAAGTGTTATTTACATAAACTTCTGGTGTACTTACAAACTTTCCAATCCATCGTTTTATGAGTGCATAACCTATATGTACTACTGTAGACGTTTGGTATCATTTTGGGCATTATTAGTGGGGTAATGTTAAGAGACACTTCGGATCCATTAGCCCCTGCGCTAAGCTATTCAGCTGATAACGCTACTCTACGCTAACTCTCCCAATGTTAGACCCAGGTGAAAAAAGCTTCTGGGGGGTGTTTGGCTCGAGGTCATGGTGCAAAGGACCCTAGGGTGACATTACTCCCAACCATCACTTTAATAGTGGTCGTAATAAGCAAGTCTCAGTTTCAACTGTAAAGAGAAGACTGAGCTGCAGGTTTGATAGGTCAAGTTGCAGCAAGAAAGCCATTGCTAAGATGTCAGAATAAGAAAAAGAGGCTTGCCTGGGCCAAGAAACATCGTCAATGGACTACTGAAGACTGGAAGAAGGTGTTATGGACTGATGAATCAAAATTTGAAATCTTTGGTTCATCACGCAGGATTGTTGTACGCCGTTGAGTAGGCGAAAGGATGGTTCCTCAGTGTGTGACATCAACTGTCAAACATGGAGGAAGAAGCGTGATGGTCTGGGGCTGTTTTGCTGGATCCAGGGTCGGTGATTTGTTCAGAGTGAAAGGCACCCTGAACCAAAACGGCTACCACAGCATTTTGCAGCGCCATGCAGTACCCTCTGGTATGGGCCTAGTTGGTCAGGGGTTCATCCTACAGCAAGATAATGACCCAAAACACAAGTCCAAGCTATGCCAGAACTACCATAGCAAAAAAAAACAAGATGGTAAGCTTAAAAACATGGAGTGACCAGCACAGTCACCAGACTTAAACCCCATTGAGCTGGTTTGGGATGAACTGGACAGAAAAGTGCCACACATTTTGCAACAGAGTTGGGAAGAACTTTCTGAAGAATATTTAATTTCCATTGTAGAAAGAATGCCATGAGTGTGTTCAGCTGTTGTATCTACCAAAGGGGGCTACTTTGATGAGTCAAACATTTTGAATACACTTTGGTTTATAAATTGATTCCATGATTTCTTTTTTAACTTAAATTGTTCATTTGTTCTATACTTTAATTTCAGAGTACAATAATACATTGAACTGCATGAATTTCAATAAAAACCTGGACAAATTGGGGTGTTCTAAAAAAAACAACAACTTATATATATATATATATATAGCTCTTTTCCAGCAATAGTTTAGCTACGTCTGCCATCGCAGAGACTCACCTCATGTAAACAAAGGAGACAGCAGCACAGAGAGACAGAGAGAGACAGACAGACAAAGAGACAGTCAGACAGAAACACCTGCAGACAGCTTTAGTCCCGCCCACTCTGTTTATTAACAGCTGACTGCACAAAAACAAACTGATGAGACATGAATACGTCCATTCTGAGTGCAGTATTAAGACAGTATGACATCATCGAGTGTCCCCCCCCCCCCCCCCCAGGGTCCAGTGTCCCCCCCCAGTCTCCGCTGGGACAGAACTCACTCAGAACCAGAGTCCAGTCCAGTTTGTTCCAGTGAAACGTCGTCACGGTAACTTAGTTTGTTGGTCGTGTTGGTGCAGCCGTGTGTCGCCTTCAGGATCCTCAACAAATATCTGACAGAACCAGTTCATAACCCTCATCCATCACTGCTCTCGTTAGCGCTGCTTTATTAAATCTATTTTATGATTCAAATCCTCTGAATGATCCTGAGATGGATCTTTAAACCCTCTTATTGTTTCCAACATTTACTTATTGTTGAGACCCCCGATGATATAAGACGTATAAACTCGAGGCTCACATTATGACCTGGCCCGCTAATTCATTTATGATCACAACAGAGTTGGAGCGCCTCGTTGGGCACCAAACCTAAAACACAGGAAACTGTAGTCACGCGTCTAAATTAAAATGTCATCTGTTTTACTGGATTTACTGACTTTTGTAGGCAAAAAAGCAACACAAATGTTTAAAAACTAAGCCATGAAAAAGTTGAAATGCGACAAATGGCAAAAAAAGGATATATGACATTTTGATGAAATAAAAGTATAAACCCTGGGTTTATAACCTCTATTCTCTGATCCGATATGGATCCATTAAATCCTGAGATGATCTCTCTCCCAACTCTTAGAATACTGACATTTGGTCATTTCATTAAAGACAATGGGCCTCATTCACCAAACGTTCTTACGAAGAAATGGGTTCTTAAACCCTTCTTACGCACTTTTTTACGAAGATTCTGGCATTCACTAATGTTTTCTTAACTTGGATTTGTTCTTAGATAAGAACAAAATCTACGAACACTGAAAAGCACTCTTATGCACATTTGAGTGATGACAATTTGCTCCAAATGATTGCTTATTGCATTTTATTTAATTCTACAGTCGTTTACAATGATAGTATTGTACTGTAATGTATTTCTGATCATTTGTTGATAAAAAATCATATTATTCAAAAAAGACACTAACACTACAATTTACATCAGCAATTAAACTGATTAAATCCTGCATTATTTGGTGATTCATCACTATTTATAGGGCCGAAATGCAGTGGTAGAATGTAACAAAGTACAAATTCGTCCTAACCGTACTTAAGTACATTTTTCACGTATCTGTACTTTACTTAAGTAGACTCAATAGTGCATAGCCTACTTTTGACTTTTACTTTGTTACATTTTGCAGCAATATCTATACGTTCTATTCCACTACATTTCTACAATGTTCCGTTACATTTTCGGATCAGTTTCTCCCCCCTGCCAAAACGTCTTCCTGACCGTCACACGTTTGTCTCACCAGTGAAGTTTGGTTGCCATAGATACTGTATATATGGGTTGCCATAGATACTGTATATATGGACCACCGCTGATCCAAGCCGGCTCCGGTGCTCCAGAGCCCGGGCGCAGCGCCGCTGACCCTCGGTAATACAGCCTCCGGTAAAAGTGAAAATGAAAACGTTTGTTTTTATTATTCCCGTTTTTAAATCAAAGTTGCTATATCTATTTCTCTCCACAGCGTCGTTTACTCCTCCACCAGGCTGTGTAAGACGCGTTCATATCTTATTTATTTATTTGGCTGGACCTGTTCACATCTCCCCATCTGCGCTGCTTCACACACTTTATTTGCTTACTTGCATGGTTAAAGAAAATGAAATACATCCATGAATAAAACCAACCGCATTCCGATTCTAACATATTTCCATTTCATGGTTAGGATAGGAACTTTTCTTAAAAGCCAGGCCTTGTTTGTGGTTGTGGACACCTTGTACTTTTACTAAAGTAAATATGTCTCTGGTTATTTGTACTTTTATTTAATTACTGAGATTCAGTACTTCCTCCACCGCGGCTCCGACAAGCTCCGACAACCTGTCTCCCAGGAGGTGCACAGGAAGTGTCATGTCCTTATATGGGAATTTTTGGGGCGTTTTCTTATGCTAATTAGGAACAACTGGCACGCGCTTTCAGTTACGAAGACGTGGGATTCATCAATCCTAAAAGAACACAGGTGCGAACAAATCTGCTGTTTAAGAACACGTCATGAATCCGGCGCAGACTTTTCTTAGAAACCTTCTTAAGAACATATTTAAGAGAAAACTTAGGAAGATATTGGTGAATGAGGCCCAATGTTCCAACTTTCTTTATTTCTATAAACTGTGTCAAACAACAGATGTGTCCTCTTGTCAACAGGGACTCTGAAACTGGATTGATCTTAAATAACAAACATTAGATGTTTAAATAACTCCATTAATAAAGAAACTCATCTCTTCAGATAAATGAACTAAGAAGAAAGAGTGACGTCTGAAGTCAGACCAGATCAATCTAAAGGAGTTTATTACGTCCTGGGACGTTTAAAAACTGCATCAACATTCACTTTTGATCTCGAGTGGTTGGAATATTAACATGTAATGTGAAATTTTGAGCGTCAAAGACTTCCTTTCCTGTATTCTGATACACCTTAATGCACCAATTTACAGTGGAAATCCCTTTATTTAGCCTATGTGAAGAAGAAAAACACAGATGACAATTCAAAATATATCAAAAATATAATAGAAAGTATGTTGTAGCGTGTCACTGAGCATTTTTAAGTGCGTATATAGAAATCCTGGAGCTTTCTTAGTGGCTAAATCTGCGTATCACATAGACTACACCAGTGGTCTAGATTTAAAACTCATTCATCGCTGCCACCATGTGTGCTCTTCATGGTTAACGTTGTGGTCTTGTGGACTGACTGGACCTTACCTCAATCCAAGAACTGTTTTCTGTTTCTTCAATGGCAGAGTTTGATGCTTTTCTTTATAGCCCAAACTGGCCATGTTCCAGTACTTTCTGAGATGTAATCCCTTCATCCAGACACTAGAGGGCAGAGTACTCAACAGACCTCTGCTCATCAATAATATTAGGTTTGGGTCCCGGAACCCGGTTCCACTATGGAACCGGTTCCTACGTCTACCGTTAGCTAGCGACCGTAAATGTCGGCTTCTTTTAAAATGTCATATTTTCCCTCTGGGCTCACCAAAACAGATGTAAAAGCATATTAACCATCCACTGAACGGGATCACGAGTAGACATATTACATAACTTTGATGTCATTTTTCAGTTTTTCAACAATCGGTTTAGGAATCCGAATCGTTTTAAAAGTACCGTAAATTCCAAACAATACCTAACTATATATATATATATATATATATATATATATATATATATATATATATATATATATATATATATATATATATATATATATATATATAATAACACCGTTTGGTGTGTTGGAAGTTGAAGGATCCTAAAGGCGACTAAACGTTGTCCCGCCGACGTTGATTTGTTTTGTTAGCGTCTTCGCTAACGGTGATGTCAGAGTCGCTCAGTGATGACATCAAGAGAGAGAGGCGGAGTTCCCCCCCCCCCCCCACCAGAGATAGAGCAGAGGCAGCTGATTGGCTGCGAGTCTGTGCGTCCAGTCTGAATGTTTTGAGCGTCCTTCAGTCCGCTGATCCAGATTCCCAGAAAACAAGGAGAAGAGAAGAACTGGAAGAGAGAAAGAAAGGCTTCCATTACTTCACACATTTGATCTTAAAGTCCGTTATTTATCACAAGTTCACGGCAGGAAACAGTTCCTACAGAGAGGGGAAGTCCCGCCCCTTCCTGTTGTTCATTCCCTTTTCAAAATAAAACCAAAAAGTATTTAAAACGATCTGTTTTCTTAATCCTTGTTTCAGAGAGTAGATATTTTGAAAAAGGAATGAGCGAATGATACAGTCCAACAACAGCCATTAAACTCCAGGTTACTACTTTATCTAGCTTTAAGATGAGGAAGAACCAACAGAAACTGAAACGCTGGGTTTACACAGACAGTAGTCTCTCATGTCCAGACCCTCCTCCACAGCACGCTGGAGGAAGGTCAGGCTAGTCCACACAGCGTTCCTGGATGGGAGTAAAACGTGCTCTGGTTTATTGGCATTTCTTTAAACCAATTACAATCATCGTGGGCGGGGCTAAGCTCCGGACGGAGCCACGGTGCCTTTGCTAACTAGTCTCAGGAAGGAACTGGTTTTGGTGGAACATGTGTACGTTCAAAAGTAGTTTTAGTCGTGCAACAAAAAACTCAGATTGGACAGATAGTCTAGCTAGCTGTCTGGATTTACCCTGCAGAGATCTGAGGAGCAGTTAACCATAGTCCTCACAAATCCACCGGAGGTTAGAACGCCCGACACAGAGACAGAGGAAGGGGACGGACATCTGGCGGCACCTGAACAATCCCGGAAGTGGAACATCGTGGATACAGACTAACATCAGCAAGATTTTCACTCTCCTTCCTCCCCTGCAACATATTGAGACTTTGTTTGATCGATTCGTTCAGGCTATTTCAGAAAAAGCACCCCAACAAATGGCAGCAAGAGCTGAGCCAGAAGGCAAAGCTCTCAATCAACCGCTCTTCTAGTTTCTAAACAGAAACTGGTATCTCCACAGACACACACACCAAGGTCGGGTCTCTGTGTGGTGCAACTTCCTCTTCTGTTCTCACAACTTTCAAACAATGCCCCTCTACGCCAGAAAAGCCTCAACGTTTTAGAACTAAACCGTGACTAGTGCTGACTGATGCTGACCCTGAACACGGCGAGCGGCGTTAGAACCAAGCACAGAATCTCAGACTTACATTGTCCTCTGAGGCTCCAGTGCTACGTTTGAGGCTGCAGGGCCCCCGGCTGCTGCTGGACCCCCGGCTGCTGCTGGACCCCCGGCTGCTGCTGAACCCCCGGCTGCTGCTGGACCCCCGGCTGCTGCTGGACCCCCGGCTGCTGCTGAACCCCTGGCTGCAGCTGGACCCCAGGCTGCTGCTGGACCCCTGGCTGCAGCTGGACCCCCGGCTGCTGCTGGACCCCCGGCTGAACCCCTGACTGCTGTTGGACCCCTGGCTGCAGCTGGACCCCCGGTTGAAACCCTGGCTGCTGCTGGACCCCCGGCTGCTGCTGGACCCCCGGCTGGACCCCTGGCTGCTGCTGAACCCCCGGCTGCTGCTGGACCCCCGGCTGAACCCCTGGCTGCTGCTGGACCCCCGGCTGAACCCCCGACTGCTGCTGGACCCCTGGCTGCATCTGGACCCCCGGCTGAACCCCTGACTGCTGCTGGACCCCTGGCTGCAGCTGGACCCCCGGCTGGTGCTGGACCGCCGGCTGGTGCTGGACCGCCGGCTGGCTGGCGGCTGATCTCCTCCTCGGGGTCATAGTAATAAAACTTCCTCAGGTAGAAGATCAGAGGCCTGCAGAGAGGACACAGCGTGTTACAAAGACAGACAAGAAGCTAATAATAATAATAATAATAATAATACACTTTAATTTTACAGCAGCTTTTATACAGAGTGAGGAGCTCAAACCACTTTACAGCTGAGTGAGAAACCACAAGACAAAGAGAGTCTCACAGATGAAAATGACCCTGTTCTATTTCCTCCTCACTAAGAGCCAGAGGGAGTCCTGATATCAACAGAGTGGTGACGAGTCCTGAGAACCGACCTCACAGCTGGTCCTTCATGTCTCAATGCTGCTTTAGAAATGTAGCTGCCTAACCTGGTCGCTCTCTTTCACTTTTGGGAATAATGTAACGTCCTTAAACGACACAAACTTTATTATTTCAAGGCAAATCCCAATATTTTCCTAAAACCAAGTAAGGTTAGTTATGTTTGAAGTCCCAACGAGAGTGAAGCTGCGGACCAGAACATGTGTTAACATATGATTTATCCTTCCATAATGACTTCAGGGACTCTTCTGTTTCTTTAAAGTATCAATTAGAAGGAACAAGTGTTCATGGAGCAACAGTAAAGGCCATGTACAGAGTGCATGAGCCGCGCGTGTGCACGAGGAGCAGCGTGCACTCACGTGGGCAGTGGCAGCTCCTGGATGTGGTCGATCCGGACCAGCTGACGGATGCAGAAGCGACAGAGATGCTGCAGAGATTTAACACTGCTGAACCTCGAGACTGGGTACAGGAGCTGGACCGGGGTCGGGGGGAGACCTGCAGGACCAGAGAGAGAGACACACACACACACACACACACACAGACACAGACACACCCCATCACTGAACCGAACTAAATCAATCATTTCTAGGGTTGGTCCGAATACCATTTTTTGAGCTTCGAAGCTTCGGTAGTAATGAGCATCGAATATTCGAAGCTTCGGAACATATTATTATCTCTAATAAAGGCAGGAATCTCTATGTGTCTGTCTGTTTGTTTGCATTTTGATTATTTTGAGAACCTTTCATCCAAACGACTTCACAAGGGAGTGCAGCAGTGTTGTATTTGGTGCAATATAGATAGACAGGCCAGACGCGTTCAGAATTAATAAACTTTTAACCTCTCAAGGATCACCGTCTCGTCAACGGGACACTTTGTGACTGGGGGCGTCGCTGTAACCTCGATAAAACTTCCACTCGTGAGCGTTTTTATAACTTTAAAGCATTACATCTTTAAAATATAAAGCCATGTACACAACTGTTACAAAGTAAAAGAAAATAAAACAATTCAGCCGTAATCTGAGCAGCCGAGAGTGCATGCATACCTGTTGTCATTGTCCTTTCAGCAACAAAGTGGTACAAAGTGGACCAAAACTTGATTTTCATAAATCCCCAAGAGTCCAAAGAAATGTAATATCCGAGCTTTATATTCCAAAACGATCTCTTCGCCTCACAATGTTGAAGTTTCTGGCCGAATCACAACGGAAAAACGCGAAACAGTTTTCCATTTCCGCACTTGTTATGTCGCTAGCTTCTCTGCCCAGCTCGCTAAATGCTGAAGTGGGCGTCATCGTGTACCGACACCGTCTTCTTCTTCTCTGTAGTTTATTGGCGGTTGGCAAACCAACTTAAATGTGCATTACCGCCACCAACTGGACTGGAGTGTGAATGAGAGATAAATGCAGAAAATAAATAAATAAAAATAAAAAATAAAAATAAAAAAAAAACGAATATTCGAATGTCAAATTTTAAAATCGAATACCAACCCACCAAACGAATATTCGAATATTCGGGTCCAGCCCTAATCATTTCCTCACCTTGGTGTGTAATAATCCAGTTTCCATGCTTTTAAAAAGCTTGTTGATATATTTCTACTGACTGGGATGATTGGGCACAAGTGGATGTTGAGTATTTTTTGTGTATTTATTACTTTTATATTCAGGTACTGCACTAAATATTTCATTGTCCATAAGCTTGTGAAATGAGAAACATACATTCTATTCTATAATTCAATTCAACACTTGGCTTCAGGGAATATTAAATATGTGGGACTTAATAGACCGACACGGCTAAATGACAGTCCTCTACTTAAATCAATAGAGGAGACAGGGGGAGACAGAGACAGACAGAAACAGATAGGGAGAGAGACAGACAGGTGGAGACAGACAGGGAGACAGAGACAGATAGAAACAGATAGGGAGAGAGACAGACAGGTGGAGACAGAGACAGACAGAGACAGATATGGAGAGAGACAGACAGGTGGAGACAGAGACAGACAGGTTCAGAAAGAGACGGACAGGTGGAGAAAAACACAGACCGGTGGAAACAGAGACAGACAGGTGGAGACAGAGACAGACAGGTGGAGAAAGAGACCGACCGGTGGAGACAGAGAAAGACAGACAGGGAGACAGAGACAGACAGGGAGACAGACAGGTGGAGACAGAGACAGACAGGGAGACAGAGACAGACAGGTGGAGACAGAGACAGACAGGGAGACAGAGACAGACAGGTGGAGAAAGAGACAGACAGGGAGACAGAGACAGACAGGTGTGAGCTGATTGGCTGTTACCAGGGACTCTGGAGCGCAGGAAGTAGAGGAACTTCCCGTTCTTGGAGTGCATGATGGCTCTCTCTATGAACTCCACCACCGAGTGGCAGCGGTCCTCAAACTTAGGGTGACACCACAGACTGAACGTCCCTGGCAACCACACACACACACACACACACACACACACACACACACACACACACAACATACACAATATACAGTCATTATTATATTCATTATAAAACACAACATACACAATATACAGTCATCATTATAGTCACTAGAAAACAGGTTTCAATATACAGTCAAAGTTGTGTGTGTGTGTCAGAGAGAGTGTGAGTGAGTGTGTGAGTGTGTGTGTGTTACCTCTGTAGTATTCCATGCATGTGGTGTGTGTTGTGTGTGTGTGTGTGTGTGTGTGTGCGCGCGCATTTGCACGCAGGTGTGATGCGTCAGTGCAGTAGTGTTGGAGTAGTAATGATTGTAGCTGCATGCTGCTCCTGCTGGCCACTCTCTGCTTTCAGCTACTGCCACCGGGTAGCCCTCTGTTTTTTCAGGGGTGAAAAGAGGAGCCGAGTGTTGAAGCCTCCTCAGCCGGGACATAGCCTCTCCACTGCCAAGATCTCGTACACGCCTCCCCGTGGCACACATGGTAACTGGTCCCTTGTGGCTCCAGGCTAAGTTGTACGGGATCTCTGAGCAGCAGTGGGCCCCAGAGACGCGGCATGCAGGCCCATCGGTGAGTGGAAGCGCCCTGATGCCCGTCAACCACTGCCCCAGCTATGGGTAAATAGTGGAGACCCCAACGGCGGCGTAGGTGGAAGATGGTGGTGTGAGAACCACCACAACGGCTGGGAAGGCGGAAGAAGGCAACCCCACAGCCACGTGGGTTAGCTCGGGGGGGTACAGTGGCTAGGGGAGGAAACCCCAAAGACAAACCTGCACCTGGGGACAGGCACAGGCGGAGTCCAACTGAACGGACCACCGGCAGCCCCCTGCAACTCCTGCCAGACGAAGGTCGTCATGGGTTCCCTCATGCCACTGGAGGTCCACCTGGTAGGTGTGAGATCCAAACTACTCATGAGCATTCAACCCCGTGGCCCGAGGACAGCTCCAAACAAGAAACTCAACTGGACAGCGCTGAGAAGCCTCCCCACCAAAGACAACCTCCGACGGCTCCTTGCTGCAAACCTCAACAAGATCCTGGAGGAATCAACCGACTGGCCAGCTCTGCGCCAGGCTATTCATAGCGCAGCCTCAGAGGCGCTCGGCCAATCAAGGAAACATCACCAGGACTGGTTTGACTCTAACTCACAGGAGAGACACAGTAGCTCCTAAAAACCAAGGATGAGGCCCAAAAAAAGTTCTCCTGTCCTGCCCGGGCTCTCCCACCCTTAAAACCACCTTCACTGCTCCAAGAACAGAAACCCAGCAAGCCCTCCAGACTCGAACATCGTGGTCATTTACAAGCAGAAAGCGCCGCGGGATATCGCTCCTCTCCATCGCAGGGAAAGTCCGGGCCAAGATCACGCTCAGCAGACTGGTTGAGCACATCTCGGAAGCTGTGCTTCTGGAAACACAGTGTGGCTTCCAGAAGACCTGTGAACGCCGAGCAAGCAGGTACGAGCGTACGAGTAGTGACTTGTAGTCTATGGAAAAAGTCGTCGGGGGCTAAAAATAGAAAAAGAAAAGAGGGAAAAGGAGATGGCATGTCAAGGGATGCGACAGCAGTTAAATAAGAGGATGGTGAATATAGGAAGGAATGTAGCAGCCAAATATTCATGTTGACAGACTAGCTAGCGTTTGCTAACACTAGGAATGTAGCAGCCAAATATTCATGTTAACAGACTAGCTAGCGTTTGCTAACACTGGGAATGTAGCAGCCAAATATTCATGTTAACAGACCAGCTAGCTGTAGCAGCCAAATTTGGGTTTACCATGGAATCATGCATAGATTTGCTACAAAACTTGGAGGCTTGCAAATATTCATGTTAACAGACTGTTCTCAGACTAGCTAGTGTTTGCTAACGCTAGCAGCTAAAGTGGGGTTTACGGCTAGCTTAATGCAAACCAATATTGCTGATAGCTACATTTAGATTTTGGTTAAACCCTATGGTACCAATATACAGGCTATAGTTACATCTGTTGGGTGACATGGAAGCTGTAATTACAGGGTCACATCTCTATCTCTCTTTAAAAGGTCTGTGCTAAGTGACTCCATATTTGTCCATCACAATCCAAAATGTGATGTGTGAGGCTGATTTAAGAATTGAATTTCGGCTGCTATATTTAACAGTGAGTTCATTTCATTCAGGTGTGAGGATGGTGGATCAGGAAAGACAGGGGAAGGCAACAGGTAGGTCTAACATTAGGTGGAAGTGTAGGGGGAGCCACTTGATACCTACAGATTCATTTCTTAATATTATTCATTTTGCACTTTAACGTTGCTTACAGATGAAGTCTGATTACTTCTAATGCCAAATCAAAATAATTTAACATGTTTTGTTATATGCTATTAGGCTAATCTGTCTGCCATTGCGAATGAAAAATGCATTTCTGTATCAAAACCTGGCGCATGTGGGAAATATAACAATTAGCCTATGTCTGATAGCGGGGACAAAGTAAACTAATCAGAACGCACATTTAAACATCCGCAACGCATATGCTTGAATGCCATCAATGATGATTTATTGTAATCAAAACAAAGTACATTTATATATCTACATATATACCATATAATAATTTATAATTTTGGTAGGCCTACAGTGGCTGATATACTTTAAAATAGATCTTTATTATTTAAACCCCATACATGATGGTGTCCGGCACACTTATTTATTTAGTTATTTTTTGTTTGTTTTTGTTTTTTTGGGGGGCAACATTGTTGCTGCATACCCCTCTGACACTGGGTAGTTGCGCCCCTGACGACAGGGGGAGCTGCAGGAGACGAGCCGAGAACATCCCAAAGACCTTTACGTAGCTTCATCGACCTCAGCATCAACCCGGAGCTGCTCTGGAAACACCTCTCGAGAAAGAGGGTGAGAGAGATTAGCCTACCTAACAATTAATCAGGCTACTTAACAAAGCTTCATAAAAAATAACTAGTAACTCACGTAGAACTTCTGTACCAGTCTACTGATTTTTTTTGAGAAAGATAAGCATGATCTGGGGTCAGATGCAACCGCAACCTGGTGACCGTCAGTCCAGCCGCCGAAAAACACCCGCTCCGAGGGGGCTGACGTTGCAGGGATGCACAGGTACCTCCGTGCTAACTTGGCCTCTATCTAAATCTAAATGGTCCCACGCCACACTTGGCCGTGTCCTCTTCATGATTACTTTTGAAATCAAAACAGAAACTCGCAGCCAGGTAACTGAGCATGGAGTCAAATATTGCGCCTGGGTGGTAAAATGTTTAATTGCTGCCACACTGTGAAATTAATTTAATTGCTTCAAGACTCACTCTACGCAACCTGCATTAGTTCTATCGATAACAAATTAACGTGATCGACGAAATTCTCAATGATCAATTATCGATTGTCAATTAATCATGCCCATCCCTATCCCCCATATAGAAATCCTCAGCAGCACTGACTCAATCTGTATGGAAGCATATGTGGCCAAAAATCATCTGGGCTGGATAGGGCACACCATACGCATGCCTGAACACCGCCTGCCCCACCAAGTCCTCTACAGTCAACTACACCAGGAAGGACTGCACCAGGGACCTCCTGAAGCCAGCCAACATCCCTCTCACGATGGTTGAATCTCTGGCACTCGACAGATCAGTCTGGCAGCTCACCTGTGTCACCGCAGTCTCTCAAATACACCAAACCAGCCAAGACCGACGGTCCGAGATTCACCTGCGGGCGGCTGGTACCCCCCTGGTATCTGGTTTCCCCTGCTCCATCTGCGGCTCAAGGATCGGACTCAACGCCCACGAGAAGTGGCACCAGCGGCAAGGTCGCCGAACCCACCCCCCTCCCACCCCCATCCCTGGAGCAAGCGTCATCATCCAACACGACGGACAGCTAAGAGGTAGGTGTGTGTGTATGTGTGTGTGTGAGAGAGAGTGTGTGCGTGTGTGTATGTGTGTGTGTGTGTGTGTGTGTGTGAGAGAGTGTGTGCGTGTGTGTTACCTCTGTAGTGCTCCATGCGTGTGTGGTGTGTGACTCCTTGCGACCTGAAGCTCAGACTCAGGATGTACCGCGGGTCTGAACTGTCCCGGACCAGAAAGGATCCGTCCGGTTTCCCCTTCAGCTTCATCTCAGCGTCCTCCCAGTTCATCGGACCCCAGTACCAGCCACACTGAATACACACACACACACACACACACACACACACACACACACACACACACACACACACACACACACACACACACACACACACACACACACACACACACACACACACACACACACAATTAGTTAGACCACATGTGTGCCAAACATCAACTCATGGACCACTGCTACAGGTTCCCCAGGTTTCCACAAGTTAACTGAGACTTTTTAATTACTATTTAGAATGAAATGTAATTCCATCTTTAAAGCCATACAGGCAACCGCATGTATGATATAATGAAATGTCAGGATTTTAGGCTATAGAAAGAATTATTTACCAAGAACTTGAAGTTAATACATTTTATTGTAGTACTCAATACATACATGTGTTTTTACCAAACAAGGACATTATTTAACCCTATGAAAGTATCCTATGAACAAAATGTAAGCCTTTCTATAGACTTTTAAAGCCTGATTTTTCAAATAAGAAAAGTAAGATATATTTTTGTAGATGTTAACAAAGCGGCAGGTACCCTGTGCTAAATCCCCTAATAGTTCATGTGAAGACGGCCCACCTTCTCCAGCTCCCTGAGGCTAGTGGTGTCTGTGTGTGTGTGTGTGTGTGTGTGTGTGTGTGTGTGTATATATACTTGCCCACCTTCTCCAGCTCCCTTAGGCTGGTGGCGAAGCTGCCGGCATCGGGACGGCTGAGCGGGCATCGGGCAGCGAGGCGGGGGGGCGGCTGACCGTCGGGACGCAGAGGGACCGGCCTCGGAAGAACTCGCAGGAACGTGTCTGTCCACACATACACAAAACATCCAACACTCTTAAGAGTTTGATCTACACATGCACATCATTATTAACTAGTGCAGAGCCCGTTGAGAATGGGCCTGTTTGGAACGGGCCGATTACTTGGCCTGTGGTATTGCGGTTCGTAGAATTCTTCAAAACCAAATTGTACCCCAAAAGGACTTACAGGAGGACCCCAAACCACTGCAACTCCACTGTATAGCTGACTTACAGTGTAGGCTACGTCTACATCAGAGGAAGACATTGTACTACTATATTTACCTGACACAGAACGCTGCAGAGTTCAAATGTAGCCTGATCACAAAATATCACTATGACAATGTGGAGTAATCAGACATTAGCCTCATGGACTCATGGCATTGTGCTACCCACCTGGCCCGTGTGTCTGTATATATGCGTGTGTGTCTTTGTGTGCCTGTATGTGTGTGTGTGTGTGTGTGTGTGTGTGTTACCGTTGAGGCTCAAGCTGTGCTGGATGGTGCTGAGGGAGGGGGGCAGAGCCAGCGGTCGGGGGGGCAGAGACTGCATGGACGCCCCAAACGGACCGTGGTGCTGAGGAGGAGCCCCGAAATCGTCTACAACACACACACATTTAATGTCAAGCCCTGAAAGTATACAAACCCATTTCAAGTGATATTTCAGTAAGATATGTGTATGAAGAAAGATCCTCCATAACTCAAGATTAACAACAGTCCACACTTCCTGTCTCCTAAAGGGGCGTGGCCTCTCTGAAAGTGTAGTGATCGTCATGTGGAAGGATGAAAGCTATATTTGTATAATGTAATTTCTTTTGCCAACATAAAACATGTATTCAGCTAGCATTAGGAACATTAGTAGAAAGGTGTTCTGGCCCCTTCATTAACAAGTTAATGAATGTAATTGGCAGTGTGATACATCACGGTTTCCTGTGTTCACTGTCAGCAGCGTCGTCTGTCTGTGGTGAGTTCACATGTCTGTAATAACTGCAGGACATTCGCCTACTTTCTGCTAGAGTCAGCGTCGTCTGTCTGTGGTGAGTTCACATGTCTGTAATAACTGCAGGACAGTCGCCTACTGTCTGCTAGAGTCAGCTTTGTCTGTCTGTGGTGAGTTCACATGTCTGTAATAACTGCAGGACATTCGCCTACTGTCTGCTAGAGTCAGCTTTGTCTGTCTGTGGTGAGTTCACATGTCTGTACAAAAAGCAGGACATTCGCCTACTGTCTGCGGGAGTCAGCGCCGTCTGTCCGTGGTGAGTTCACATGTCTGTAATAACTGCAGGACATTTGCCTACTGTATGCTAGAGTCAGCTTTGTCTGTCTGTGGTGAGTTCAAATGTCTGTAATAACTGCAGGACAGTCGCCTACTGTCTGCTAGAGTCAGCGCCGTCTGTCCGTGGTGAGTTCACATGTCTGTACAAACAGCAGGACATTTGCCTACTGTCTGCTGGAGTCAGCGCCGTCTGTCCCTGGTGAGTTCATATGTCTGTACAAACAGCAGGACATTCGCCTACTGTCTGCTAGAGTCAGCTTCGTCTGTCTGTGGTGAGTTCACATGTCTGTAATAACTGCAGGACGGTCGCCTACTGTCTGCTAGAGTCAGCGCTGTCTGTCTGTGGTGAGTTCACATGTCTGTAATAACTGCAGGACATTTGCCTACTGTCTGCCAGAGCCAGCTTCGTCTGTCCGTGGTGAGTTCACATGTCTGTAATAACTGCAGGACAGTCGCCTACTGTCTGCTAGAGTCAGCTCTGTCTGTCTGTGGTGAGTTCACATGTCTGTAATAACTGCAGGACATTCGCCTACTGTCTGCTAGAGTAAGCTTCGTCTGTCCGTGGTGAGTTCACATGTCTGTAATAACTGCAGGGCGGTCGCCTACTGTCTGCTAGAGTCAGCTTCGTCTGTCTGTGGTGAGTTCACATGTCTGTAATAACTGCAGGACAGTCGCCTACTGTCTGCTAGAGTCAGCTTCGTCTGTCTGTGGTGAGTTCACATGTCTGTAATAACTGCAGGACGGTCGCCTACTGTCTGCTAGAGTCAGCTCTGTCTGTCTGTGGTGAGTTCACATGTCTGTAATAACTGCAGGACATTCGCCTACTGTCTGCTAGAGTAAGCTTCGTCTGTCCGTGGTGAGTTCACATGTCTGTAATAACTGCAGGGCGGTCGCCTACTGTCTGCTAGAGTCAGCGCCGTCTGTCTGTGGTGAGTTCACATGTCTGTAATAACAGCAGGACATTCGCCTACTGTCTGCTAGAGTAAGCTTCGTCTGTCCGTGGTGAGTTCACATGTCTGTAATAACTGCAGGGCGGTCGCCTACTGTCTGCTAGAGTCAGCTTCGTCTGTCTGTGGTGACTTCACATGTCTGTAATAACTGCAGGACATTCTCCTACTGTCTGCTAGAGTCAGCGCCGTCTGTCCGTGGTGAGTTCACATGTCTGTACAAAAAGCAGGACATTCGCCTACTGTCTGCGGGAGTCAGCGCCGTCTGTCCGTGGTGAGTTCACATGTCTGTAATAACTGCAGGACATTCGCCTACTGTCTGCTAGAGTCAGCTTTGTCTGTCTGTGGTGAGTTCACATGTCTGTACAAAAAGCAGGACATTCGCCTACTGTCTGCGGGAGTCAGCGCCGTCTGTCCGTGGTGAGTTCACATGTCTGTAATAACTGCAGGACATTTGCCTACTGTATGCTAGAGTCAGCTTTGTCTGTCTGTGGTGAGTTCAAATGTCTGTAATAACTGCAGGACAGTCGCCTACTGTCTGCTAGAGTCAGCGCCGTCTGTCCGTGGTGAGTTCACATGTCTGTACAAACAGCAGGACATTTGCCTACTGTCTGCTGGAGTCAGCGCCGTCTGTCCCTGGTGAGTTCACATGTCTGTACAAACAGCAGGACATTCGCCTACTGTCTGCTAGAGTCAGCTTCGTCTGTCTGTGGTGAGTTCACATGTCTGTAATAACTGCAGGACGGTCGCCTACTGTCTGCTAGAGTCAGCGCTGTCTGTCTGTGGTGAGTTCACATGTCTGTAATAACTGCAGGACATTTGCCTACTGTCTGCCAGAGCCAGCTTCGTCTGTCCGTGGTGAGTTCACATGTCTGTAATAACTGCAGGACAGTCGCCTACTGTCTGCTAGAGTCAGCTCTGTCTGTCTGTGGTGAGTTCACATGTCTGTAATAACTGCAGGACATTCGCCTACTGTCTGCTAGAGTAAGCTTCGTCTGTCCGTGGTGAGTTCACATGTCTGTAATAACTGCAGGGCGGTCGCCTACTGTCTGCTAGAGTCAGCTTCGTCTGTCTGTGGTGAGTTCACATGTCTGTAATAACTGCAGGACATTCGCCTACTGTCTGCTAGAGTAAGCTTCGTCTGTCCGTGGTGAGTTCACATGTCTGTAATAACTGCAGGGCGGTCGCCTACTGTCTGCTAGAGTCAGCTTCGTCTGTCTGTGGTGAGTTCACATGTCTGTAATAACTGCAGGACAGTCGCCTACTGTCTGCTAGAGTCAGCTTCGTCTGTCTGTGGTGAGTTCACATGTCTGTAATAACTGCAGGACGATCGCCTACTGTCTGCTAGAGTCAGCTCTGTCTGTCTGTGGTGAGTTCACATGTCTGTAATAACTGCAGGACATTCGCCTACTGTCTGCTAGAGTAAGCTTCGTCTGTCCGTGGTGAGTTCACATGTCTGTAATAACTGCAGGGCGGTCGCCTACTGTCTGCTAGAGTCAGCGCCGTCTGTCTGTGGTGAGTTCACATGTCTGTAATAACAGCAGGACATTCGCCTACTGTCTGCTAGAGTAAGCTTCGTCTGTCCGTGGTGAGTTCACATGTCTGTAATAACTGCAGGGCGGTCGCCTACTGTCTGCTAGAGTCAGCTTCGTCTGTCTGTGGTGAGTTCACATGTCTGTAATAACTGCAGGACAGTCGCCTACTGTCTGCTAGAGTCAGCTTCGTCTGTCTGTGGTGAGTTCACATGTCTGTAATAACTGCAGGACGATCGCCTACTGTCTGCTAGAGTCAGCTTCGTCTGTCTGTGGTGAGTTCACATGTCTGTAATAACTGCAGGACGATCGCCTACTGTCTGCTAGAGTCAGCTTCGTCTGTCTGTGGTGACTTCACATGTCTGTAATAACTGCAGGACATTCACCTACTGTCTGCGAGAGTCAGTGCCGTCTGTCCGTGGTGAGTTCACATGTCTGTAATAACTGCAGGACATTCGCCTACTGTCTGCGAGAGTCAGCGCCGTCTGTCTGTGGTAAGTTCACATGTCTGTAATAACTGCAGGGCGGTCGCCTACTGTCTGCTAGAGTCAGCGCCGTCTGTCTGTGGTGAGTTCACATGTCTGTAATAACTGCAGGACATTCGCCTACTGTCTGCTAGAGTCAGCTTCGTCTGTCCGTGGTGAGTTCACATGTCTGTAATAACTGCAGGACAGTCGCCTACTGTCTGCTAGAGTCAGCTTTGTCTGTCCGTGGTGAGTTCACATGTCTGTAATAACTGCAGGACATTCGCCTACTGTCTGCTAGAGTCAGCTTCGTCTGTCTGTGGTGAGTTCACGTCTGTAATAACTGCAGGACATTCGCCTACTGTCTGCTAGAGTCAGCTTTGTCTGTCTGTGGTGAGTTCAAATGTCTGTAATAACTGCAGGACAGTCGCCTACTGTCTGCTAGAGTCAGCGCTGTCTGTCCGTGGTGAGTTCACATGTCTGTACAAACAGCAGGACATTCGCCTACTGTCTGCTGGAGTCAGCGCCGTCTGTCCCTGGTGAGTTCACATGTCTGTACAAACAGCAGGACATTCGCCCACTGTCTGCTAGAGTCAGCTTCGTCTGTCTGTGGTGAGTTCACATGTCTGTAATAACTGCAGGACATTCGCCTACTGTCTGCTAGAGTCAGCTTCGTCTGTCTGTGGTGAGTTCACATGTCTGTAATAACTGCAGGACAGTCGCCTACTGTCTGCTAGAGTCAGCTCTGTCTGTCCGTGGTGAGTTCACATGTCTGTAATAACTGCAGGACATTCGCCTACTGTCTGCTAGAGTCAGCGCCGTCTGTCTGTGGTGAGTTCACATGTCTGTAATAACTGCAGGACAGTCGCCTACTGTCTGCTAGAGTCAGTGCCGGCTGTCTGTGGTGAGTTCACATGTCTGTAATAACTTCAAGACAGTCGCCTACTGTCTAGTAGAGTCAGTGCTGTCTGTCTGTGGTGAGTTCACATGTCTGTAATAACAGCAGGACATTCGCCTACTGTCTGCTAGAGTCAGCTTCGTCTGTCTGTGGTGAGTTCACATGTCTGTAATAACTGCAGGACAGTCGCCTACTGTCTGCTAGAGTCAGTGCCGTCTGTCTGTGGTGAGTTCACATGTCTGTAATAACTTCAAGACAGTCGCCTACTGTCTGCTAGAGTCAGTGCCGTCTGTCCGTGGTGAGTTCACATGTCTGTAATAACTGCAGGACATTCGCCTACTGTCTGCGAGAGTCAGCGCCGTCTGTCTGTGGTAAGTTCACATGTCTGTAATAACTGCAGGACAGTCGCCTACTGTCTGCTAGAGTCAATGCCGTCTGTCTGTGGTGAGTTCACATGTCTGTAATAACTTCAAGACAGTCGCCTACTGTCTGCTAGAGTCAGCTTTGTCTGTCTGTGGTGAGTTCACATGTCTGTAATAACTGCAGGGTGGTCGCCTACTCTCTGCTAGAGTCAGCGCTGTCTGTCTGTGGTGAGTTCACATGTCTGTAATAACTGCAGGACATTTGCCTACTGTCTGCTAGAGTCAGCGCCGTCTGTCTGTGGTGAGTTCACATGTCTGTAATAACTGCAGGACAGTCGCCTACTGTCTGCTAGAGTCAGCTCTGTCTGTCCGTGGTGAGTTCACATGTCTGTAATAACTGCAGGACATTCGCCTACTGTCTGCTAGAGTCAGCGCCGTCTGTCTGTGGTGAGTTCACAAGTCTGTAATAACTGCAGGACAGTCGCCTACTGTCTGCTAGAGTCAGCTTCGTCTGTCTGTGGTGAGTTCACATGTCTGTAATAACTGCAGGACAGTCGCCTACTGTCTGCTAGAGTCAGTGCTGTCTGTCTGTGGTGAGTTCACATGTCTGTAATAACAGCAGGACATTCGCCTACTGTCTGCTAGAGTCAGCGCCGTCTGTCTGTGGTGAGTTCACAAGTCTGTAATAACTGCAGGACAGTCGCCTACTGTCTGCTAGAGTCAGCTTCGTCTGTCTGTGGTGAGTTCACATGTCTGTAATAACTGCAGGACAGTCGCCTACTGTCTGCTAGAGTCAGCTTCGTCTGTCTGTGGTGAGTTCACATGTCTGTAATAACTTCAAGACAGTCGCCTACTGTCTAGTAGAGTCAGTGCTGTCTGTCTGTGGTGAGTTCACATGTCTGTAATAACAGCAGGACATTCGCCTACTGTCTGCTAGAGTCAGCTTCGTCTGTCTGTGGTGAGTTCACATGTCTGTAATAACTGCAGGACAGTCGCCTACTGTCTGCTAGAGTCAGTGCCGTCTGTCTGTGGTGAGTTCACATGTCTGTAATAACTTCAAGACAGTCGCCTACTGTCTAGTAGAGTCAGTGCTGTCTGTCTGTGGTGAGTTCACATGTCTGTAATAACAGCAGGACATTCGCCTACTGTCTGCTAGAGTCAGTTAAACAGGAGCCTAGCGGTTACAAACAGGCTCTGGAGTGAGTGAAGTTAATACGTTGTCGTCTGATTCAGGCTCCGATTTCAGTTTTTCTTGAATTTGTTTCACTGCTTATTTTCCTTCAGTTTGAGTTTATTAACCCTGCTGCAGACACACACACTCACACACTCACATAGGAAGTAACAACAGGAAGAAGAAAAGTACCAAGCAGACTGAGGCTCCGTCTGGGAGGAGGAGGGGGAGTCGGGGGGTGGAGAGAGTTCACCCCCCTCGGAGAAATATCCACATCAACCAGAGACACCGTCTCACCTGGAGACACACACACACACAGACACACACACACACACAAACACAAGTGCACGCACACACACACTCACAGACAGACACACACATGCACGCACACACACACACACAAACAAATACACACACAGGTGCACGCACGCACACACACACACACACACACGTTAGAGCAGAAGTGAAATGTTAGTGGTGAACAGGAGCAGAAGAAACAGAGTCAAAAGTATGAAAGTATAGATTTGAGATAATATTTCCTTCAACAATCAAAAGAGGGAACTGCAGAAAGTCTCTACACTCGTTCACAGCGCCGGCTCTCACTGCTTTGAGCTCAAATTGAGCGATGATTTTATAGACTTTTATCGGTGTGTTACTTGTTCCATATCCATCTATTCAGTCCATGTTTATCTCTGTATATATTAGAACTAGTCCATGTTTATCTCTGTATATATTAGTACTAGTCCATGTTTATCTCTGTATATATTAGAACTAGTCCATGTTTATCTCTGTATATATTAGAACTAGTCCATGTTTATCTCTGTATATATTAGAACTAGTCCATGTTTATCTCTGTATATATTAGTACTAGTCCATGTTTATCTCTGTATATATTAGTACTAGTCCATGTTTATCTCCGTATATATTAGTACTAGTCCATGTTTATCTCCGTATATATTAGAACTAGTCCATGTTTATCTCTGTATATATTAGAACTAGTCCATGTTTATCTCTGTATATATTAGAACTAGTCCATGTTTATCTCTGTATATATTAGTACTAGTCCATGTTTATCTCTGTATATATTAGTACTAGTCCATGTTTATCTCTGTATATATTAGTACTAGTCCATGTTTATCTCTGTATATATTAGTACTAGTCCATGTTTATCTCTGTATATATTAGTACTAGTCCATGTTTATCTCTGTATATATTAGTACTAGTCCATGTTTATCTCTGTATATATTAGAACTAGTCCATGTTTATCTCTGTATATATTAGAACTAGTCCATGTTTATCTCTGTATATATTAGTACTAGTCCATGTTTATCTCTGTATATATTAGTACTAGTCCATGTTTATCTCTGTATATATTAGTACTAGTCCATGTTTATCTCTGTATATATTAGTACTAGTCCATGTTTATCTCTGTATATATTAGAACTAGTCCATGTTTATCTCTGTATATATTAGTACTAGTCCATGTTTATCTCTGTATATATTAGTACTAGTCCATGTTTATCTCTGTATATATTAGAACTAGTCCATGTTTATCTCTGTATATATTAGTACTAGTCCATGTTTATCTCTGTATATATTAGTACTAGTCCATGTTTATCTCTGTATATATTAGTACTAGTCCATGTTTATCTCTGTATATATTAGTACTAGTCCATGTTTATCTCTGTATATATTAGTACTAGTCCATGTTTATCTCTGTATATATTAGAACTAGTCCATGTTTATCATGTTTATCTCTGTATATATTAGTACTAGTCCATGTTTATCTCCGTATATATTAGAACTAGTCCATGTTTATCTCTGTATATATTAGTACTAGTCCATGTTTATCTCTGTATATATTAGTACTAGTCCATGTTTATCTCTGTATATATTAGTACTAGTCCATGTTTATCTCTGTATATATTAGAACTAGTCCATGTTTATCTCTGTATATATTAGTACTAGTCCATGTTTATCTCTGTATATATTAGTACTAGTCCATGTTTATCTCTGTATATATTAGTACTAGTCCATGTTTATCTCTGTATATATTAGTACTAGTCCATGTTTATCTCTGTATATATTAGTACTAGTCCATGTTTATCTCCGTATATATTAGTACTAGTCCATGTTTATCTCCGTATATATTAGTACTAGTCCATGTTTATCTCCGTATATATTAGTACTAGTCCATGTTTATCTCTGTATATATTAGTACTAGTCCATGTTTATCTCTGTATATATTAGTACTAGTCCATGTTTATCTCTGTATATATTAGAACTACTCCATGTTTATCTCCGTATATATTAGTACTAGTCCATGTTTATCTCCGTATATATTAGTACTAGTCCATGTTTATCTCCGTATATATTAGAACTAGTCCATGTTTATCTCTGTATATATTAGTACTAGTCCATGTTTATCTCTGTATATATTAGATACTAGTCCATGTTTATCTCTGTATATATTAGTACTAGTCCATGTTTATCTCTGTATATATTAGTACTAGTTCATGTTTATCTCTGTATATATTAGATCTAGTCCATGTTTATCTCTGTATATATTAGAACTAGTCCATGTTTATCTCTGTATATTAGTACTAGTCCATGTTTATCTCTGTATATATTAGTACTAGTCCATGTTTATCTCTGTATATATTAGATCTAGTCCATGTTTATCTCTGTATATATTAGTACTAGTCCTTGTTTATCTCTGTATATATTAGTACTAGTTCATGTTTATTTCACGTTTCTGTAACGACCATTAAAACAAAATCTTCAATACATTTAAAACACAAAATAACAAAGATGGACTGAAGCCCTCCGTTAAGGCGGATTTCATTTAGATTTGGGAAGCAGAGAGACAACAGCCCCACCTGCCCCCATGACCCTCTGTGGCTCCACAATTAACATTGTGGAGTCTTTCCGCTTCCTGGGAACTACAATCTCCCAGGACCTCAAGTGGGAGCTGAACATCAGCTCCCTCGTCAAGAAAGCACAACAGAGGATGTACTTCCTGCGGCAGCTGAAGAAATTCAACCTGCCAAAGACAATGATGGTGCACTTCTACACAGCCATCATTGAGTCCATCCTCACATCCTCCATCACCATCTGGTACGCTGCTGCCACTGCCAAGGACAAGGGCAGACTGCAGCGTGTCATTCGGTCAGCTGAGAAGGTGATTGGCTGCAATCTGCCGCCGCTCCAGGACCTTTACGCCACCAGGACTCTGAAGCGTGCTGGAAAGATTGTGGCTGACCCCTCCCACCCCGGACACAAACTCTTTGAGCCCCCTCCCATCTGGCAGGAGGCTGAGGTCCATCAGGACCAAAACCTCACGCCACATGAACAGCTTTTTCCCCTCCGCCACTAGCCTTATTAACAAGGCCCGGAAACCACCGTGACTCTCCACCTGGCTCTTCATGCCACTGTTCTCTCTGCTCTAATGCTCTTTGCTCTTTATTTATCTATTTTATTTTATTTCTATCTTTATTTTTAATTTAATACATACTGTGTACATATACTTATATTGTTTATACCTATACTTATATTGTTTAATATTACATTTAGAGAATGTGTGATGTGCACCAACAACACCAAAACAAATTCCTTGTATGTGTCAAAAAACGTACTTGGCAATAAAACCCTTTCTGATTCTGATTCTGATTCTGAACAGTGTGCACACACACACACCCACACACAGACACCCACACACACACACACACACACGTGTGCAGTTACCGGTGAAAGCAGGATTGAAGGGCACCGGAGAGAAGGCACTGTGAGGCCTGGAGATCTGCAGCCTGAAAAAAGAGAGAGAGAGAGAGAGAGAGAGAGACACACACTCCAATGTTTTAGACACATATGGTGATAATAACGGTCCAAAACCATGTGAAAAAGAGACACCACTACAACAAAAGAGACCATCTCTTAAAATTGAAAAACGTCAATTTTCTTGAGGTCTAAACCTGCTGTAACAAAATACACCGTTGTATAAATATATTTATTACATGGCTTGGTTGAATTCTAATGTAGAATGCGGTCTGTTATTTCTTGATAACAGACCGCAACTAAGGATAACACACCGTTGCCATGCAAAAGCAGAGCGTTGCCATGGACGCAGTTCTCTTCACTCTGGAGGACAGCTATCAATCAATCCGCTGAAAGAAGTCCGGATAATTTAGCCTATCAACTGTGGCAAAAAGTGGGGAAACGTGGAGCAACTTCTGTCCTCCAATTCAAGCAATGTCAGCAGATCTGATGAGCGTCTATCGCTAGTATCTTTCTAAACCGTCTATGATCGCTAGCTACGCAGTAACAGCCTTAGGGACAACAACGCTAATTAGTTAGCTTCAGGCTGATTCCTGATCACCCTGTCGGGGTTGTATTCGCTATAACAACCGCCTCGCTCTACATTATCCCTTACTTATTTAACTGTCTAGTAAAGTTCAAAGACCACATGTGCGATAAAGCCACATATTTGTTTTTATATTTCTGCATTTTAGTTTGTATGATTAGTTTCTGACTTTCATATGAATGTTTCCACCAGTATACTACTGTGATTGAAGTAGTTAAATAAAAGATGTCATTCATATAAATTCATGCATCACCTAATTTCATCATCACATCCAGGCCAGGCCTCCAGGAAACAACAGTTAGTTTAATCTATCTAATCGTGTGTTGTTCATACTATATAATGATTTACTGTTTGTCTTTGTTGAATAATACAGAAGACAAAGAGCTTAAAAAATTATTGCATATTAAATCGCAATCGCAATATTGGTGAAAGAAATCGCAATTAGATTATTTTCAAAAATCAATCAACCCTAGAAGCGAGCCCAGCTAAGACAACACACGGAACTGCTGCCAAAACCTGGCTGAACACACTCATCCTGGACGCCGCTGTTAGCTAGCAGTCCGAGCTAGCTACCGGCAGGATCGAGACAAGAACTCCGGCAAGAACAGAGGAGGAGGACTGCATTTTTGTGCATAAAGAATGGAGTATCAGCTGCAGGATCGTTGCCCAGCACTGCTCACCTGACCAGGGGCCTGTTGCACAAAACCAGGATAAGGGATTAAGCCGGGATATTCAGGTTATCCTGGATGAATTTAGCTTTGACTTGGTTGCACAAAAGCAGGTTGAATTAAACCCAACCAAGTAACCATGGCGATTTATTCTTTGCAGCTAGCCTGGTCCAGAGCAGGCTAACAGGCAGGCTAAGATTAATCCTGGAGTCTGATGTGTTAAATCAGCTGCTGCTCTTATCCGAAATAAACGTGTTTAACAGTTATTGCATTGTCTTCTCAATGTGTTCTGCTTCATTTTATTAACATGCATTAGGCTACTTGTCACTATTGCTGTCACAGGTTTGATTTAAATCCTACTACTGCAGTTATCTAGATGATAATAAATGGTTGCACTGGCACCGGAGATAAAGTGGGACGATACGGAGGAAATGGGCTTTTCCTCCGCTGCTGTCCCCGTGAAATGTGCCCCCGCCCGTGCAACGCGGGGAGGCGGGGGGAGGCAGGGGGATCCTCCCACACCGTGCAGCGGACTCTAGCGGACTTAAAGCGTCAATAACGACGACAATGGCACCTGATCAAACGTCCTTTTTTTTACCAAATGGGAGTGAGAATATGTTGGAATGCCACAAAGCTTCTTAATCATTTTATTTTGGTGCTGTCACTTGTCATCTTCGAGCTTGGGAGTGAGAAAAAAAACATGAATAATAACAGGCTACATTGTTTTACAGATATGCTTACAGTGTGTAGCCTAATGAAGTCACTTCTTTTTCTAGTTTTTGTCCAGTCATGCTTGTTCTGTATGAACATTAATTGTAGAAAGATATTTAGAATTAGACAGCCGTATTTCCCTTTTTGCATATTATATGTTTCACCTCCTCGTTAATTTCCATTAGAAGCTGCTGCTCAGCAGGTGAAACATATGCTGCACACGTCTTCTCCATTTCTGCATCAGTAAATCTGTGATCGATACCGTGGTCTATTTAAGAAAGCCGTGAACGTGCACTTATCCCAGCTATGTACACCTGGCTTGACATAGCTTCACCTACTTATCCTGGCTCGGCAAACGTGCAACCGATTGAGCCGCGATGAGTGGATCACACTAAGTCAAGCTGCGCTTTTTCAGTTATCCTGGATTTCTTCATTCTACTTTTGTGCAACAGGCCCCTGGAAGCCCTGTCGGTAATATACAGGCCATCTTACTTACCACGAAAACAGCACACTGCCGTCTACATAGTCCCTGATGCTAACGTTAGCACAAGTTTGGCTCACCTGCTAACAACAACAACAACAAACTGCAGCGCGATCACCTTGAGGTGATACATATTTTAGCAGGGCTTTAACAAGGCATCCTTAAAGTCTGTACTCCCCGGCTTTTTCCAGCATGTAGATTGTGTCACTAGAGGGAAGAACACACTAGACCATGTTACTCTAACATCAAGAAAGATACTGAACTGCTCCTCTCCCTCACCTGGGCCAGTCAGATCACATCCAACTACTCCTGATCCCAGCATGCATCAGTCAGATCACACCCAACTACTCCTGATCCCAGCATGCATCAGTCAGATCACATCCAACTACTCCTGATCCCAGCATGCATCAGTCAGATTACATCCAACTACTCCTGATCCCAGCATGCATCAGTCAGATCACACCCAACTACTCCTGATCCCAGCATGCATCAGTCAGATCACATCCAACTACTCCTGATCCCAGCATGCATCAGTCAGATCACATCCAACTACTCCTGATCCCAGCATGCATCAGTCAGATCACATCCAACTACTCCTGATCCCAGCATGCATCAGTCAGATCACATCCAACTACTCCTGATCCCAGCATGCATCAGTCAGATCACATCCAACTACTCCTATTTAAAAAAATATATCTCTGAGAAAGCTCCTTCACTTGTTTTCAATAACAGACCCGATAGGCCAGTAGCTCATATAGGGAGAGAGGGGGAGAGTGATGGACTGAAGCTACTCACAGAGTGACGGCTGACTCATTATGAACGGGTCCAGCACGGGTCGGATGCGGGTCAGCGGCGTTACACATGTCTTGTGTAGACTATTTAATGTCTGTATCGTCACTGCGTTGCATTTTTATGAACTATGATATTCTGGCCATGGGTCACATCTCTGGCCCAGGTCCAGCAGGCTCCGTCTCACACGCTATTACTCAACCAACTGAAGCTAGTTCCTTTCAATAACTTCTTCTGTGGTTTTCGCTGTGGCGGCCTCAATAACGGATAGTTACCAGCGGAACCACTGGTACCAATACAGGTTTCCTCTCATACTTAATATACAGCTGTGTTAATAATACAGGTTTCCTCTCATACTCAACAATAAACAGCTGTGTTAATAATACAGGTTTCCTCTCATACTTAATATACAGCTGTGTTAATAATACAGGTTTCCTCTCATACTCAACAATATACAGCTGTGTTAATAATACAGGTTTCCTCTTATACTTAATATACAGCTGTGTTAATAATAAGGTTTCCTCTTATACTTAATATACAGCTGTGTTAATAATACAGGTTTCCTCTTATACTTAATATACAGCTGTGTTAATAATACAGGTTTCCTCTCATACTTAATATACAGCTGTGTTAATAATACAGGTTTCCTCTCATACTTAACAATATACAGCTGTGTTAATAATACAGGTTTCCTCTCATACTTAACAATATACAGCTGTGTTAATAATACAGGTTTCCTCTCATACTTAACAATATACAGCTGTGTTAATAATACAGGTTTCCTCTCATACTTAACAATATACAGCTGTGTTAATAATACAGGTTTCCTCTCATACTTAACAATATACAGCTGTGTTAATAATACAGGTTTCCTCTCATACTTAATATACAGCTGTGTTAATAATACAGGTTTCCTCTCATACTTAATATACAGCTGTGTTAATAATACAGGTTTCCTCTCATACTTAACAATATACAGCTGTGTTAATAATACAGGTTTCCTCTCATACTTAACAATATACAGCTGTGTTAATAATACAGGTTTCCTCTCATACTTAACAATATACAGCTGTGTTAATAATACAGGTTTCCTCTCATACTTAACAATATACAGCTGTGTTAATAATACAGGTTTCCTCTCATACTTAACAATATACAGCTGTGTTAATAATACAGGTTTCCTCTCATACTCAACAATATACAGCTGTGTTAATAACAATTAAAACTGTAGACAAATGTCAGCATGTGGACCGGCGGAGCCGTGTCTCTCCATGAGCCGCTTTGCGATGTTGCAGGTGAGCCGGCCCGTGTGTGGGTGAATGGGGGGGGGGCTGTGTGAGGAGAGATCCAAACACAGGCACAGCTTTCCAGAAGTAATGGGTCATGTAACGCAACATTAAACCATATCCATATAAACGACATTGCTTCGTTGGTGGAGAGGCAGCAGATGCGAGGACGTTAGGTGAACCGGTGTGACCTGGGAAACATCTTAGTCACACCCTTACACATTTTGGGCGCATTTGCGACCAAATTGGTCGCACTCTAGAGCCCTGTCCTGATACCAGCATGCGTCAGATCCCATCCAACTACTCCTGATCCCAGCATGCATCAGTCAGATCCCATCCAACTACTCCTGATCCCAGCATGCATCAGTCAGATCCCATCCAACTACTCCTGATCCCAGCATGCATCAGTCAGATCACATCCAACTACTCCTGATCCCAGCATGCATCCCGGTCAGAAGGACTATCAGAACCTAGTCTGACCCGGCTCTGTCCCAGCTCCAGGACTGCTTCCAATAAGGACATGGTTGTGTGCAATATGTTACAGAACAGAGCCCTTTGTTTGTTGTTATGATTTCATCTTGCTTGTATGCTGCACAATTTCCATTACAGCAGAGGTGAACAAGTGAATGTGTACTCAGAGTTCAATCTTCCTACACTAGTTCAGTTAGTATTAGTATAGTATTAGTATTTTATGCCTTTGAATTTTTACTTGAATACTTACATTTTAAAGAAAATAAATAAGAACGGTTTTCATTCAACATTGTGCCCATTATTATCATCAGTGATTAGGTAACTCTGACTTTCAAAAACACTTCTTTAAAAGATATTGTCATCATCAAAATCACCAAAAATAGAGATATTATTTTTTATCCATATCTCCCACCCCTAACGTAAATGCGTTGACGCGTCACACGTACAAATCTAAAAAAACATAGCTGCCTCCAGCAACAGCACAAGTATGGATTCCTCGCAAGTTCAGCTACAACTAATTGTTGATTGTGTGTGTTTATGTATGTATGTATGTATGTATGTATGTATGTATATACACACACATACACACACTGTAATAATAAAACCAAAGAGCAGGTGTTCCTGTTATTCCGTCCAGCCCTCACACAGTTTGTGAAGCTGAATATAAATTAAAAAAACTCCTGGAGAACTTTCTGTCTGTAACTTTTGTCATGGCGATAAGCAACCGCCGAGACTCGACCAGTAACCGTGGCAAAAGTGTTTCAAAGGATTGTGGTGATGTGGTCAAGATTTGGCGACAGTGGTTTTATGCAGAAGTTAGCGGAGAATCGTCACGTTTTTAATGAGTTTAATGAAGAGGTTAATGAATTTCTGTGTTTTTTAGCACCTGCACCTGATTGGACGATCGCTTCACATGGGTCTGCCTGCTCCCAGATTTCAAAACAGACCATAATACCGCGGCTTATTGGTGTCGCAGCAGCTGAATCACGGTCAGTTTAAAAGATTTTGAGAGGCGCCTCATTTGCATAAAGTTGGCTGGATTCAACTTTATGCAAATGAGGAGCAGGCTACTCAACGCCTCAAATCTCTGTAATCCCCTCAGTGCTCCCAGAATGCATTGCACATCTGCTCCCACAGAAATGAACGGGAAGCGTTGAAATGACACAGACTGTTATGGTGCGTGTCCACTGTCGGAGTCATTTCAACGCTTCATCCAATCAGCTGCAGCCCCGGCGTTTGTAGGAGGGCGGAGCCTGTTTCCTTAACT
Source organism: Perca schrenkii (assembly GCA_025617405.1). Taxonomy (NCBI): domain Eukaryota; kingdom Metazoa; phylum Chordata; class Actinopteri; order Perciformes; family Percidae; genus Perca; species Perca schrenkii. The sequence goes on along the minus strand of CM046801.1, from coordinate 34,397,623 downwards.
TGTCAGTGGTCCGTGAAGAGAGGCTGGCGAGCCTATAGCGTGCAATGTCGGGATGAAGCGGGGCGATCCCATCCGTGACAATGACGCCAACATGGACCCGTATTATGAGAGACCCACCTGGTGGCGTCGGGCTCCGTGTTGCTGCCGGTCGACCCCCACACGTCCAGCAGACTCCCCCCCGACGACGTGGACGACGCCAGGGACGGCCTCTTGTCCAGCAGCCCTGCCGAGCCGCCGCTGGAGCTCTTGGTTCTGAAGAGCTTGCTGAGCCGGACCTTCAGCGATCCGCCTTTCCTGGCCTTCCCCCGCGGCGGGGGCGGCGTCTCCTCGCCCTGCAGGACCACCAGTGGGGAGGAGCATCGCCCCGCTCTCGCTCCCCCCGAGGCCACGCCGAGTTTGGGCGTGGCGGCTCTGCTCTGAGGCTGCGAGCGGGACTGGTACTGGGGGCGGCGGGACGGGACGGGGCTGGAGGAGGCCTGGAGGGCAGCGGACAGGGCCGGCGGGTGCGGGCCGGGCGTGGACGGGGGGCGGGGGTCTGCGCAGGGCGGGGGGGACACGGTGGCTCCGAGGACCGCCAGAGAAGACCGGCAGCCCTGATCGGTGCAGACGCCGGCCTCCTCGGCCAGTCTGTGGACCTGCAGCATCAGACCGCCCAGCGTCCCGCTGGAGAACGCCGGCCCCGCCCCCCCACACGGCGTCCCCCCCTCCTCCTCGGACCCCAGACCCTCCAGCACCAGCAGGGCGTCGCTGGTCTCACCCGGGTCCTCACCGGGCGTCCCCGAGCCAAGCACGCTGTGACAGGAGCAGCGAGACAGCGAGGGCGCCGTCTCCCCCCTGCCTCCCTCCCTCCCCTCTCCCAGCTGGCCCAGTCGCCGGGCCAGAGCCAGAACCGGCTCCTCCCCCCCGCTGGAGTAGCTCTTCTTGTCCAGCAGGCCCAGACGCAGGGCCTGGTCCAGCAGGTCCGGCGGCCACTTCGCCAGGCGGTCCGTCAGCAGGCGGTGCCGCTGGCACAGCACCGAGCCGGGCTCGCAGTCCAGAGCCGGGACGTCCTGCTGGGGGGGCATGGGTCCGTCTGACAGTCCGAGGAGCTGCTCCTCCGCTGACGGGATGCCGACAGAGTTCTGGTCCTTACGTCCGGCCCCAGAGTCCAGCTGCTGTCTCTGTCTCTCTGCCTCCTCCAGGATCCGGTCTCCGGACCGCAGCAGGTTCTGGAACACCATCAGCTGGGCCGTCGAACCGTGCTGCACTGGGAAGTCCACAAAGTCCTCCGGCGGAGACAGCGGCGGAGACAGCGGCGCATCGGAGCCTGTCAGCGGGGCCCCCGCGGACAGCTCACTCCTCCCGGGGAGCGGAGAGCTGTAGTGGGGGGAGGCCGAGCCGAGGCCCGGCGAGGGGCCACCGCGGTGACCCAGCGCGGGTTTAACGGGCCCGAACACTCCGCCCCCGGACATCAGGTCGTCGGGCTCGTCCAGCCGGTCGTACTCCGCCGCGGACACGAGACGCATCAAGACGAAGTCCGGAGACATTTCTTGCTGCGCGTCATTCATCCTGACAGCTAACGGCTGCTAACGGCTAGCTAGCTAACGAAAGCTAAAGGCAAGCTAACGGGAGCTAACGGGCTCCTCTCTTACATAACACCGATGTAAATACAGCTGCAGAGCTAACGGAGCTAACGGCGGCTACCTGCTGCATCCTCCCCGCTCAGCTCACCGGGCAGCCGGACGGGACCCCGACCACCGACCGCCATGTAAGGTCCGAACCGGCTCGTGGCGGTAACGGCTCCGCTTAACGCGAAAAGACATGAGAAACCGCCCGGTAACGTTACGTGAGCTAGCAGTTTTAGCCTCCTACCGACTCATCATCCTCCGGTGAGACAACACGGATGTGAAGATGACGGGGGGCGCGCGCGCGGCGGCTGCGCAGCGGAGACATCAATAGTCGATCAGCTGATTGATTACCGGAGAGAAACCGAAACCTCTAGCTATCTGTTCAACACTTCCCGGTACCGGAGAGAGCCTCCTCCGTCACTACCGGAGGTGTTGGTGTGTCTGTGATTATATTCGATTATTTATATCCACTTTGTAAAATGTCCATTCATTTATTTAGTTTATGTGATATTAGAACTTAGTTTTTATTCTCCAGAGTAATTTGTAGACACCACCCAGGATGAATTGATTGCCAACTTCATGGTCTATAGAACACAACATCAGGCGGATTTAAGGCTCGAGAAAAGTCATATTTACCGAGTAACATTACAAATATCACAATTAGTTAGCGGGTGGCAGTACATCAGTCCGTAGGGAGTTGGGTTGGGAACCGGAAGGTCGCCGGTTCAAGTCCCGGTATGGACCAAAGTACAGAATGTGGATGCCAGTTCACCTCCTGGGTACTGCCAGGTGCTCTTGAGCAAGGCACCGTACCCCCTTAACCGCTCAGGGTGCTGGTCCAGCACTGGCAGCCCCACTCACTCTGACATCTCTCCATTTGTGCATGAATAGCATGTGTGTGTGTATTTTAGGCCTGTGTGTAGTGATTTCAAAAAGCAGAGTGTAAATTGTGATTTCCCCACTGGGGATCAATAAACACTATAAATTATTTAATTAACTTTTCCTTTTCTGGAAATAATTGGGATTGGGGTGTATGTGTCTCTGTGTGCGTCTGTTTGTGTGTGTGGTTACCTGAAATAAATAAAAAAAAATTCTGTGAAGTGAGTTTGTACTCTTAACATAAAAGGAATAAAATATGTATCACATTTAGAGCTCTGATACTATTAAACTAAAATACAAAATAAAGTAAATGTAAACCTCACAATATTCATTCTTGGCATTAGGGCATTTATTTAATCCTACCAAAGGAGAAGAAAACATTCATACCTTTGTAACAATTCTATACCTTTAAGGACTTCTCTTTAGAATATCAAATGTAAGACTAACAGGTTTTAAAACATTTATTATATTTAACGTGGTTCTTGTCCCTCTGTGGTCATGAAGAAGCAGCAGAGAACATTCAGTACAATATAGACTTTATTAGTTCACTAAAGTTGAATATGAAATAAAAAGCAGATTGGCTTTAATGATTCACAATCAATAATAAATCGGTTCATCAACAAAGGAAGAGTAAGTCCTCCCTACGGCTGCCTCGCCTCTTCAAAATAAGAGCTTCTCCGAGGCTGGGAGCGCTTCACTTTCAGCTCAAAAAAAAGGAAAGTTCAACTATTTCCCAACGAGAGCTTCCACTTGTTAGCCGTGACGGGAAGTCTCCGTGTGTGTGTCTGGTTCTGGTTGTGGTTCGAGAGGGAAAGTGAAGCGGGTCAGACCCGGAGCGAGGCTGACAGGCGGCGCCGAGCGTTTCTCACAGGTTTCTGCAGCCCAGAAAACTACAAAAACGTCCCAAAACCGAAACTCCCCCCGTGAGCGAGGAGCGGCCGCTGAGCTGCTGCTACCCAAAAACAAGCCATGAAGTCAGTTAAAAAAAATAATAATAATCATGGTTCTTTGTGGCGGCGAGTAAACAAACTGTTCAGCAAAGTCCAAAAACATGTTAAAAAAAAAGGACCGAAATCACCAGAACTGCTCGGGGAATGTTTCATATCATTTATTGTTTTTTTTTACTTTATTTTCATCATAGCAATGGAAAAATATAACCTTATACAAACGTCTTCAATTCTCTGAATTTTGTTTAAACAAGCAAAAAGGAAAAATTGGTGAGTGACCCTTCTCCCAAAAACCAGCGTGCAGCGGGGAAATAAAAAGTGAAACGCTTCACCAGCAGCTCGCTTCCACTCCTTTTATTTTCCGCTAAGCTATTCCCAGTTTGGCACTCGCTCCTCGCAAGATTCCTCTTCGCCTGTTGCTCTCTTTTTTTACTTTTATTTTGTAGGAATTTAGTGCTGTTGTTGATAAGAGCACTGAAGACGGAGCAGGTGGATTTTCTTTGCTGTTGTAAGTGCTCGGAAGAAGAAGATAAAGAAGAAAAAATAAGAGCAAAAAAAAAAAAGAAAATCTAAAGTTTTCCACAGAAGTCCACAAAGTCCGCTCAGATTTTTTTGACTTTTTTTTTTAAATCTTTGATTCCACAAGTCTTTTATTTTCTCGTCGTCATGTTTTGTATCTATCGCCCCCTCCTCCTCCTCCTCCTCCCCGGGCGGGGGGAAGGCGGCGGTGCGGTGACGTCATGTGACAGCCCAGCGACAGCGAGAGAGGTGGATTGTGGGAGGAGGGCTCGAAGGTGAGATTGTTTTGTTGTTGTTTTTTTATTTAGAAGGGGGGGTGGGGGGGGGGTAGTCATAGTCCAGTCCACAGGATGGGGGGAGTTTATGGGGGGCCGGGGGGTAGGGGGAGTCATCACCTGCTGGAACTGAAGGTGGTGTGATGTCATCATCTCTCTCACACGTCTCTCTCTCACACGTCTCTCTCTCTCTCTCTCACACACACTCGACTTCTGCTTGGACCGGACACTGGCGACAAAGACACAAGAGTTGATTCCAGTGGGGCAGTTTGTCCTCATTGTTCACTGATGTCTCTCTCTTTCTCTCTCTCAAAGTTCTCTCTCTCTCGTTTCCCGGCCGCCGACAATCTGCAGACGAGACAAAAACAAGCGGTCAACCAGCGGCTTCTCTGGGTTAGGGCCCTCAACAAAGTGGGACGGGTTTTTAAGAAAACTAAAAGGCAATTTCATGTAATGGGATTATGTAACGGTGTGTGTTGGTCTCAGATGTTGTGGTTGGGATGTCCATCACACTGTCAGAGTGGTGCATGATTTCTCCTCACAGACCAAAAACACACACCTCTAAATGTGAAAACACATACAGTGTGTGTGTGTGTGTGTGTGTTCTATATCTGACCAGGCCTGGCTCTTGAGCTTGCGGAGCTCCTTGGTGGCCCAGGTGGCCAGCGTTTTGGTCTTGGTGGTTTTGGAGCGCCGGCCCTCCGTCAGCAGGTCGTTGATGAGAGGACGCAACTCCACCAGCTTCATCACGTCTTTACCAAACGCAGTGCAAAGGTCCCTGCACGCACACAGAACATGGGAAATACATCAAACTAATTCAGTACTTTTTCCTAAAGAGGAAAATCTACGAATGAAGAAAACCGGAATCATTAAGATCAAGTTCTTTAGTTTAATGAAAGTAAAAGATAAACTGTATGGTGTGTGTTGGTCTCAGATTATGTGGTTGAGTTTTCCATCACACTGTCAGAGTGGTGCATGATTTCTCTTCACAGACCAACACACACACACACACACACCTCTCTCAACAGCCTCTTATCTGAAAACTAGTCTGGAGATTTATTTTATAGAAGAAAAAGTCACAATATTTACAAAAAAAGTTGAATATTTTGGGACTGGTATCTGTGCACGTTACAGATGTTGAACACGCTGCGACAGTGAAAACAGACATTAAATCACTAACAGATGGTTCAATAAAGCTTCCACAGGTGTGGACGACCTGTCAGTCCCCCTCCCTTACCCGATGAGTCCGGCAGCATTGGCCACCACTCCGTCTGAGTGATCTTCATCCTCGGCGATGTGATGGATGAAGGAGAGAATAAACTCCACCCGGGGCTGAACCAACATCACATCAGCTACAGGAGACAAGGACAGAGGAGACAAGGACATAGAGAGGAGACAAGGAGAAGAGACAATAACCGAGACGTGTCAAGGACCGAGATTTAAAAAGGGAAGGAAGAGAGGACGTAAGGAGTAGAGGAAGAGAAACAAGAGTTGACGGATGGGTGTGAGGGAGAGGAAAATCAAAGTTAAAACTGGTCCAGAAGCAGCACAAAGTTCTAAAACCAGCAGTTTGTTTGGGATTTTGTAGAGTCTCGCAAAACCAGGACGCTGTGAGTGTGGCGGCAGCCTGAAGCATTCTGGGTGAAACAGACTCGTTTCTCTGCGACGTCGTAAAATCCTCCTGATCCACTGCAGTCAGGAAGAGGAACACGACGTCACCTCGCCATCACAACATGCTATTAGTTCAGCTCTCGGACTACGTTTAAAGTCCCATCACGTTCCTGCTCTTATTCTGATGAAGACCATATGTAGTAGCATGTAGCAGCTGTGTGAGGGAGTGTGTATCTCATTCTGATAAAGACCATGTTTAGTGTGCGTGTATCTTACGGTGCACGTTCTCCTGGTCCCCCTTCAGGCCCTGGATGATGCCGGTGTACGCCTCCAGACAGCCCTCCCTCAACTCATTCAGGTAGTCCACCATGTCGTAGTCCGTCTACACACAAACACACACACAGATTCCCTTTGAACGTGTCAACAATTCTATTCAAAAACATTTTATTCAGCAAATTAAAAACAACCTTTAAAAACAAAACTGAAGCTCCGATTGGACGAGGAGCAGTTTTGGGTTCTGGGTGTTAGAGGAGGAGCTCTAACCCCCGACCCTGTGATTCTGTATTAAACTACAGAGAAACGTGGACACAAAGAGATCAGAGTGTGGAGGTCTCAGATAAATGTGGTTGGTTTTACATCACGAGTCAGCGTGGTGCATGATTTATCATCACAGACCACACACACACACACACACACGTTCAGAAACAAGTTGATGGATAGACAGACAGGTCTGATATGTGCCAGGGTTTTTATATTTTAAATGAATAAAGTTGAATATTTATGTTTGTGAGTGTGTATATACTTGTGTGTGTATTTACCTTGTCCACCTGTGCCTGAGATGCCTGTTGCAGCGTGTCCAGGACGATGTCCAGGTATTTCTTAAACTCTCCTCCAATGGCCAGAGCAATGTCGCCGAACGCCGACAGGATCTGAGGCTTCACTGACCGGTGCACGTTCTCGTTCTGAACACACACACACACACACAATTATTATGAGTCGCTCTGGATAAAAACTGTCAGCTGAATAAATGTAACACGCACACAAACTACAGGAAGTCAGAGAGGAAGTGAAAGTGTGGAGGTCTCAGATAAATGTGGTTCGTTTTACATCACGGTCAGCGTGGTGCATGATTTATCATCACAGACAATACACACACACACACACACACAAGTTGATGGATCCATAAAAAGAAAGTGAACGATGAATGAACAAAAAGACAGACATACAGACAGGAGGACAGAGTCTGAGTGAGAGTGAATTCTGTTAACTGCTTTGGCAACACGTTTTAATTGAGACAGACAGATTTGAACAGAGAGACACAGACAGGCAGACAGACAGGTCTCCTCACCCCGAGGTTCTCCAGCAGCAGCTGCATGATCTCGTCACAGAACGGCAGGATGTTGGACATCAGAGCTCTGCACAGGTCACATACCAGACCCACAGCCGCCAGACACACCTGCAAACACAGCAGCGTCATCATCACCACCACCATCACCTCCACACAGCCACAGGGGCCTTATGCAATCTGTCCTAAAGCTTTTTTAAATTCTCCATTTCACGATTCCTTCCTGAATTCGGTTACTGAAGGAACTGACTGGCCAGAGCTCGGGGGGAAACCCTGTCTGAGTACTTAAGATCATTGACATTCAGATTTTATCCTAAACGTTCTTTACATTAAAGAGCTGATGGTCTGGCTCTAGAGCAACAACCACTACATCCCGTTCCAGAAGCAGCACAAAGTTCTAAAACCAGCAGTTTGTTTGGGATTTTGTAGAGTCTCGCAAAACCAGGACGCTGTGAGTGTGGCGGCAGCCTGAAGCATTCTGGGTGAAACAGACTCGTTTCTCTGCGACGTCGTAAAATCCTCCTGATCCACTGCAGTCAGGAAGAGGAACACGACGTCACCTCGCCATCACAACATGGGTGGGCACACGGTGGATGTCAAAAAAGCTGAAGATTTTCACAAGTACAGACAACTATCGCTGAAGACAAGAATCTTCTCTGATTACTAGTCTGTGTGTTGTGATTCATTCAGCGTTCTTAAACAGCAAACGGAACCAGATCTAACAGATTCTAATAAGCAGGCGGAGAGAGAGAGAGACACAGACCTGATACTCAGCGTAGTTCTTCAGTCCGATTCCCAGGAAAGGCTTGAAGGCATCCATGTATTTCTGGAAGTCGCTGCCTAGAACTGAAACACACAGAATGTTTTGGTACAGAACATTTCAACATGCTTTTCATGTAGTCATTACAAAAAAAAAGAAGAAGCTTGTTCTGAGTTGTAGAACCACCAGAGGATTGAGAGGACAGGAGCCCAACACTCTCAGGATTTCAGTCACATATTGTAAACGTGTCTGTGATAGGGCTGCACAAGATAGCATTTTTTCATCGGCATAGCAATATGTGCGTGTTTGTGCCTCCGTGTGTATTAAAGGTGCTGTAGGTAGGATTGTGAAGATCCAGGAGTTAGCCCAAAAATGTGAACATCGAAGGTGGTGCTTCATGTCGTTCTACTGGAACATAGGGTCAGTTTCAGCAGATATGACAGAAAGGTAGTTTCACAAGGCTCAACTAGTGCACCTTTAAACTACTAGGGCTGCCACCTCTTAGTCGATTAGTCGACTAATCGGTCGTTTTGGTCTTAGTCGACTAAGATTTCTTTAGTCTATTACCGTATTTTCCGCACTATAAAAGGCGCATCGGATTATAAGGCGCACCTTCAATGAACGGCCTATTTTAGAACTTTTTTCATATATAGGGCGCACCGGATTATAAGGCACATAGAATAGAAGATACTGCAGTCAAACGTTTGACTGGGGTTGCGTTCTACATCCACTAGAGGGAGCTGTGCTAGAGGGAATGTCAACAAAACAGTCAGATAAAGTCAAACTTTATTAAGCGTTCTGACAACTCCGTTCACTTCCATGGTAACGTTGTTGATGTTCATGAATGAACGTTTTTCCGTTGTGATTCGGCTAGAAACTTCAACATTGTGAGGCGAACAGATTGTTTTGGAATATAAAGTTTGGATATTACATTTCCTTGGACTCTTGTGGATTTATGAAAATCACGTTTTGGGCAAAATACCACTTTGTTGCTGAAAGGACAACGAAAACAGGTATGGATGCAGTCTCGACACCTGCACAGATTACGGCTGAATTGTTTTATTTTCTGTTACTTTGTAACAGTTGTGTAACTGCTATAAATCATCTTATGCTTTGTATGTGGGCTTAAATTAATCATTAGAGGCTAAGCTTTCAATTGGTGTGTCGCATGGCTGTATATTTTGAAGATGTAATGCTAAAATTATAAAAACGCGAATGAGTGGAAGTTTAATCGAGGTTACAGCGACGCAGTGTCCCGTCAACATGACAGTGATCCTTGAGAGGTTGATCCATATATAAGGCGCTCCGGATTATAAGGCGCACTGTCGTTTTTTGAGGAAATTAAAGGCTTTTAAGTGCGCCTTATAGTGCGGAAAATACGGTAGTCATTTTTTATGCTTATTCATGCTTAATTACTTATTTCCAAGAAACTTCTGAGCACATTTATGGTAAACACAAGATTTAAAGTGGTGCTTTTGCAGGATTAATTGTGGAGAAACTCAGTTTTACAGATGGTTAATTAACTACATTTATATTGTGCTTTTCTAGTCTTAACCACCTCTCAAAGTGCACAGCTCTGTCAATTAAATCAACTAATCCATTAGTCGACAAAATCCTATAAGTGTTAGTCGACTAAGAAGTTCTTTAGTCGAGGACAGCCCTATAAACTACAGAGTCTAACCCCCGACCCTGTGTTGCAGAGAAACATGGAGACAAAGAGGTCAGAGTGTGGAGGTCTCAGATTAATGTGGTTCGTTTTACATCACGAGTCAGTGTGGTGCATGATTTATCATCACAGACCACACACACCCCCCTGGAATATCTGACTTCTTAACATTTGATCATAGATAAAGATGATGTCACACTGAACGATAACCTTGTGAGTTGACATTTCACCGAGTAATGAACTAAATGCGTGTAGGTGTGTCTCTGCGTGTGTGCGTGTGTGTGTGTGTGTGTGTGTGTGTGTGTGTGTGTGTGTGTGTGTGTGTGTGTGTGTGTGTGTGTGTATGTATGTATGTATGTATGCATGCATGCATGTATGTATGTATGTATGTGTACCTTCCACCAGCGTAGACACAGCCATCAGAGCGTCCTCCTGGACTCCCCCGGAGCCGGCGGTGCTCTGAAACATCCGGAGCAGAGACGCCATCACCACGTCCGAGATCTGCAGGGCGTCCTGATGCTGCACTTTACGCAGGACGTTCTGCAGCAACACACACAAAATGTCTCAATAAGAGCGTGAACACAACGCCTCTGGCTTTACTAGGGCTGGGTTTAAAACAAATGGATTTTCATTTGAATGACCAGTTATCCATTTAATCTGTCTGTATCATATCCACCTGAAACGGTCATGCTAGCTTGTCGGGAAGAAGTTTAAATAATGCTCAAAAGTTAGGCTACATTTTGGTGAAGGAGAAACCGGTTTGGTGATTTTAAAAAGGCCTCTGTCACCTCCGACTCTCGGACTGTAAGCTGCACTTTATCGTGTTCACGTTCAATAAAAAGTACATTAATGTAACTGACTTAATGTAAACATTGATCATTTTAATAAAGCAGCAGGAAAGAGGGAACCTTGTGCAATTGTAGAATCTCTTCTATTCAAGCTAAACTGTTGTTGAATGGGAACTCAGTGAGTGCCTACCAAAGCAAGAGCATCTCACCTGTAGAGTGGCACACAGCAGCGACTGCAGGTCGTTGAACTGGATTCTGTCCGAGGTGCTCTGGATGTGAGACTGGGGACACAGGAAGTGACGTCATTGCACAGGAAGGGGACGCAGCTTTTTATACATTTAGAGTTTGTTATTTATGTGTTCACTAACTACAGGAAGTCATCAAAGAGGAAGTGAAAGTGTGGAGGTCTCAGATAAATGTGGTTTGTTTTACATCACGGTCAGCGTGGTGCATGATTTATCATCACACACACACACACACACACACGCACACACACACACACACACACACACACACACACCTCCATCTGCAGGACCTGCTGCAGCCTCTCCATGATGACCAGCGTGGTTTTCTGCACCGCGGGGTAACAGTCCTTGGCGCTGTTCTTGACGATCTCCATCAGAGCCTCGTAGGCTGCAGAGCGAAGGTTGTTCTGGTGACCGTCCGGTCTGCACGACAAACACCAACATCACCACAACTACAGCCACAACGTTTACATTTTTGTTCATCTATAACTCATTCACAAAAGCTACAAATACTTTATTTATCTGTGTATCTAACAGTCTCAAATGTTTACCCAACAGTCTCCATCTCTGTTCATCTAAAAACGTGTTTATGACCTTTAAATGAAGGTTTATGTGTGGATGTTTGAAGACATTCCCAAATTCCCTGTAGTTAGTCAGTCTTCCTCATGGAGGCGACAGAAACTACTATAGCTTGACAAAAAGCTCCGACTGAGTTGTAGAACCACCAGAGGATTGAGAGGACAGGAGCCCAACACTCAGGATTTCAGTCACAAATTGTAAACGTGTCTGTGATAGGGCTGCACAAGATAGCAGATTGGGTTTTTGCTACTGCAATATCAACTGAGTATGGAGAATATAGAGAGGCGTGGACACAAAGAGATCAGTGTGGAGGTCTCAGATAAATGTGGTTCGTTTTACATCACGAGTCAGCGTGGTGCATGATTTATCATCACAGACAATACACAGAATATTTAAAACATAAGTCTGAAATAAATAAATAAATAATCTTCACGCCACAAAGACCGCCAGTGGTTGTGATCTCAGAGGCAGACTCGGCAGCCCCTTCTCTCTACCCGTCTGTTGTCGGCTCTTCATGTTTAACAGTTTCTCTCCAGTGAAGCACTTTGTGGCTGTGTGTAAATGGTGTTCTGACCTGTCTGTTGTCTCCAGAAGTTTCTGGACGATGATCTCGAAGGACGAGGACAGACAGTAGGTGCTGGGCTCCTCAGCGTCCTCCGCGGCGTCCGTAGCTTCATATGCTGCTTCAGCCAGGGACGAGAAAGCCTGACGGGGGAGGAAACGGGGGAGTTAGAGGTCTGTTTGTGTGGGTGGAAACAGGAAATTGTGGTTCAGATGGTTTCAGAGACAAACCCCAGGGTCACAGAGACAGGACGCAGCAGCTCACCCAGCAGACGTTGGAGGCGACTCGGGGCTCGGCCCCCAGGCCTTCGATCAGACACTGCAGCAGCGGCGCCAAGTAAACGTCGTTGATGGCGGCTTCAGGCAGCAGCTCGCAGATCCTCCCCACCGTCCACGCCGTGGTGTCCCTCACCACCACGCTGGGGTCCTTCATCAGCTCGATCAGCGTCGGCATCGCCTGCAGGGACAACGGAACCGTTAGTGACTCAGTGTTATTTCAACCTGGACCCTCTGTCTCCATGTTTGTGTGTCTGATGGAACAACAATTTGTGAAACAGGTCCAGTATTAAACCAGAATCAAGCTGTAAAGTAACCCTACAGGACTAATGTTCGGCAGCAGTTAAGAGTCCAAATACATCCTAAAGTTGCCCTTTAAGTGGGGAGCCTCTGACCTGTATGACGAGGGGTTTTAGTTGGTTTAGTTCGGGTCCTTCCAGAATGGATCCGAAGGCCATGACGGAGGCGTCTCTGTAGCGCCAGTCGGGGTGCTTGATGTGTTCTTTGATGAAAGGCAGGACGTGAGGAACCACGTCGTCCTCGCAGCAGGTGGCCAGCAGCATCAGACACACGCCCGCCGCCTTGCACGGGTTCCAGTCGTCATCGTCGTCGTTCTCGTCCTGCACGAGAATTCAGGTCAAAGGTTATACGGCGGGGTCTGGTACAACAGAACAACACAGCTGAGGGGGGCTTTCACAGCTTTAACAAGAGCATTAAACTACACATGTTCCTTCTCAACGTTGACAAGATCCACCAGGATTCTCAAAAGTCAATATAACAACTTTTTTTTTATACCACCTAGTAAGGAAATGTAATGCCAACATCACAAAAATACAGTGTTTTCCCTGGGGGAGACTATGGTGTGTGTATGGGGGGGCAGTTGTCCTTCCTTTAGAAATTGTTACACTTTCTCAAAAAAGAAAAATGCAATTTCCCCAAAACATGAGTCTCTCTGTAAACGTGTTTCTGGTCAGTTTGTGTCTCTTTGTAGTCAGTTTGTGACTCTTTGTAGTCAGTTTGTGTCTCTTTGTAGTCAGTTTGTGTCTCTTTGTAGTCAGTTTGTGTCTCTTTGTAGTCAGTTTGTGTCAGTTTGTGTCTCTTTGTAGTCAGTTTGTGTCTCTTTGTAGTCCGTTTGTGTCTCTTTGTAGTCAGTTTGTGTCTCTTTGTAGTCAGTTTGTGTCTCTTTGTAGTCAGTTTGTGTCTCTTTGTAGTCAGTTTGTGTCTCTTTGTAGGTGTCTCTTTGTAGTCAGTTTGTGTCTCTTTGTAGTCAGTTTGTGTCTCTTTGTAGTCAGTTTGTGTCTCTTTGTAGTCAGTTTGTGTCTCTTTGTAGTCAGTTTGTGTCTCTTTGTAGGTGTCTCTTTGTAGTCAGTTTGTGTCTCTTTGTAGTCAGTTTGTAGTCCGTTTGTAGTCAGTTTGTAGTCAGTTTGTGCCTCTTTGTAGTCCGTTTGTGTCTCTTTGTAGTCCGTTTGTGTCTCTTTGTAGTCCGTTTGTAGTCAGTTTGTGTCAGTTTGTAGTCAGTTTGTGTCAGTTTGTAGTCAGTTTGTGTCAGTTTGTAGTCAGTTTGTGTCTCTTTGTAGTTTGTAGTCAGTTTGTAGTCAGTTTGAAAAGCTAGAACAGAAACTCAAAAAGCTTAAAGACAAAACAAAGCTAAAGAAGTCCAACTACAATGCTCAGATCTGAGAAAAGTCTTTTAGTTCCATTCATTGGGCTTAGCAGCTGCACCTAAACACCTTCCCGCTATAACGGCAGGAGAACCCTGATCTCTGTCTTACCTGTTTGGTGAGTGTCTGCGTCAGGATGGGGACCAGGTACTGCAGAGCACCTTTAGCGTAGAACTTGCTGGTGTGCTCGGGGGGGCGTCCCTGCTCCGAGGCCTGCCATTGGACGAGAGCGACAGACCACAGTCAAAAGGGGCGTGGTTTTAACAAACTGGAAGTTGGATCACAACGTTAACGTAACAAAGTCTGCTTACACAGACCTCTGAGGCCTCGATGGCCAGGTCCATCTCCTCGTCACACACGTTGGACCAGAACTCAATGCCCTGCAGTGCCACCTCGTCTATATCGCTCTTCATCGCCTCAATGGTGATCTGGGGGGAGGCAAGGGAAGGAAAGGAGGAAGGAAAGAGGGAGGCAAGCAAGGGAAGGAGGGAGAAAAGAGGAGAGAGGGAAGGAGGGAGAAATGGGAAGGAGGCAAGAGGATGGAAGCAAGGGAAGGAAAAGAGGAAGGCAACAGGACGGAGGCAGGGGAAGGAGGGAGGCAAGGAGGGAGGCGAGAGAAGGGAAGGCATGAGGACGGAGGGAGTGAGGCAAGGGAAGGAGGGAGGCAAGAGGAAAGGAGGGAGACGAGGAAAGGAGGGAGGGAAAAGGGAAAGGAGGGAGACGAGAAGGAAAGACATGATTAAAATCCGGATTTTTGTTCAAGTTGCCGTTTATAACTTCCACCTTTATTTAGACATGATGATCAAACACCGATGTCTTAGTATAAAGAAATGTTCTCACCGCAAACAGCGCTGGTCCCATGTACGTCTCCATGTACTGATAATACAGAGACATGATCTTCACCAGGTTCTGTAAGGCCGCCACACGCACCTGAACACAACACGGGGAGAAACGGTCAGAACACACGCACCTCAACACAACATGGTTAGATCCCTGATCAGTTAAAAAAAGAAAGAAAAGAAATTGTCTTTGATTCTGTGATTGGGACCTCCCTAATTACAACACTGGAAACCACCGAGTATCAGCGTGTTTATGAGGCATTCAAAGACTCACTCTGGTGTCGGGACACTGCGTCGCTTCACACACCACCTGCATGATGAAGTGTCTCTCTGTCTGAAACACAAGAAGAAAATTTTTTTTTTTTTACAAATTGTTTACATTCCCAACGTGGCATTTTACTTTCCCCGGGCCATCAAGAAACAATGTTGAACTCTGCATACCCATGTGAATGTGTCTGTGTGTGTCTCAGTCAGTGAGTGTGTGTCTCAGTCAGTCAGTGAGTGTCTCAGTGAGTGTGTGTCTCAGTCAGTGAGTGAGTGAGTGAGTGAGTCTGAGAGAGAGAGAGAGAGAGAGAGAGAGAGAGAGAGAGAGAGAGCGTCTGTGTGTGTCAGGTTACCTCCTTGTCGAAGTTGGCTTTAGTGAACTCCAGCGAGTTGAGCAGAGCGTTGGTCGCGGCCAGCTTCACGTTGTTACTGGGCTCCTCCTTCCTCATGCCCTGGATGATGGCCGTCAGGATCTGGTTGGCATTCTCCTGCAGCTGCTCTGGGTCCTGAAGGCACCAGAACCACATTAACACGCACAGTCTCTGCTAACAACTCTCAGGTCTGACACGATGTTCCTGCTGGGACAGCACTCAGTAAATATTAACGTGTTAATAAACAGAGGAGGGAGTCTGGGTTTCAAACATACGAGAGGATTCTGACACAAGTGTTTAGTGATGACTCACGATGTCCTGGCAGATGTACCCGATGGCCTCCAGCGTGGACTCCTTCATGTGTTCGGTGCTGGACGGGTCCGTGACGTTGGCCACCAGCTGTGGGATCAGCTCGGGCCACTGGTTAACGGGGATCTCTGCGCAGGCGATGCCAGCGACGCACTGCGACGCCGAGCTGGGCCGGTACGTCTCCGTGCCCAGAGTCTGTAAAACCTGCCGCACAGAGACAAACGGACGGTTAAACGCCACAACAGAGTAACGCTGGGCAACTTAGCAATAGAAATCCATATTGTGTTACAAGAGACCAATAGCGTGTTCCATTTGTACTCTGGCATAGTTGGACACACGCCCCCCTGAACTCAGACAGTGATTCAACAGTTCTGAAAGCTGCATTAACATGCAGTTATTAGCTCTTCGGTCTTATCTGGGTCTCACTAAATCAGTCTTACACTCAGTCCTGTCCAACTTCTATCTGGAGACATGTTGCTCTGCTGTTTGTATGCACAAACAGACAGCCTAATGAGTTGTTATCAACCTGTATTGCTAACAATGGCTATAGTAGTCTTTATACAAGGTATGTTCTTAGTATAATATTGCGTTTGTGTGTAATAATGTAGAAAATCTCAGGACCAATGAGATTAATATTCACAGGTAGTTTTTATACAGCGTGTACAGCTGTTGAGTCTTTATGTTCTTCTACCTTACATTTGGCTTTATGGAATTCTAACACACGTCCCTGTACCTGTCTCTAATATCTGTTGCGTTGTGTGTGAATTAACACTGTGGGGGTGCTTACGTAGTTCTTGATCTCGCGGCGAGCGTTGCCGTCGATGGCCAGCCATCTCTGCTGGTACTGCGTCTTCACGTCGGGGTCTTTGGACGTCAGAGAGTTCTTCACCTGCAGACCGGCAGCAACGCGAGCCACCTGCGTGTTCCCCGGGTTGGCCAACACTTTGGACAACTCCACCAGGAATGTAGGCTGAGGGAGGACAAACATACAACATCACAGACGTTACAGAGAGGGAGCCAGAGAGAGAGGGAGAGAGACAGAGAGAGAGAGAGGGAGAGAGAGAGACAGACAGACATGGAGAGAGAGGGAGAGAGAGGCAGACAGAGACCCAAGAAAATGTGAGATCTCCAGGGACATGTCTACATGGATTGAGAAAGAAAAGAAATTCCTCAAATCTGTTTAGAAAACAAAGCTTAACTTGTGATGTGTTGTATGAACTGTTTTGGTGACTTTACCAAAGTCTTTATGTCATATACCCTCACCTAAAGGATTATTAGGAACACCCTAGGGGTGGGAGATATTGACAAAAATGAATATCTTGATATTTTTCCTTCAATATCTCGATATCGATATTCAGACGATATTTTTGAAATCCTTCTAGAAGTTAAAAGAAGCCCTGTTCTGAGGCTATTTCAGTGGTTCTCTTGGGAAAATGTACAAGCAAGATGAAATCATAACAACAAACAAAGGGCTCTGTTCTGTAACATATTGTACACAACCATGTCCTTATTGGAAGCAGTCCTGGAGCTGGGACAGGGCCGGGTCAGACTAGGTTCTGATAGTCCTACTTGGCTGTATAGTCCTTCTGACCGGGATTTATGCTGGGATCAGGAGTTGGATGTGACCTGACTGGCCCAGGTGAGGGAGAGGTGCAGTTCTGTGTGCTTTTTTGATGTTAGAGTACCATGGTCTAGTGTGTTCTTCTCTCTAGTAACACAATCTACATGCTGAGAGAAAGCTGGAGGGGAACAGACTTTAAGGACGCCTTGTAAAAGTCCCCTGTATCCCGTATCCAGGTGATCGCGCTGCGGTTTGTTCACTATGGTTAGCAGTGAACCAAACTTGTGCTAACGTTAGCATCGGGGGCTATGTAGACGGCAGTGTGCTGTTTTCGTAGTAAATAAAATGGTCAGTATATTACCGACAGGGCTCCAGGTCAGGCGAGCCGTACTGGGCAACGATCCTGCAGTTGGTACTCCATTCATTGTTCACATAAATGCAGTCCTCCGCCTCTGGTCGTGCCGGAGTTATGTTCTCATTCTGTCGGTAGATAGCTAGCTCGGCGTGCTAGCGCCGACAACAACCTGGAGGGCTCGGTCAGGCTATTTCCTCCGGGATGTTATGAGCCGCCTGGAAGGCTCTCGTAACGGCTGTGTTGTATCGTAGTCCTGTATTGATTAGTTCAGTGTGGCTGTACGTACTTGTATAAATATACACCGAGAGGAGAGCCGCTGCACAAGCGCGCACTGCCATCTTTGTTGACATGAGTGAACGTCATAACGCGCAAGGTAAGAACTAGTAGCAGCTTACTTTCGTGCGGGACGATCGTGATTTTGTACAAAAAATACAGTCAAACAAACCCCTACAGTATTAAAATCGCTACATATAATTGTTTAGAAGGTTATAGTGTGCGCTATTTGTTTTCTCTTTAACTTCCTTCAGCTCTTTTCATGTTTGGGGGGTCGGATTGTACAAATTATGAAATATTCGATATCCCAATTTTGCATATCGTCCAGACAACAATTTGGATATTATCGTCTAAACGATATCGCCCACCTCTAGAACACCCTTCTAAGACCGTGTTTGACCCCCTTTCACCTTCAGAACTGCCTTAATTCTTCGTGGCATTGATTCAACAAGGGGCTGGAAGCATTCTTTAGAAATGTTGGCCCATAATGATAGAATGGCACCCCCCACACCATTACACCACCCCCAACACCAGCAGCCTGCCCAGTGGTAACAAGGCATGACAGATCCATGTTCTCATTCTGTTTACGCCAAATTCTGACTCTACCATCTGAATGTCTCAACAGAAATCGAGACTCATCAGACCAGGCAACATTTTCCAGTCTTCAACTGTCCAATTTTGGTGAGCTCGTGCAAATGGTAGCCTCATTTTCCTATTTTTAGTGGAGATGAGTGATCCCCGGTGGGGTCTTCTGCTGGTGTAGCCCATCCGCCTCAAGGTTGTGCGTGTTGTGGCTTCACAAATGCTTTGCTGCATACCTCGGTTGTAACGAGTGGTTATTTGAGTCAAAGCTGATCTTCTATCATCTGGAATCAGTCGACCCATTCACCTCTGACCTCTAGCATCAACGAGGCATTTTTGCCCCCCAGGTCTGCAGCATACTGGATGTTTTTCCTTTTTCAGACCTTTCTTTGTAAACCCTAGAAATGGTTGTGCGTGAGAATCCCAGTAACTGAGCAGATTGTGAAATACTCAGATCAGCCCATCTGGCACAAACAACCATGCCACGCTCAAAGTTGCTCAGATCACCTTTCTTTCCATTCTGACATTCAGTTTGGAGTTCAGGAGATAGTCTAGACCTGGACCACACCCCTGAATGCATTAAAGCAGCTGCCGTGTGATTGGTTGATTAGATAATTGCATCAATGTGAAATTTAACAGGTGTTCCTAATAATGCTTTAGGTGAGTGGTATGATTCAAATAGTAAATAAATGTCTGAAATGAAATATCACTTTTTGAGTCTGAGTTTTGTCAAACAGTTTGGACAGAATGCACAATTCTCATTGAACTTAGATTAATAACCGTCTAACTGATAGTATTAATGGCTCAAAGTCCTAACTGTCTGTTAAAGGTTAATCATTAATAATATAAACCGTTTTAAAATCTGCAGGCTGCGTTTACATGATTGTTTAAAACACGTTGAAGCGAAGAAGAATTAAGCTTCACTTGGCTCTCAGAGAGAGAGAGAGAAGTGCTGTGTCATGAATGGAAAGGTCCCATCATGCTCTCTGGTGCATCATGAGTTGGCAGAACTTCCCTCCGTGTTTGAGCTTCAACATCCTCCTCTGCAGCTCTTCACACCCACAGCGCTTCACCTCTACAAGCTGCGGTTTGACTCAACAACTCCTGTTCCTGTGGCTTCTCATTTAGCACGTTACGCAGCATTCAAACCAAAACAAGCAGACTGATCTCCTGAAGTGGCCTATGTATGACACGCCAATTTGTATGCCTTTTTGGCGTGTTATCAAGATGCATACTCGCTTTGTAGCATGTTTATCAACACCGTTTAGCCTCCATTGACTTACATTACCTTGGGACTGCGTGCCAACGTACGTCAAGCTCTCCTGAGAAAAGAACGGTAGCGAGTAGTATGAAAGGGCGAAAATCAGCATAGGGAGGTTGGTCGGAAAACGCAGGACTTTCACCCAGGAGACCGGGGATCAGGTCCTGCGTGTCACGTTACCTAAACTCAACCGTCCTGTTCTTCTTTTCCTAAACCCAACCCGTCCGCTGTATACGGCGTAGACATGCACGTGGATAGCTCCAAATGCGTACATTTACGTGAAGTCATGATGTCACACTGATTCACAGATAGACTTTTGGATATCATTCACCAGCAGAATCGTGCATGGGCAAAAATCCCCCCCGCCCCCCAAAAAAGCTTTGTTGGTAGTGAACATCACTACACAGCAGCATTTAAGCATTTTTTCTGTTAGTTTCTTTCCTGGTGCAGCTGGTCAGGGGACTGCAGCATCACTCTGCGTCATCACAACCCTATTTTAACCACCTAAGCGCACGGCGTGAAGTTCATAATGAAGGATCATACTTATGCCGAGCCACAGGAGAAGTAACCCGTGTCGCCAAAAAAGGCACCGTGACACATAACAGCTACCGTAGTTGCAACACGCATTTGAAAAAGCGAGGCGCTAGAGAGCACCATTCGTTTGAACGCAAAATACAATTTCACCGCTACATGGGAGAAATCACTATACAGTGGACCTTTAAGATTAGAAAAAGATCACTGTTTGGATTAAAACACTCCAGAGGAACACGCATTTGCGGAGTGAAGGTGAATTTATTGTCCTGGCGGAGATCAATTCAAGTACGTATGGTGATATTTTTGTAACCCTAGTGTTGAAATCCTATTCAGAGATCAAAAAGATCCCAGAAACAAGGTTATCAAGTAAACTCTTTAGACTGGTGTTCTGGATGAAGCCTCCCGGAAACTCACTCAGCCAACATGTGAATATATTATTTATTATACAGAAGGTTAAACGGGGAAAATATGAAGGGAAATCTCACAGTAGAACGTATTTGTTTCCCGGTTTTTAAAAATTTCAATGAATGCAACATCTTTCCAAAAGTTAACGATGAAACATGTTTAATAAGAATAAGGGTGCAGCTTCCTCCATGAAAACGCTAGCAGGCTGCGCGTGTGTCTGTCTGTCTGTGTGTGTGTGTGTGTTAATAGGGAGGGTGTGGGTGGAGGACCAGCAGAGCAGAAGCTCCATCCATGCTGCCTCCCCAGTTAGCTTACCCCACCACCACCAGCAACCCCACCGCCATACTAACCAGGTTCTCTATCGCCGCCTGCTCCAGAAACTTCTGCGCCGCCTCCAGTTCATTCCGATCTGAGGACAGGAGGGGAAGAGGTTAATGTTAGCTAATTAGCCGACAGGTCCGTTAGCAGGAAGGCTAACACACGGAAGCTAACACAGGGGTAGACCGTGAACTGGGTGGTGAAACAGAAACACTTTCTAACAGCTTTCTAAAAACACACGACACGGAATAATTCCGGTTAACATCCACTAATGAGTGACCTCACGGTTTAATTCCACTCATGGTACAATGCCCCGTCCGGCTGGAGAAACACGGCGAGGCTCCAACGTGCGCGTTAGCCACCGTGAAGCGAGAGATTCATTAGCATGCTAGCCTTAATGTTAGCATGCTAACGTTAGCCGGCCGCCGGGACACGTTTGGAGTGACTGAGTAAAGTTTTCAGGACAAACAACAAACCGGTTAAAAGAACATTAACTCGGTTTAAAGACGCGCGGGGGTGCTTGAAACAACAACTGGGCAACGTTTCTCTGTTTTCAGCGGCTCAAAATGAACGTTAGCCGGGACAGGCGTAAAAGGAAGAAGCGGCCGATAGTTTGAATGCTAGCTACATGCTAACGGCTAACAAGCTAGCAAAGCAGCTACACAGGGAGGCATGGGCAGCAGGTCGCGCGGCTCCTCCTCAGCTACATGCAGCTGTCACACACATATTTGCCTCCACGGAGCTACATCCGCATTAGTATTTCATGACAACGTATTTAGATTCCAGGTGAGCTACAATGTCATGCTGCAATAAGACGCCGGGCAGATTGCTCAGTCACAGGCGTTATCTGCGATGATTGAGGCCGTCAAGTTAGCTGGGTTAGCATTACGAGCTAGCAGCCCGCTAGCGAGGCATTTCCCTCTTTCAAACTTTCACCGGTTCAGCGGAGCTAAACCCCCCGAGATACAGCCTCACAGGGCGGCTGATATTCACCTGGAGAGACGGTCTTCTCGAGGATAGTGATGAGCTCCATTCCCCCGGCTCGCTTCTCTCCGTCACAAGCTGCACAGTTTCAGGGTTCACGGCGGATTATATTTCTTCCACGGAGCTCTGTCAGTTGGCCACAGGGCGGGATCGGTCGGTGATTAAAGAGGCGGGAGAGTTTCCCCGGTTTACAGCACGGTTGTTTTTCACTTTCACTCGGATGGTCCGTTAAATGTTAACGACTGTTAACGTCTCGTAGCTTCACCGCCGCCCGCTTGCATCCTGTGTTGTCGGGAGGGAAAGGGCCGCGCGCTTCTCTCCCGCGGAAGGATATCACGCACTGACGGCTGGTAGGGCGACGTGCCGCCTTCAAGGACTGGTGGATTTTTTAATACCACACAGTTAGCGCAGAGAATACTATATATATATATATATATAGAGAGAGAGAGAGAGAGAGAGAGAGAGAGAGAGAGAGAGAGAGAGAGAGAGAGAGTAGCCTACTAGCAGTAAAAGTACTGCTACCATATAAGTAGTATGTATATAAGTATAAGTACCACAGTGGAAATGTTCCTTTAATAAAAGTATTTGAGTATAATCAGAAAAAAATAGTTAAAGTATTAAAAGTGTAGTTTATGTGTGATTATGATCAGTGGGAACACCAACAACTCACATTGTCAATGTATTTGAAATAAATAAGAAAGTCACTTTTATAGTTTCAAATAAAGATAAAAAAAAATGAACCGGATATGTCGAGAAAAGAGTGAAAAAACCTACTGAATGGAGTTTACGAGCAACACTTGAACGCAGCAGTACACTCCTCTCACTGGTCTCTCGTTCTGTTAATACATCCATGGTCTCTCCGCCCGAGCCTGTTTGTTCCTCCGTCTCTAACCTAAATCCAGATTTCTTTTTTATTAAATAAATACATTCATGATATAAAACAAACATTTAGTTACATTTACTCACGTTAGTTATTGAGTAGTTTTTTGTGTACTTTGACTTTTAGAAGTAGTTTTTGTATTTTCGTGTTTTTAAGAAAATCTGTAAAAAGCAAACATAAAATGAGTACCTTAAACCTGCTTTCTATCTGAATTCCAGCAGGGGGAGACTCCTTAAACCTGGATTATATCTGACTACCAGCAGGGGGAGACTTCTTAAACCTGCATTATATCTGAATTCCTGCAGGGGGAGACTCCTTAAACCTGTATTATATCTGAATTCCCAATTGCACCTGACTGCAGTACGCAGATCGGGGTTGGGCCAAATGTGGGCGGAGCTAAACGTTTGACTCCGTGGGCGCGCCATCTGGTGGCGGACATCAGGCAGCACATTCTCAAACGTCAATGCAACACCTTTATAATAATTATATTATAGATTATAATACCTTTATAATATAAATTATATATAGATATATAGATTATAATAAATAATGATATTTGAATTGTAAAAAGGAAAAAAGAACGGGGTTGGGTTTAGGAAAAGAAGAACGGGGAAAGCAAACATGACTCCCGGGAAATGAGTCCTGGTCTCTGGGGAACGCCAGACAACAACTGACGGTTGTTAAGGCAGAGGCGGAGTGCCCGCGGACGGACGCTGGCTGCCTGCCGGTGATCTACAAAATTTCCCGGTAGATGTTTTGGTTCCACTCCGCCGCTGGATTAAGGAAAAGGATAACGGGGAAAGCAAACGTAATTCGCGGGAAACGAGCCCATGTCTCCGGGGGACGCCAACAACGGACGGTTGGGTTAAGAAAAACAACAACGGGAAAAGCAAACTTCACACGCGGGAAAAGATCTCCGGTCAGCTTGAAAGTCCTGTGTTTTCCCCTCAGACCAATTGCCAGATTGATAGAGAAATGGCTCTGCCAATTGCTATTGAGCAAGTGCGCGGAGTCAAACGTTTAGCTCCACCCACATTGAGCCACTCCTCGATCTGCGTACTGCAGTCAGGGCTTACTCTGAATTCCTGCAGGGGGAGACTCCTTAAACCTGCATTATATCTGAATTCCTGCAGGGGGAGACTCCTTAAACCTGCATTATATCTGAATTCCAGCAGGGGAAGACTCCTTAAACCTGCTTTCTATCTGAATTCCAGCAGGGGAAGACTCCTTAAACCTGCATTATATCTGAATTCCTGCAGGGGGAGACTCCTTAA
This sequence comes from Perca schrenkii, assembly GCA_025617405.1. NCBI lineage: Eukaryota > Metazoa > Chordata > Actinopteri > Perciformes > Percidae > Perca > Perca schrenkii. The sequence goes on along the minus strand of CM046801.1, from coordinate 34,373,694 downwards.
ACCTGCATTATACCTGAATTCCAGCAGGGGGAGACTCCTTAAACCTGCATTATATCTGAATTCCAGCAGGGGGAGACTCCTTAAACCTGCATTATATCTGAATTCCTGCAGGGGAAGACTCCTTAAACCTGCTTTCTATCTGAATTCCAGCAGGGGAAGACTCCTTAAACCTGCATTATATCTGAATTCCTGCAGGGGGAGACTCCTTAAACCTGCATTATATCTGAATTCCTGCAGGGGAAGACTCCTTAAACCTGCATTATATCTGAATTCCAGCAGGGGGAGACTCCTTAAACCTGCTTTCTATCTGAATTCCAGCAGGGGGAGACTCCTTAAACCTGCATTATATCTGAATTCCTGCAGGGGGAGACCCCTTAAACCTGGATTATATCTGACTACCAGCAGGGGGAGACTCCTTAAACCTGCATTATATCTGAATTCCTGCAGGGGGAGACTCCTTAAACCTGCTTTCTATCTGAATTCCAGCAGGGGGAGACTCCTTAAACCTGCATTATATCTGAATTCCTGCAGGGGGAGACCCCTTAAACCTGGATTATATCTGACTACCAGCAGGGGGAGACTTCTTAAACCTGCATTATATCTGAATTCCTGCAGGGGGAGACTCCTTAAACCTGCATTTTATCTGAATTCCTGCAGGGGGAGACTCCTTAAACCTGCATTATATCTGAATTCCTGCAGGGGGAGACTCCTTAAACCTGGATTATATCTGACTACCAGCAGGGGGAGACTCCTTAAACCTGTATTATATCTGAATTCCAGCAGGGGGAGACTCCTTAAACCTGGATTATATCTGACTACCAGCAGGGGGAGACTCCTTAAACCTGCATTATATCTGAATTCCAGCAGGGGGAGACTCCTTAAACCTGCTTTCTATCTGAATTCCAGCAAGGGGAGACTCCTTAAACCTGCATTATATCTGAATTCCTGCAGGGGAAGACTCCTTAAACCTGCATTATATCTGAATTCCTGCAGGGGGAGACTCCTTAAACCTGCATTATATCTGAATTCCTGCAGGGGGAGACTCCTTAAACCTGTATTATATCTGAATTCCTGCAGGGGGAGACTCCTTAAACCTGCATTATATCTGAATTCCTGCAGGGGAAGACTCCTTAAACCTGCTTTCTATCTGAATTCCAGCAGGGGAAGACTCCTTAAACCTGCATTATATCTGAATTCCTGCAGGGGGAGACTCCTTAAACCTGCATTATATCTGAATTCCAGCAGGGGGAGACTCCTTAAACCTGCATTATATCTGAATTCCTGCAGGGGAAGACTCCTTAAACCTGCTTTCTATCTGAATTCCAGCAGGGGAAGACTCCTTAAACCTGCATTATATCTGAATTCCTGCAGGGGGAGACTCCTTAAACCTGCATTATATCTGAATTCCAGCAGGGGGAGACTCCCTAAACCTGCATTATATCTGACTACCAGCAGGGGGAGACTCCTTAAACCTGCTTTCTATCTGAATTCCTGCAGGGGGAGACTCCTTAAACCTGCTTTTTATCTGAATTCCAGCAGGGGAAGACTCCTTAAACCTGCATTATATCTGAATTCCTGCAGGGGAATACTCCTCAAACCAAGGGGGTAAGCTTCGCTTCAGAACACGAACCTCCGATGGCGCCATTTTGTTGCTACAAAGGTATCACCTCTTGTTAGCATTCCACTGACCGCCATTTTTTTTTACGTCACTTGACAGCGAATAACTTTACATCTGAAGCGTTTAAAGACTCTATTTGTCCGTTGTTTATTTCTAAAGAAACACGACAATGTATAAAAGGCTCCATTACCTTGTAGCTCACGTTATAGCTCCGTAGCAGACGTTTTTGTAAAAATAGGCTAACGATTGTGTCATAACCACGAGACTTACTGTCACACAGTAGAGGAATTACCGTATAGTACAGGAGAAGCTCACAGGCAGTTTCGACTTACATGAGCTGTTTAGGTTTAATTACTAATGTTAACTAGCATGTTAGTTAGCAATAATTAGCCTGTGCTTATGTTATCTCCTTACATATACCTACGCTCTCCGTCTCTGTAAGATTGGGAATGATTGAGATTTCTTTTGGCACAGCTACCAGAACACTTACAACTTTCAGACACGTTGCTCACGTCACATTTACGCTGTCTCTCTCAGTTGGAGGCTGCGCAGTAAGGGAAGAGATCACCGGAAAAGTGCTTTTAATATCCTTCACTGGCCTCCGTCCAGAGCAACGGGGTCTATTGGTCCATTATATACTGGCTATGCCTCAAACCTGCTTTCTATCTGAATTCCAGCAGGGGGCGACACGTGCGGTTGCAAAAGGAGTTTGGTTTCTGTAGAAGTCTCTGAGAAAGTGACCCACTTCTCACTTGATTTATGACCTCAGTAAACAGTCATAATGAGTTTATGGTCTCAATCGCTAGTTTTAAGTCTTCTGCAACAAAGAATGATGTTCATTTTTTGAATTATGGTCTCGTTGATTTTAAAATTGGCGATAAAGCAGAGGGTGTTTTAAGGCGTGGCTATGCTGTGATGCTAGTGAAAGTGTGTAACATAACGTAGAGTGTAAGGGCACCTCCCTCACTTCTCCCTCTCATCTAAAATCCTCACATCCCAACCAGGATGGCTGCGCCCACGAACGCAAACTCAACGATTCATAGCAGATCTCCACCAACCAATGGGTGACGTCACACATGCTCTGTCCATTAATATTATACAGTCTCTGGGTGTAACAGACCAACAGCCAGTGGGATGTAAAAAGGAACCATTGCTTCTTTATTAGTTAGTCATTTTACAGTAGTCACTCGTACGTAGCTGCCTTGAGTTGGTCTTTTTCTCTCTCTTTTACTTTTTCTTTCCAACTTCTTCCTCATTTTTTTTTTCCATCAACACAACTAAAGAGTCATGGCAAAAGTATAAAAACAAACAAAAAAACAGGATAAAAATGCCCATTTTCACAACAAAAACTTACATTTGGCAAAAGGCGGGGATGAAGGTGACGATGGCAATGATCCAGTGCATCTTTAAAACAGATTTGACTTAGATAGAGAACACAGATATGTCTGGGCGTCTGATTGGATAAGAGCTTTCACGAGTCAGGGGTTTTCGCCCAATCAGATTTGATCCCGTCACTTGTTGCAAGGTAAAGTTTGAAGCTGTGATATGCATCATTGATCCCCACGCGTACAATAGAAAAAAACAACTACATCTTTAACCGAATACAAAAAGATAAAATATAAAAACTGACCTTTGAACAGCGAAACATTGATCTGGCGTGTTTATGGCACGAGGACGTTTATGGCGTTTATGGCAATAGTAAATGTAACAAATACTTTTAGTTTCCAGGACTACGGCGGGCGTCTAACGGCGTGTTACCTCTGCTGCACGGCGTTAAACTAAAGACATCTAAATCACGTGTGTCAAACTCGAGGCCCGCACACTTTTGGCCCGCCTAGTTCTTCAACGTTTAGTCACTTTTGCCAACGCTCTTGGCACTCTTTCCGATGTTTTTGTCGCTTTTTCTGGCGTTTCATAAAATGTCTAAGTTACTTTTGTTGCAGACTCTTTTCAGGGCTTCATTTGGACCATAACTCTAAGTGAGAAAGCTATATTAGCTTAGCTTTAACAATAATACAGTCAAAGTTGTTTGACTTTTCAAAATAAAAGCATGTCAATAAACTCTACACGTCTGTCTCTTGATGAGACTCATTTGTCAAACCCGTAGTGAAGTGTGTGTGTGTGTGTGTGTGTGCGTGTGTAGAGTTTGAGAGTTTACTCACAAATATTCTGTTTATTTATCCCAGTTGATCACTGAACTTCTGGCGTACTTTAGCTGATAAATGCTGTAAAAAGTTCCCTCGATTATCAAAACATGTGTTTAATCTGTTGATTAAGTGACTGATTAAACAGTAATACTATTAATCTGCGTTTGTGCCAAACAGGTTTGTATTCTATGAGATTACGGCGGCCGCCGGCCAGTCACGTGACCATTACATTTAGCTTTGTTATACAAGTTTTCTGAATGTTATGTTGTAATACGCAGGTGAGACATTATTTCATGTTACTACAGACACAAATAAACACAGTGCAGTAATATAAACACATTTCTTTTCCAGATAGTCTTAAAGAAAGTAAAATAGCCCAAAAACTCAAATTAGAAAACTAATTAAATTATGTTTTTGCCTGTGTGTTTATATGCCAAAGTATAAAATAAAGTTAAGTTCAGACACCAAAACAACTTGTTAAGTTGAGGAAAAAGATGGTTTGGATTGAAAAAATTTTGTTACTTTTTGTTCTGTGAAGAATGAAGCTGTATAAATAAAGTTGTTACCAAAGTTTTCACAGATCTGATATTAAGATTAGAACCATTCAAACTAAATCTAAATTATCTTGCTGTTCAGACAGGCATTTAGTTTTAGACTTGTGTCTTTGTATCTGTGCTTTATTTACTAGACTACTACATGTTATGTCTTTGACTGGGAGTAACTTTGTGTCTGTAAAAAGGTGCTCTATAAATAAATTTTGCTAGTTTGCTCGCCAACTTTAGCTTGCTCGCCAACTTTAGCTTGCTCGCCAACTTTAGCTTGCCCGCCACAACGGTGTTTTTCCTGCTCGCTCTCTCGACTTGATTTAAAGGATCGAAGATTTAGTTTCACGTCTTTGTTCTTCAGAAGCAGCAGAGGTAACACAGCAGTAACCGGGACTAACGCTCGAAGCTAACACGACACAGCGTTGCTAACGCGACACTGTGTAGCTTTACCCTGACAAAACATACGTTGTAATGATTTTACTGTAGCTGTAGTCCGTGCTGATTGGCTGTTTGATTACCCCCCCTCCCCCCAACCCCCCCCTCAGTGCAGCCAGTGAGATAAAAACAGTCCCAGCTGGAGAGATATTAGTCTTCTCCCCCGTCACAAACGTCAGCAGCTCACATTGATTTTTTAATTTTTTGCTTTAAACGTGAAATTCAGTTTGTGGTCAACTGACTTTTCTTTTTTTTTTTTTTATAAATTAGGCCCCGTTGGAAAACTACGGGAGCCCATTTGCCCCAAAAGAAAACAAAGAAACATACAAAAACAGTTGAAGAAATTAGAAATAAAACAAAAAAAAGAAAATACTCTAGATTATTAAGTAATGAATTGAAAGTTTTAACAGGATTATTAAACACTTAATCCAGATTATGAGACAGTTAGTGAAGGTTAGGAGATGTTTATATTATTAAATTTAACTGTTGATGTTGATGTAGAAAGTCAAGATCTGGAGACTGTAAGAAAGTGACTTAAATTAGGATGGTGATGCTAAAGATTACAACACAATCTTAATTTTGATTTACTGTTTTAGTGTTTCAAAATCCTGAGATAAATCCATATTATGGGATACTACCAATTTATTGAGATTATAAAATCAAACCAAGACAGTACACAAATCAAGATTGTGTGTCTGTGTGTGTGTCTCTGTGTCTGTCTGTGTATGTGTCCACATCCAGAATGAAAACCTGTTAACGGTTTTAGTTTGATTTTCAATGGTTGAATTTGTTTAAAATCTGCAGAAAACTCTGGGTCCACAGACTCCGTGTTAACAATCCTGATGCCGAGAGTAGTTATGACTTTTAATCTATTCCTAACTTCTTCAAACGTAGCAGAAACGGGCTCCCGTAGCAAAACACAGATTTAAGATTCAAATTCATCAACGTGAACAAACACAGAAGAAATGTTCATCATGTAGAAAACAAAAGAAAAACACATATCAATGAACAGCTGCGTAGAAAAATAGTAACAAGTCACAAAACCTAAAGTTGTGGAGGAGGAATGTGTGTTTGGACTGAAAATAAATTATACTCCTGAGAAAACACAATCAATAAGTTCCCAAAATACTCGGATCAGAGGTGAAGAACACTGACAGGAGGGAGAAGAAGATGATGTTAATAGACAAAGAGGGGAAGATGAATGAATGAGGCGAACGTTGAAGACACTGAGGCTCAGATTCAAAATACACCCAGCGCTGTCGGACACACGCACGGACACGCACGCACGGACACGCACGGACACGCACGCACGCACGCACGCACGCACGCACGCACGCACGCACGCACGCACGCGCACGCACGCACGCACGCACGCACGCACGCACGCACGCACGCACGCACGCACGCACGCACGCACGCACGCACACACACACACACACACACACACACACACACACACACACACACACACACACACACACACACACACACACACACACACACACACACACACACACACACACACACACACACACACACACACACGAGTTGTCTCTGACTGCAGCCTCGTCTCTACAGAATCGGTGTTTTTCTGGCTGGACTCTGGTCTGATGATTCTCTCTTTCAATACTTTTTGTTCTATATAAACTTGGCTAAACTTTATTATTTATATTTATCTTCAGAAAACACGCTCACGCTGTGGAGGCTGCTCACGTCCAAACTGACGGATTATTCCAGCGACAGAAAATTAATCAGCAGATATTTTCATCAATGATTAATTGTTTCAGGCAAAAGTGCCTGAAACGATACATACAGGGTATTATGTTTATCTTAAGGTTGTCCCGTTTGAATAAACTTTATTTGGAACGGTCAGTGGTTTGGGTTTACGTTCAGTGTGAATAAACTCAGCGTCTGTCTCTGTGGATCTACGGAGGGGTGTTATGGGTAACTGGGTTAGGAGGGTAAGTGAAGCCAAAACATCTGGTCCGCTCCCTGGTGGCTGGGGGGGGACAGTATAGCTCATAAGCACCGCCCCCAAACTAAATAGTCCAATCACCCGTCCCAACGAAGTTCGGTGGTTGTGATGTCAGTTTGGGTTTTATTAGTTCTTTGATGCTGTAAAAACCGGGCTGAAAGCTCATGATTGGCAGTCGGGATTGACTCCTGATTTGTCTTGAAATATTCCGACTTTTATTCTATAAATTCTCCAACTTTTTGTCTTGTAAGTTTTTCTATCAAAAATAAAGATAACGGCCAATCAATACCACGCAGTCTTTGGCGCCCGTATATCCGGGAGACGCAGCGGGAGGAAGTGGAGACACAGCGGCCGTCTTTAGAAACGGACTTAGCACGAAGACTGGAAGCGGAGGGAAACTGTTAGCCTAGCTTAGCACGAAGACTGGAAGCAGAGGGAAACAGTTAGCCGAGCGAGACACAAAGAAACAAAGCTACAAGTTTCTGACTTCCTGTATTTTTTTTTCTTTTTGGGAGGGGGGGGACTGAAGTAAATAGGTAAACTTGTGCGATGTCAACTTGTTAAATGTGAATATGTTCTAGTTTCTTCTCTCCTCTGGGACAGGAAACTCAATATCTTTGAGGACGATATCTTGGGCTTTTTGGGAAACACTGATCCACATTTTAGAGAGTCTGTCTGTGTGTGTGTGTGTGTGTGTGTGTGTGTGTGTGTGTGTGTGTGTGTGTGTGTGTGTGTGTGTGTGTGTGTGTGTGTGTGTGTGTGTGTGTGTGTGTGTGTGTGTGTGTGTGTGTGTGTGTGTGTGTGTGTGTGTGTGTGTTGGGCTTTGGGAAACACTGATCCACATTTTAGAGACAGAACTACTCATCTATTCATCCAGAACATAATCCACACATTATCGGTAGTTGCAGCGCTAGAGTTTCCTGCAGATGGACGCGGGGCGTGATGATTGGTCATAGCGTGGTAGGACGGACGGGGGAAGAAGAAGAAGAAGGAGTGAAAGGGGTTTGGGGTCATTTACAGTAAACTACAGATATATACACACACCCAAAATTGTACAGAGAACAAATATGTACATGCTCAGGGTTTCTATTTTTTCACTATTACCCACAACTTTCCCAAAATGTTTTTCCTCCTCTTCATCTTCTCTGTACGAGAGGAGAAATGTTCAGGCTCCTCCTCCTCTTCCTCCTCTTCTGTCTGTAGTGTAAGGAGGCTGGGGGGCGGGGCTTGGAGCCGCCTGGACCAATCACAAGTCCCAGAAACATTAAGGAGGGTTTTAGCTGTTCTTTAGCAGTGTTCTTTCTTCAGGAGGACAGGAGGAGGAGGAAGAGGAGGAGGCAGCAGCAGCGAGCGTGGCGGCGGCGGCAGACGAGGAAGAGGAGGACGAGGAGGTGGAGGAGGACGAGGACGAGGAGTGGGGGGGGAAGGACAGCAGCTGTCCCATCTCCGAGGACAACAGGGAGCAGCAGCGCAGGTCCACCGTCTGAAGAGAGGAACAGCGACGCAGCAACGAGACACACTGCTCCGTCACCTTGGCACAACCTGAGAGACAGACAGGCAGAGACAGAGGCAGAGAGACAGGCAGGAGACAGACAGAATGCAGCTTTAAGGAGCTTCAGGTTCACTTTTCAGGCCCAGAAGTTGTGGCTTTGGTGATACGCTCAGGTGAGACAGGTTGATGTGTGAGAGAGAGAGAGAGAGAGAGAGAGAGAGAGAGAGAGAGGCGGGGAGACAGTGTTTACCTGCCAGGTTGATGTGTGTGAGGCTCTCTCTCAGGGGGGAGACAGGGGAGGAGAGGGTGAGCACCGTCTGGTCACTGATGTTCCCACACTGGCTCAGGTCTAAGCGACTCAGGTGAGGGACGTAACGCACCAGCAGGCGGGACGACGCATCTGTCAGGTCCAGACCGGCCAATCGCAGCTCGGTCACGTTCTGGAAACGCCCCACTCTGGTTTCACCGTGAGCTGGTCGACCAATCAAAGAGCAGAGGACAAAGACAGGTTAATGAACTGGCAAGGTCAACCAATCAAACACACTGTAATTTGTCACTACACACTACTTAAAAATACATTTTAATTAAAAAGAAGCACTTATTTGAAACCCAAAATCACCATCACCAAACCCACCAGACTCCATGTAAATAATCAGGACTTTTAGCGTGTATAGAGCCAGCATATTTCCACCAGACTCCATGTAAATAATCAGGACTTTTAGCGTGTATAGAGCCAGCATATCTCCACCAGACTCCATGTACATAATGAGGACTTTAAGCGCGTATAGAGCCAGCATATCTCCACCAGACTCCATGTAAATAATCAGGACTTTTAGCATGTATAGAGCCAGCATATCTCCACCAGACTCCATGTAAATAATGAGGACTTTTAGCGTGTATAGAGCCAGCATATCTCCACCAGACTCCATGTAAATAATCAGGACTTTTAGCGTGTATAGAGCCAGCATATCTCCACCAGACTCCATGTAAATAATCAGGACTTTTAGCGTGTATAGAGCCAGCATATCTCCACCAGACTCCATGTACATAATGAGGACGTTGAGCGCGTATAGAGCCAGTATATCTCCACCAGACTCCATGTAAATAATCAGGACTTTTAGCATGTATAGAGCCAGCATATCTCCACCAGACTCCATGTAAATAATCAGGACTTTTAGCGTGTATAGAGCCAGCATATCTCCACATGTAAATGGGTGAATTAAGGGTTTATTTCAACCAAACCAGAGTGGCGATTGTTGGAACAGTGGGAAGATGAACCAAGACGGCTTTTGGTAGTTTTATTTAGTTTCTGTCCACTTTGAATGAAGTGTGTTTTACCATGATAAAAGTCCTGATTATTTACATGGAGCCTGGTGTAGTTTGGTGATGGTGATTCCGGGGCTGTTTCATGTTAAACTAAAAGGATCTTACTCTTTATCTAAAAGGTCTATCTCTGTAGGGATCCATCCCGTGTGTGTGTGTGTGTGTCACCTGTCCGGGTGTCCGGTGGGGGGGCCAGCAGGTCCCTCAGGTGAGAGTCTTTGAGGTCCTCCACTCTGCTGAGATCCAGCAGCTTCAGACAGGGACAGACGGCCTGACACAGAGCCGAGACCGCCGGCCAGGCACAGCCAGACACATTCAGCTCCAGCAGACCTGAACACAGCGCAGGGGACACGTCACACAAGTGTTGTGGACAGGGAGTGATGTAGACAGAGCGACGTGGACACAGAGTGATGTAGACAGAGAGTGACGTAGACAGGGAGTGTTGGGGGCACCTTGTAAGCGGTTGATGAGCCACATCAGCTGTTTCTTGGAGATGTTGGTGTAGCCGAGGTTGAGGGAGACGGGCTGACGGCGGATGATCCCACTCAGCATGGGGGGGGTGATGGAGCGCTGCCGGCTCAGATCGATCTGCGTCCACAGACGTTTGTCACAACACCTGCAGGACAAACCAGATGTTTAACACAACACCTGCAGGAGAAACCAGATTGTTTAACACAACACCTGCAGGACAAACCAGATGTTTAACACAACACCTGCAGGACAAACCAGATGTTTAACAACACCTGCAGGAGAGACCTGAGGCCTGTACTAGGAATCCAGATCAACATGCCCTGGATCTCTTTCAGTTACCCGGCTTCACCTAACCTAACAACCGCGGTCCTGCATAACCTGTATCACGACACTGGTTATCAACTAGTTCAGTCAACTCAGGGTTTCCCAATCCAGCGGCGCGCGCGTTCACATAAAAGAGGCGGGGTTTGCGCACCATGACCAATCGCAAACATCTACCAGAGCCGCATGTTATATATAAGAAGAGCAAATTATAATTCTACATAAATATGAAGAACACAAACACGTTTTAGAGGCAAAACGCAGGAAGGAAAGCTGACAAAAAAAGCTGAAATTTTTACCGTAAATTGGTGCATTAAAGTGTATCGGAATGCAGGCAATGAAGTCGTTGATGCTTAAAACTTCCCTGGGGGAAGACACCCAGGCCCCCCCACTATGATATGCCCCCCTCCTCCCCCAAAGGCAGATTCTGGCCAATATACAGTACACCCACTATAATAGCCTACATTAGACTACACTGGTCACTTCCCCATCAGTCAGGGACAAGATCTGACCATAGTTACACTTGTGCTTTCCATAAACTGTCGTTGCTTTAGCCTTTTATTTCAGTTGCAACCCCAGCAGTGTTAAGCGATCTTGAAATAAAACATAATTCAAACCGATGTGTGCATTGGCGACACACGGCTCAAGAAGCAGACAAATAGCCGATATGTAATTCCCTCCCATTAAAATATATATATTTCATAAAAATACCCATCAGGGAATGTTTTTCTCTCTCTCTCTCTCTCTCTCTCTCTCTCTCTCTCTCTTACCAACTGAGTATTGATTGGTCAGTAGGCGGTGCTTTCACACCGGTTGATCTTTGATCTCCAACTTAGGGGCCATCCACACAGAAACGTTTTTTTTTGTGCAAATGCATGTTTTGCATCGTTTGGGCCGACTGTCCAAACGAATCCTGTAAACGCACCGCCTGAAAACGCACTTTTTTGAAACCTGGTTTCAGGGTGAAAAAATCCCAAAACGGCTCTCGTTTGGACTTTGAATACGAATCCGTATCGATTATGTCATCGCCAAATAAGGGTGGGAGATATTGACAAAAATGAATATCTCGATATTTTTTTTCATTATCTCGATATTGATATTCAGACGATATTTTTGAAATCCTTCTAGAAGTTAAAAGAAGCCCTGTTCGGAGGCTATTTTGGTGGTTCTCTTGGGAAAATGTACAAGCAAGATGAAATCATAACAACAAACAAAGGGCTCTGTTCTGTAACATATTGCACACAACCATGTCCTTATTGGAAGCAGTCCTGGAGCTGGGACAGGGCCGGGTCAGACTAGGTTCTGATAGTCCTTCTACTTGGCTGTATAGTCCTTCTGACCGGGATTTATGCTGGGATCAGGAGTTGGATGTGACCTGACTGGCCCAGGTGAGGGAGAGGTGCAGTTCTGTGTGCTTTTTTGATGTTAGAGTAACATGGTCTAGTGTGTTCTTCCCTCTAGTAACACAATCTACATGCTGGGAGAAAGCTGGAGGGGAACAGACTTTAAGGACGCCTTGTAAAAGTCCCCTGTATCCCGTATCCAGGTGATCGCGCTGCAGTTTGTTCACTATGGTTAACAGTGAACCAAACTTTTACTAACGTTAGCATCGGGGGCTATGTAGACGGCAGTGTGCTGTTTTCGTAGTAAATAAAATGGTCAGTATATTACCGACACGGCTCCAGGTCAGGTGAGCCGTGCTGGGAGTCCTCCGCCTCTGGTCGTGCCGGAGTTATGTTCTCATTCTGTCGGTAGCTAGCTAGCTCGGCGTGCTAGCGCCGACAACAACCTGGAGGGCTCCGTCAGGCTATTTCCTCCGGGATGTTATGAGCCGCCTGGAAGGCTCTCGTAACGGCTGTGTTGTATCGTAGTCCTGTATTGATTAGTTCAGTGTGGCTGTACGTACTTGTATAAATATACACTGACAGGAGAGCCACTGGACAATCGCGCGCCTCCATCTTTGTTGACATGAGTGAACGTCATAACGCTCAGGTAAGAACTAGTAGCAGCTTACTCTCGTGCGGGACGATCGTGATTTTGTATAAAAAATACAGTCAAACAAACCCTAAAATCGCTACATATAATTGTTTAGAAGGTTATAGTGTGTGTTATTTGTTTTCTCTTTAACTTCCTTCAGCTCTTTTCATGTTTGGGGGGTCGGATTGAACAAATTATGAAATATTCGATATCCCAATTTTGCATATCGTCCAGACAACAATTTGGATATTATCGTCTAAACGATATATCGCCCACTTCTATCGCCACACCCCTCTTTTACACCCTCTCCCACGGCCGCTGACGCACACAACTGCGGTGAAGCGAGCATGTCCCATCTCCATGGTTACACCAGCTCACTTCATCTAAATACTGTGTCTCTGCTCCCATGACCCTTCCCTCTGGATTCTACACAAGATATATTCCTAACGTTATGTAGGTAACGTTAAACATCGCTAAAGTAGCTGACCACTCCAGCAGCGAAGTAACGTTAACGTTAGCTGCTATGGCTATCTGTTTATAAAGTGGAAGTAGACAACTTATCAACTAGCTAATCTGTACTGCTTATCAACTCCTTGAACGGATTATAGTACCTTTTACCACGGCTTATTGTAGAAAGGCTACTGCAAGAAAAACGTATAGATTATTAAAAAGACATCATTCATGGATCATTGCTGTTTGTTTGACTGCCGATGTTAGAGCTAGCACGCTAACGTTAGCTCGCTGCTAGCGCGCTGCAATCATGCAAAATAAAAAGCAATCCAACAGCACATTATACAACGTAAACAAAGACACGTTTTCTTGCGGCGGCTTTTATAAAATGAGCAGTGGTGAAAGGTATTATAGTCCACGGATGTATTAAGAGAACGTTATAATCTAGTCATGTTATGATGGGAAATGAAGTGACTATGCTCTTCTTCTCTGTTTTTTGGTGAATTTCTGTAGCAGAAACAGCGCCACCTATAGGCCTGGAATATGAAGTAGCGTATTGAGTCATTTACAAGTGGATTTGTTTGGACGCAACTATTCTTGAAATGAATCCAGGGAAGACGGGTAAAAAAAAAGATCGTTTTGGTACGTGTGGACGTGGCAGGAGAAACCAGATGTTTAACACAACACCTGCAGGAGAAACCAGATGTTTAACACAACCAGGGTTTTCCTTGCTATTATGTGGCTAAGGCACAGCGCCAAAGCATTTCAACTTAAAAACAATGCGGAGAGCATCTGGACAATGAGCTGACCGTTATTATTATTATTATACATCCAGGGAGCTGACGCACAGGACGGGCATCTGCTCGTTGTCTTCGGCACACACACACACACACACACACACACACGACAGTTCAGGTACACAGCGGCAGAAACAGTGACACACTGACACAAATACAAGATAGTTCACATACACAGCGGCAGAAACAGTGTAACAGACACACAGACAATAGTTCACGTACACAGTGGCAGAAACAGTGTAACAGACGCGCACACTTTTTTTATTATTGTATTTGTATATTATTTTTTAGCCTGTTTTATTTTCATCATGACCGTTTTTAACTGCTCTTTAATGTTTCATGTAAAGCACTTTGAGTTGCCTTGTTGCTGAAAGGTGCTGTAGAAATAAAGTTGCCTTTCCTTACAACCTCAGCCTGTCAGTCAGTCTCCAGGGCACAGAAACCACCGTTGGGCCTGCTCGTCTCCGAGGAAGTGTAACATCAACAGCACCGCGACCGCTTTCAGCTCACCAATAATATATCGCAGCAAACGCTGTCTGCGTGACGTTATGAAAAACTGTAACCACACTTGAAACCACTTTATCGGCATTTCCGTGACTCACTGACTTCATCAAAACTGCAGAGCCGACGTAGTTTGCATCGTCTGCAGCTCTGCGTGTGTGTTTGTCAGAGCTCTGCTCTCTGTCAATTTTCAGAGAGGACAGATAAGCTTGCGCTTACAGGTACCGAAATTTCAACTAGGGCTGCAACAACGAATCGATAAAATCGATAAAATCGATAAAATTCGATTACTAAAAAAGTTGGCAACGAATTTCATTATCGATTCGTTGTGTCACGCAACTATTAGGCAACCTAGTTGCGGAGATAAAAATTTTTTTTAGTTGAGCGCGGAGTGGAGCAGCGCGGAGCGAAAGAAAAGAAAAAAGAGCAGAGCGGGGGTAGAGGAAATACGGAGAGAGACCGGAGAGACCCGTAACGTTGTTCTGAAACACTCGGCGGAGGCAGAAAAATCAGTACGACCTAAGTCATCCAAGGTGTGGGAGCATTTCACACTAAATAAATCAAAAACGTGTTAATTACAAGATAAGCAAAAGCGACACGGCATGTCACGGGCGCACCACGGTGATGAGTCAGCACCTAAAACGTAAACATGTTGGAGTCCTTGATGAGGAGGAAGGGAGTTCAACAGCAGGGTAAAGTCACTACACTATCCTCCTTCTGTTCAACAGAACAACAACAGCAGGGTAAAGTCACTACACTATCCTCCTTCTGTTCAACAGAACAACAACAGCAGGGTAAAGTCACTACACTATCCTCCTTCTGTTCAACAGAACAACAACAGGGTAAAGTCACTACACTATCCTACTTCTGTTCAACAGAACAACAACAGCAGGGTAAAGTCTCTACACTATCCTACTACTGTTCAACAGAACAACAACAGCAGGGTAAAGTCACTACACTATCCTACTTCTGTTCAACAGAACAACAACAGCAGGGTAAAGTCACTACACTATCCTACTGCTGTTCAACAGAACAACAACAGCAGGGTAAAGTCACTACACTATCCTACTTCTGTTCAACAGAACAACAGCAGCAGGGTAAAGTCTCTACACTATCCTACTTCTGTTCAACAGAACAACAACAGCAGGGTAAAGTCACTACACTATCCTACTGCTGTTCAACAGAACAACAACAGCAGGGTAAAGTCACTACACTATCCTACTTCTGTTCAACAGAACAACAACAGCAGGGTAAAGTCACTACACTATCCTACTTCTGTTCAACAGAACAACAACAGCAGGGTAAAGTCACTACACTATCCTACTTCTGTTCAACAGAACAACAACAGCAGGGTAAAGTCACTACACTATCCTACTTCTGTTCAACAGAACAACAACAGCAGGGTAAAGTCACTACACTATCCTACTTCTGTTCAACAGAACAACAGCAGGGTAAAGTCACTACACTATCCTACTTCTGTTCAACAGAACAACAACAGCAGGGTAAAGTCACTACACTATCCTACTTCTGTTCAACAGAACAACAACAGCAGGGTAAAGTCACTACACTATCCTACTTCTGTTCAACAGAACAACAACAGCAGGGTAAAGTCACTACACTATCCTACTTCTGTTCAACAGAACAACAACAGCAGGGTAAAGTCACTACACTATCCTACTACTGTTCAACAGAACAACAACAGCAGGGTAAAGTCACTACACTATCCTACTACTGTTCAACAGAACAACAACAGCAGGGTAAAGTCACTACACTATCCTACTTCTGTTCCGTTCTGAAGTGAGGAGCGTACCGTCCCTCCAGTAGCTCTTCTGGTGGTGCCGTTTACTCGTTATCCAGCTGACTAGCATGACAAGCTAGCGTTAGCTCGGTAATAACAGTAATAAAGCAGGGGTGGTATCGTTTGCAAGACTAAAGACACGGTTTTATTCACTCGCCTTTTTTGGCCCATTAATTTTTCAATCTGTTGTCATGTATATATTATGTGCTTGTCCCATATCAGTTATTGTTGACAAATATATTAGTGTGTGGCGTATAAATGAACTTAACTTGCACTTACTACAATGATGGTAATAATTTAATGAATAAGTGTGTGTGTGTGCGTGTGTGTCTGCGTGTCTGTCTGTGTGTGTGTGTGTGTGTGTGTGTGTCTTGTCTGTATCTGCTATTTGGGTTACTTATCTTTACACAACTATTAACTAAATCAACAAGTATGTATGTATTGAGTTGATGTAAATTAATGCTTTTTTGTTTTTTTTATCCGATTCATCGAAAAAATAATCGACAGATTAATCGATTATTAAAATAATTGTTAGTTGCAGCCCTAATTTCAACGTTTAACATTTTAAAAAAGGGGGCAAATTTCAGGGCTCAACATAAAAAAAATCCCCACTGAGTTTTACTGGGCCCTTCTACATTTTTACTGGCCCTGAAAGAAATATCATAGGTGTGATTGGCAAAGGACAAAAAGCAGGAAAATATACGCCGCATCTACCATGAAGCTTCAGAAAATGGTTCTAACCCAGCTATAAATATATAAATTATATAGCTAGCCACTGCATCTGTAAGTTGTGCCATTAGCAGCAAAGCTAGACCAGGGGTCATCAACTACATTTTTCAGAGGGACAGAATTTTTTTAAGCAGACACTCCAGTGGCCGGACTTTCAAATAAAGAAAATAAAATTACACCTAATACGCCTCTTCTTGTTTGATATTTTCACTTTCTTACTAAAGTAATGTTATATTTTTTTACATGTATTAGAGTAAGCAAACTCCTAAAAAACATGGAATATCCATAATGATAACTAGATAGGCTACTTAACTAGAAAATGATCTCAGATTAGGGGGCAGTTCACTGAGGAGTGATGGTTAAAATCAGTGTCCTGATTGGTGGAGAATGCTTACAGAAAGAAAGTCCTGTTGTCAGGTAAACATCTCACTGTCAAGAGCCTGAAGTGAAAAGTTGTGGAAAACAGCAGCTGTGATGATGAATGGACTGATGAGCAGGCTAGCATTCCTCCTGTATGCCTCATTTGAAATAAGACAATGTTGTTGCTAAATAATACAACCGGCAACATCATCAAGAATGAAGAACGCGGCATAATTCACGTGCATATTAAGTAGCCACATGTATCTGTTTTGGTCTTATAATACCTCCACAGGTTTACCGCTCCAGCGGAGAGGATGGCTTGTTTAGACAGCAGCTACGTTTACAAGAGTTTGTCCAAAGTTCAAGATTGGTTGCAAACTAAGATAAACAGTTAGACTACAAACTACATCTTTCATTGTAGCTCGTTTGTAAAGTCGCTATTTGCAGAGTAGAGCTGTGTTTGCACAGCGGTGGACAGAGCAGACTGAGATATGGTTTCTATGTGTTTCTGCCTGTAGAACAGGTAGGTGTAGTAAGTATTGACTCTTTAATCATGGAGGTTCTATTGTAGGCTACTTACAGTAACGAGTGTAGCCTTAGTTCATCTGTGCCATCGGCGGTAAATAATCCTCGGTAATGTTTCCAGTCAGTTACATGTGCTACGTGAAGTAACGCACACACCCCGGCCCTGCTGTGCGTGCGTGTAGCGCGGGCATCGCTGTTCAGAATCCAAACTATCTTCCAAAATGCAACGCTTGTATCCAAATTAATTGGTTATAAATTACCTGAGGTGAAAATGTGAAATGTTCACACGCTGCGCGCCACTCTGTATGACGTTTGCTGATGCAGCAGACAGAGCCACGGTCACTGGCCCGTGCGGGCTGACTGGCCAATCAACTAGCCCGACATACGTTTTTAGTGGCCACAGGCCATCAGGCCATTGCTTACGTCGAGCCCTGCAAATTTACTGGTCGCACTCTCTCAAATTTTGGTTGCAGCTCTGTAGCAAGAAGCATGAAAGAGCTTTAAGTCACTTACCAGCGGCTCCAGGTGCGACACACCCTCATGCAGACGCACAGCTCTCTTTGGCTCAGGTGCGTGAAGACTCGCAGCCAGACGTCGCGGGTCATGATGTGGGCGGAGCCAGAGTCCAACGGTAGGCAGCTGGGCTCGGGGCAGGCGGGCGGCGGCCGCACCAGGTGGCGCTCCATCTGAACGGGCCGGGGTGGCGAGGGCACGGCCGGAGGGCTTCGCTTCATCATCTGAGAGCGCGGGGCGAGGCGGGATGGCTGCGAGCAGGGCGACGCCGCCATTGCTGACATCGTGAGGCCGCCTGCTCCCCCGTTGGAGGTGGGAAGGGAGGCGGAAGGCGGCGCGGCGCTGTTCCTGGACGCCTTACTGTTGCTGCGGATCTTGTTGCCGCGGCTACCGCTGCCTTTGTTCCCGCCGCTGTGTCTGTGATTGCTCAGAACTCCGCTGGCGTTCTCCTTCTCCCCGCCTTCCCTCCCCCCTCCCGCGCCTCCTCGTGTCCGCCCGTTGCGCGCCTCCTGCCCGTTGCTGCGCTGCTTCCCCAGGAAGCCGCCGTCGTGCTGCGAGGACGGAGGCATCTGATTGGAGGAGAGCGGCGAGGGTGGGGGGAGGGAGGCGGAGTTCTTCCTGGTCCTGTCGGAGGCGGGTGCGTCCTCGTCCTCTCCGTCCGGCGGGGCTTTCCGTCCTCGCGGCGGTAGCCCCGCCTCTCTCCGCCGAGCCTTCTCCCCCCCTCCCTGCTCCTCCTCCCGCACCTCCTCCTCCCCCCTCCCCCCCCGCCTCCCCCTCCGACTCATCGCTGGCGCTGAAGCCCAGCTCGGCCAGACGACGCTCCCGCTCCCTCTCTCTCTCCCGCTCGCTGCGGCTCCTTTCCCGCTCAGCCCGCCCCCCGGTGCTGTTGCCGTAGGCGACAGGAGGAGGCGGCGCAGGGGAGGAGGACGACGGCGAGGAGCCGCCCCCTGCCTGCTCCCCCCTCAGGGAGTCGTCGGAGTCGGACTCGGAGTCAGACTCCGAACTGGAGGAAGAAGACGACGACGACTCGGGCCGGCGCTCCAGCAGACACATCCTCTTGAAGCGCTCTAGTTTCTCTCGGTGATGCGAGCGCTGGTCCGCACTCGACGTCCCCCCCACAGCCCCCCCTGCACCCCCGCTGGGTTGAGAAGAAGAGGAGGAAGAGGAGGAGCCCTGCAGTCCTGCTGCTCCGCCTCCAGCTGACGAGGTGGGACCGTTGGACTCCGCCTCCGGTTTGGGTTTCTGACGAAGAGAATCAAACATTTAAATCAGCACTACTTCTTCTCTAACTTCATTAATTAAAGGGTTTCAACCTGGACTCTCTGTCTCCATGTTTGTGTGTCTGAGTGTCTGATGGAACAACAATCTGTGAAACTGGTCCAGTATTAAACCAGAACCAAGCTGTAATGTAACCCTACAGGACTAATGTTACTAACCACTACAAGTTCTGTTTTTACCGCTGACGCCCACCAGACTCCATGTCTTTCATCATCGTAAAACACACTTCATTCAAAGTGGACAGAAACTAAATAAAACTACCAAAAGCCATCTTGGTTCATCTTTCCACTGTTCCAACAATCACCACTCTGGTTTGGTTTAAATAAACCCTTAATTCACCCATTTACATGTCCTGATTATTTACATGGAGTCTGGTGGAAATATGCTGGCTCTATACACGCTAAAAGTCCTGATTATTTACATGGAGTCTGGTGGAGATATGCTGGCTCTATACACGCTAAAAGTCCTGATTATTTACATGGAGTCTGGTGGAGATATGCTGGCTCTATACACGCTAAAAAGTCCTGATTATTTACATGGAGTCTGGTGGAGATATGCTGGCTCTATACACGCTAAAAAGTCCTGATTATTTACATGGAGTCTGGTGGAGATATGCTGGCTCTATACACGCTAAAAGTCCTGATTATTTACATGGAGTCTGGTGGAGATATGCTGGCTCTATACACGCTAAAAGTCCTGATTATTTACATGGAGTCTGGTGGAGATATGCTGGCTCTATACACACTAAAAGTCCTGATTATTTACATGGAGTCTGGTGGAGATATGCTGGCTCTGTACACGCTAAAAGTCCTGATTATTTACATGGAGTCTGGTGGAGATATGCTGGCTCTATACACGCTAAAAGTCCTGATTATTTACATGGAGTCTGGTGGAGATATGCTGGCTCTATACACGCTAAAAGTCCTGATTATTTACATGGAGTCTGGTGGAGATATGCTGGCTCTATACACACTAAAAGTCCTGATTATTTACATGGAGTCTGGTGGAGATATGCTGGCTCTATACACGCTAAAAGTCCTGATTATTTACATGGAGTCTGGTGGAGATATGCTGGCTCTGTACACGCTAAAAGTCCTGATTATTTACATGGAGTCTGGTGGAGATATGCTGGCTCTATACACGCTAAAAGTCCTGATTATTTACATGGAGTCTGGTGGAGATATGCTGGCTCTATACACGCTAAAAGTCCTGATTATTTACATGGAATCTGGTGGGTTTGGTGATGGTGATTTTGAGGCTGTTTCATGTTAAACTAGAAGGATCTTACGCTCTGGTCCAGGTTGAAAAACACCAAAGTTACCCTCGAGACTGTCTAAAATGCTTCGTACCTTTTTGAGGCGTTTTTCGTGGGCACCCTTCATCTGCAGAGAGAGAGAGAGAGAGAGAGAGAGAGAGAGAGAGAGAGACAGGAAAAGGAGACAGACATTCAGACATACAGGTTAAACACAGATTAGATGTGCTCTGTGATTGGCCAACACTGCACCTTCTTCTTGGGCCCGCTGTCCTGCGGCAGCTCCTTCTCCTTCTTCCTCTTGTGCCCCCCCTCCGTCGTCCTCCCCCCCTCCTCCAGGGAGGGAGGGGCTTTCTTTTTAGGGGGAGGGTCGTCTGTGAGCTTCCAGCGGCCGACCTCGCCGTTATCCAGCCGGCGCTTCCCTGAGCCGTCCGCCTGGTCCTGGACACAAACAGGAGGACGCTTCAACACACTCGCACCGTCACAGACGCGCTCTCTCCTCACAACTACTAAAGGCCCTAACGCACGCCACCATTATGAAGTACACCCATTCTTTTAAATGGCAGGACACGCACCTAAACTGCTTGGACGCCCCTACTCTTATACAACAGAAGAACAGCAGTGGCAGGGCAACTAGAGCGGCCACCAGGGGAGACTGTTGTACAGTGTAGACGTAAGTAAGTTTTGGCCAAACAGTCTTCTCAGTACCACTCATAATTCGTTGCGCTGATACCGTTACCGCTACGCTTTTTAACGGGAGGTAAACAGATCTCGACACCGGTTAGCACCCTGGCCACCGCAGCGGGACGTCTGGTTGCGTTTCTCCAAAAGCTAAATACATCTCTACGTTATTACAGTATTCGTATAGCTACCGAATATCTGAACAGTGGAATATTGAGATCCAACCCTGTGGTGATCAATGTAAAGTGTGTCCGCTGGCCTCTGTAGGACACCGGGGGACTCTCACCTTACTGGTTTTGCCCTCCTTGTGGCACTTGGGACACTCCCAGCAGTTTGGGATCTCATCGTTGATGATTCCTTCAGCTTTACCCATCTGACAAAAACACAGAGAGAGAGAGAGACAGACAGAAAGACAGACAGACAGACAGACAGACAGACAGACAGACAGACAGACAGACAGACAGACAGACAGACAGACAGACAGACAGACAGACAGACAGACAGACACACACACCGCTTGTTTTAAAATAAATGAACATCATTCTGTATAGAAGAACACTTAAAACTAGCGATTGAGAGCATTAACTCATTATGAAAATATTTACTGAGGTAATTAATCAAGAGAGAAGTGGACTCATCTTCTCATAGACTTCTACAGAAACTGACTTCTTTTTGGAGCCAGATTCTCCTTAAGGTCAGTAAACGTCTCACAGTAAATGTTTTACAGAACTTTGTCTGTGTGTTTGTTTGTAAATAAAGCGATGATGATGATGATGTCACTGACCTTGAGACAGCTGGGGTGGATGATCTCGTTGCAGATGGTGCACTCCATCAGAGAGAGGCTGAACTTCTCCTCCTCAGAGTCCACCGTGTCCTCCTTCCCCGCCTCGCCGCACGCAAAACACACCGCCGTGTGAGGTAGCACCGGCTGCACACAGACAGACAGACAGAGAGACAGACAGAGAGAGATAGACAGGTTAGTGGCTGAATCCCAAAGCTCTGATTTGATAGGGAAATCATGTTAGGAGAAAGGAAACAAGGAAATGTGTTTGAGAGGGATGATATGTCCTTTCCTCTAGGAAGCCAGTGAAGGATACAGGGGATGCATTCAAGGACCTGAGACGACGTACCCAGTGTCACCTGACATCTGGGGCACGTTCAGTCTCAGACCGTGTGCAGAGTTGTGCTACGGTTGGACATATTTCCTCTGAACGGTGCGTAACAAGCTTTGAGGCTTGTTTGGGGGGGCGTGTCAGAGATGTTAGCCAATCAGCAGAGAAGTGTCAGAGAGGTTAGCCAATCAGCAGAGTAGTAAACTTGTGGTGATAAAAAGACAGGACCGTTTCCTGTTAACAGTTTTCTATGTTTTGTGCGTTTGTCTCTTGGTTAATAAAAAAAGTGGTATGAACTCTCCTCCTCCCCCCAGTAACCAAAAATAAATACAGAAATAATATGAAGATGAGGACTGGCTCAGAGTGAGTCTCTCTCTCTCTCTCTCTCTCTCTCTCTCTCTCTCTCTCTCTCTCTCTCTGTGCCAGCAACCGTCTCAGGTTGCCATGGAAACCCAATTACTGTGGCCTGCTGGGCTGCGACTCTCAGCCAAAGCTATTTGAAGAGTCGACACAAAACATCACACCTTCACAGAGAGTGGGTGGGTGGGTGTGTGTTTGTGCGTGCATGTGTGTATGTGTGTCTATGTGTGTGTGCACGCGTGCATACGTGCGTCTCTGTATGTGTGTCTGTGCGCACTTGCGTGTGTCTCTGTATGTGTTTGTGTATGTATGTGTATCTCTGTATGTGTGTGTGTATATGTTTCTGTAAGTGTGTGTGTGTGTCTCTGTATGCGCGTGTGTGTGTGCGTCTATATGTATGCGTGCGTGTCCGTGTGTGTGTGTGTGTGTGTGTGTTTGTGTGTGAGTGCGTGCGTGCCTGTGTGTGTGTGTCTCACCGCCGTGCACTGTCTCAGCAGGCAGGACTGCTTCATGCGGCCGGGCCCTCCGAACTTCTTCATGTCTTTGCAGAAGTGACACTCTCCACACTCGGTCCTCTTGCAGGCCTGGCAGCGCCGGCACCGCGTCCGCCTGCGCCGCGCCCCCCCGCCAGCCCCACCGCCCAGCGCCTTACTGCCCGACATCCCCGAACAAGTCAGCTAGAGACAGAGAGACAGAGAGAGACAGAGAGGTCAGGTTTCCATCCATTCTTTAACGTCCACAGCAGAGACGGGTCGTCCGGTTCTGAGGGATTAGTAGTAGCACCACAGGACTGCACCTAAATTAAATGATAGGTGTACTACCACTCCAGTTTTACTTGTGATTAAATAGGAAATTAATACACTTTATCAGAGCTTACGCATCGACTCCAGCAGCAATTTGCTCCCGCACCAATTCTCTGTAACGGTTATTATCTCCATATCCGTGTCTAAAACGTTGGAAAAGTTAGAGCAGATATTAAATACACAACCATCAGAAAGCTTAAAGACCAAACTTCCAGATAAACAAGTCCAACTACAATCATCAGATGGGAGAAATAGTTATGTTACTTTGTAATAAACCTGATTGTGATTAACGGTAACCATCTCCTGTTCCAGGACATTATATGTTTTATACTTTAGATGCACTGTAGGGTTGTGGAGATTAGAGATGGTCCGATCCCATTTTTTGCTTCCCCATACCGATTCCGATACCTGAACTTGCATATCGGCCGACACCAAGTACCGATCCGATACCAGTGTGTCATATTTTTTATTATGTTTTAACAGCTGTATACTACTATCCCTGTATGGATGTGATATGATTTCTATCTTTGTTGTCTGTGTGGCTCAGGTTCAACTCTTTGTGAAACAAATACATACAATAAATGCCACAGAACTTTCTTTCATTATCCAGTTTGACAGTCAGTTAGAACGGAAAAAGAACATAAATAAACTACTTCAACGTAGATTTTCTTTAGGGCTTTATTACGTGGTATCAGATCGGTGCATAAACTCCAGTACTTCCTGATAACGATACCAGCGTTTTAGGCGGTATCGGAGCCGATACCAATACTGGTATCGGTGGCGATGGATGATATCATCGTCCATGGTGATGGCTGGTCGACACAATGATGGAGAGCCACCATCGTGATGCCACACCCTCCACCCAGTCAGATACACTAATCCTAGTCGCGGGCGCTGGACGGGAAATTGACAAGTGCGTCGGTCACTGCGCTGTCCTGCGCAGGGTGCAAGACAGGGCCCCTTAAGTGGTAGCTACTTTTTTTTTTCCCCCTTACAGTCAGTCTCTCTCTCTCCCTGTCAGTAGCAGCTCGCCCTACCTGGACTAGTAACGTACATAGACTATGGTAACGCATCAGCATGCGGTAAGGTCATGCTCTGTGCCTCGGCTTGGACACAGCGGTCTTGAGCGAGAGAGATCACACTTTCCTTTCTCCCCTCATTGGACTTTAAGTTTGTGGACACTACTGTCTGTGTGCGTGCATCAATAAGTCAGTCTGATGTCCTGTAGGTACGGGATGATGTTATGCAGGATTTATGTATGTACGTTAGCAACAGTAGGCTAATTCACGAGGGTGCTATTTTATGTGTGAGCTAAAATTGCGCGTCTGTTCATGTGCGCTGCAAGAGTGACGTTTCTGTTTATTGAATGCGTTATTCAGTGCAAACATAACGGAGAATGTAGTTTAATCTCAGTAATGATGGTATGTCAGGTTATTACTGTCGCTCTGTTGAAGGCAAACGTCCCACTGTACTGTCGTTACGCAGATCAGGACATCTGATTGAGTATAGACTTTACGGCGCCGTAGTTAAGTGAAAGTGGGATAAGTTGTAATTTACTGAGCCTACCAGCAGGGCAGTATAGCCATGTAATACTGTCTATTTATAGAGGGCATTTAAATGTATGTCTGATTGAACGGTTAGCCCATAGTAGTAGAACAAAATATTTATGTAAAGAGAACATGGAGACACCGACCGTACGCTGTGGCTCTGTACGTAGGTACGTGGAGACACCGACTGTACGCTGTGGCTACGTACATATATACGTGGAGACACCGACTGTACGCTGTGGCTCTGTACGTAGGTACGTGGAGACACCGACTGTACGCTGTGGCTACGTACGTATATAGGTGGAGACACCAACCCTACGCCGTGGCTCCGTACGTAGGTACACCAACCCTACGCCGTAGCCTGACGTCACCGCACGGAAAATGTAAATACATGTCGCGGCGACAAAGATTGTACAAAAAAGAAAGTAAAAACACAGACATACCTCTCATTTTCTTCAGGATTTATCCTTAATACTCACGTAGCATTAAGCACAGCTCTGTGTTTTGGGATAAAAACAGTTTCTGAGTTTGTTTGGGTTTTAATTGTCCTCAAAACGCCTAACTGACCGAGTCTATCTCACATTACACACTTATCATTCCAATATGCATCTTGCACACTACTATGTACTATTACTTTTTGCACTTTACATCCCACTCCATGTGTACTTGTATTGATATGTCTTATTTGGATATTATGTTATGTGCCTATATGTATATTGTTGTCTCTATTGTACAGTATGTGTCTATATTATTATTTGTCCACTGAATGTTTACTACTACATGTCTATTAGTTGAATGTATAGAGAGTTAACATCTACCGAAGTCAAATTCCTTGTGTATGTCGGGATACTTGGCCAATAAATCTGATTCTGATTCTAAAACTGATTCTGATTTTCTGACATTTTGGTCTGTAAAACGTCAGAAAAAAAAATCCTAGTTTCTCAAAGTCCGAGCTGATGTCTTTGAATGTTTTGTCCAACCCCCCAAAGATATTCAGTTTAATATGATATAAACAGAAAAGAGCAGGAAACCTACATATCTGAGAGGCTGAAAAACATCATTTTCTTCATGTAAATTTCCCTAAACGTTAACATAGTTGTGGGTTACAGCTTTACGTTTTAAACACATATGTAAGTCTGTACAGGCCAGTCAAGCTTATCAGTAGTGCTTATATTACCATTACGTTCACATACACTCTCTGGCTGTGTAATCTATTACTAATGTGTCACATTCACTGCATCATGTCATGAACTGGTCTGATCATCACACAGTGACATGACATCATATAATGTTGCACCTCTCTGCTTATTTATGTCTCGGTGTGTCTGTATTTGGCTCTTGTATGCGGCTGTAATAACTGGCTTTCCGCTCTGAGGATCGATACGCGTTTATGTGATCATAGCTAATAATGGAGATGCGACATTAGCTGCTAACGGCTAACAACCTGCGCCTCACAGTAACCTTCTGATCACACATCGATACCTGCAGGCGCGTGCACTGCACACACGCGTGCACACGCCAGGTGTGTTGTTAATAACACATGTGTGAGGTGACACTATCACCCCCCCGTGTGATCTGATGTAAATGTTGCGATGCTAACGTGTTAGCGTGCTAGCTGCATTTATGCTTCCTCTTTCATTATGTGTCCGCCTGATTAAAACACCCCTGCGCGCGGGCACACGGAGGTTAATGAAACAAACATGGCTGCTGATAAAGAAAGAAAGAGAGAAAAAACACACACCTCTTCGTATCAGGTCGCATACTCCTTGGTCGCTCATTAGAAATAATATTAGCCAACTGTTAGCCAACGTTAGCTTCGGTGGTGTAGCGCAGCTAGCCGTCCGCTTCCTTGTTTCTCTGTCCGCCAGTCTGCCGTTGCTCCCGGGCTGCTTCACACGCGTTCCATCGCTGTAGCCTCCGGTGCTTTTGCTAGCTCCCGGGATAGCCTGTCTGTAACGGACCCGCTGTGGGTCTAAATGTCTCCAAACTGATCGATATCGATAAAGTGAAGGGCGCAGTGCTGCTGACTGAGTCGTGCCCATTCACTCCCCCCCCCTCTCTCTCTCTCTCTCTCTCTCTCTCTCTCTCTCTCTCTCTCTCTCTCTGTGTGCGTCCACCTCTCTGTCCCTCTCTCTGCACGTTACAACGTGGTCTTCCTCTCTTCTTCCCGGGGTGCTTAGCCTTCAAAACACCTAAAATGGCTCATTTTAAACTGAAGCGCAGTGTTTTAAAAAATCGACACACGGCTGTAACCCTCCGCGGTACCGCATTAAAATGAACCAGATATTGGGAATAAAGAGCAGCGCGCAGCTATTGTTCTCTCTATGTCTATAGTGTGTGTGTTTGTGTGTGTGTGGCGCGCGCTGGCTGCGGTGGTGCGTGTGGTTCTTTCAGTGTTGTTGTGAGTGACACGCGCATTGATTACATCACACAGGTGACTCTACGGATGCAGAGAGAGAGAGATCCGAGATCAAATAAATAATTAAATGTTGTAAATAAAATATGCCAAGCGAGAGTACGCACACCCCGCCCTCTGCGTGGTTACGTCACAATGCGTCGGGTGCAGAAAGGCGTTCTGGAATTTGTAGTTTTTTGGGTTTTTTTTACGGTAATGTGTTAGTGTTCTAAAAAACTTTATTAACAAAATAAACATTGTGATTTCAGGCAACATAGAAAAAAAACTATACATTAAATAAACTTTGACTTCAATGGGGTTTAATCATAAATAACACAAGTAGAGGATTTAAATGAATCTTAACTAAAAGGAGGGGAATGGCGCAGTGGATATGACATATGCCTTTGGTGCAGGAGACCCGGGTTCGAATCCCACTGTAATACATCAACCGATGTGTCCCTGAGCAAGACACTTAGCCCCTAGTTGCTCCAAGCAATTGCAATTATAAGTCGCTTTGGATAAAAGCGTCAGCTAAATGACGTTCAATGTAAATCATATTCAAAAACAGGTATTACATCATTATAATGTCTTAGTATCTCTCAAAATAATAAAACTATCTATGTCTCTCTCCCCTTTCTCTCTCACCTGTGTCTCTCTCTCTCTCCCCTCTTTGTCTCTGTCTCTCTCCCCTTTCTCTAGGTCTCTCTCCCCTTTCTCTAGGTCTCTCTCCCCCCCTTTATCACTCTCTCCCTTTCTCTCTATCTCTCTCCCCCTTTCTCTCTCTCTGTCTCCCCCCTTTCTCTCTGTTTCTCTCCCCCTTTCTCTCCCTCTTTCCCCCCTCCTCTTTCTCTCACCCTCCTCTGTCTCCCTCCCTCTGCTGGCTAACATGCTAGGCTAGCTCGGTTAGCTTGTGTGATTAGTTGAGACGCACCGGCTCCATCAACGTCCCGGTGCTGTTTGTTAGGACTGAACCTCCTCTCCGTTAACCACGGCAATCACGGCACCGACAGACCGAAGGGACACAGAATATATTTAGCCAATAATACGTGAAGATGATTAAACTCTTTTCCCTGAAGCAGCAGAAGAAAGACGAGGAATCTGCGGGAGGAAACAGAACAGGAGCCGGGGGTAAAAAAGCCAGCGCGGCCCAGCTCCGAATACAGAAAGGTAGGCTAGTTAACGGCACCAAAACCCGGCGAAATATACAGAAAGGTAGGCTAGTTTACAGCACCAAAACCAGGGGAAATACATGGAAAGGTAGGCAAGTTAACAGCCCCAACCCCGGAGAAATTTACAGAAAGGTAGGCTAGTTAACAGCACCAAAACCCGGGGAAATATACAGAAAGGTAGGCTAGTTTACAGCACCAAAACCAGGGGAAATATACAGAAAGGTGGGCTAGTTAACAGCCCCAACCCCGGGAAATATACAGAAAGGTAGGCTAGTTAACAGCACCACAACCCGGGAAAATATACAGAAAGGTGGGCTAGTTAACAACCCCAACCCCGGGAAATATACAGAAAGGTAGGCTAGTTAACAGCACCATAACCCGGGGTTAATATAAAGAAAGGTGGGCTAGTTTACAGCCCCAACCCCGGGTTACCGGCCCTGCCTGCCGTGGCCGACTACTGACCAATAAACCCCCGGGTAACACGACCGCCTTCCGAGCCCAGGGTACACAAATACACATAAAAACAGGGAGAGGCTAACAGCTAGCATGCTAACTTTAAGTATCATTAGCGGCGGCTAGCTTGTGCTATATTTGAAAACAACACGCAGACAGACAGTCAGAAGCTAGCCCCGTTTTATGCTAACCTGTTAGCACGCAGCTAACTCTATAAACAGCAATAAATCCGGAACACTTTTTCACTGCTAACTGGCTAACACGTGAAGGCTAACGCCAGGTAGCTTTTATAAAAGCTAACTTGCTGTCAGTGGTGGAATGTAACGAAGTACATTTACTCCAGTACTGTACTTCAGTCCAAATGTTGAGGTACTTGTACTTTACTTGAGTCTTTTCTTTTCATGCCACTTTCTACTTCTACTCCGCTACATTTCAGAGAGAATATTGGACTTTTTACTCCACTACATTCATCTGTTACAGCTTTAGTTACTAGTTACTTTAGTTACTCCACTACACTCATCTGTTCCAGCTTTAGTTACTAGTTACTTTAGTTACTCCACTACATTCATCTGTTACAGCTTTAGTTACTAGTTACTTTAGTTACTCCACTACATTCATCTGTTACAGCTTTAGTTACTAGTTACTTTAGTTACTCCACTACACTCATCTGTTCCAGCTTTAGTTACTAGTTACTTTAGTTACTCCACTACATTCATCTGTTCCAGCTTTAGTTACTAGTTACTTTAGTTACTCCACTACATTCATCTGTTACAGCTTTAGTTACTAGTTACTTTAGTTACTCCACTACACTCATCTGTTCCAGCTTTAGTTACTAGTTACTTTAGTTACTCCACTACATTCATCTGTTACAGCTTTAGTTACTAGTTACTTTAGTTACTCCACTACATTCATCTGTTACAGATTTAGTTACTAGTTACTTTAGTTACTCCACTACATTCATCTGTTCCAGCTTTAGTTACTAGTTACTTTAGTTACTCCACTACATTCATCTGTTCCAGCTTTAGTTACTAGTTACTTTAGTTACTCCACTACATTCATCTGTTCCAGCTTTAGTTACTAGTTACTTTAGTTACTCCACTACATTCATCTGTTACAGCTTTAGTTACTAGTTACTTTAGTTACTCCACTACATTCATCTGTTCCAGCTTTAGTTACTAGTTACTTTAGTTACTCCACTACATTCATCTGTTCCAGCTTTAGTTACTAGTTACTTTAGTTACTCCACTACATTCATCTGTTCCAGCTTTAGTTACTAGTTACTTTAGTTACTCCACTACATTCATCTGTTCCAGCTTTAGTTACTAGTTACTTTAGTTACTCCACTACATTCATCTGTTCCAGCTTTAGTTACTAGTTACTTTAGTTACTCCTCTACATTCATCTGTTCCAGCTTTAGTTACTAGTTACTTTAGTTACTCCACTACATTCATCTGTTATAGCTTTAGTTACTAGTTACTTTAGTTACTCCACTACATTCATCTGTTATAGCTTTAGTTACTAGTTACTTTAGTTACTCCACTACATTCATCTGTTATAGCTTAGTAATAGTATAGATACAGTTACAGTAACAGTCCTGCAGTGTAAATGTTACTTAAGTAAAAGTCAGTGAGTATCATCAGGAACATGTAGTTAAAGTATTAAAAGTAAAGAAGAATCCTCCTATTTTAGAAAGTGTAAAGGATCCAAACAGTTGTGTGTTTAATGGTCTACACACACACACACACTCACTCACTCACACACAGGCACACACGCACCTTACACAGCTTAATGTGTAAAGTAACTTAAGCTGTAACAGATGAATGTAGTGGAGTAACTGAAGTAACTAGTAACTAAAGCTGGAACAGATGAATGTAGTGGAGTAACTAAAGTAACTAGTAACTAAAGCTGGAACAGATAAATGTAGCGGAGTAACTAAAGTAACTAGTAACTAAAGCTGGAACAGATGAATGTAGTGGAGTAACTAAAGAAACTAGTTACTAAAGCTGTAACAGATGAATGTAGCGGAGTAACTAAAGTAACTAGTAACTAAAGCTGGAACAGATGAATGTAGAGGAGTAACTAAAGTAACTAGTAACTAAAGCTGTAACAGATGAATGTAGCGGAGTAACTAAAGTAACTAGTAACTAAAGCTGGAACAGATGAGTGTAGTGGAGTAACTAAAGTAACTAGTAACTAAAGCTGGAACAGATAAATGTAGCGGAGTAACTAAAGTAACTAGTAACTAAAGCTGGAACAGATGAATGTAGTGGAGTAACTAAAGTAACTAGTAACTAAAGCTGTAACAGATGAGTGTAGTGGAGTAACTAAAGTAACTAGTAACTAAAGCTGGAACAGATAAATGTAGTGGAGTAACTAAAGTAACTAGTAACTAAAGCTGTAACAGATGAATGTAGTGGAGTAACTAAAGTAACTAGTAACTAAAGCTGGAACAGATGAATGTAGTGGAGTAACTAAAGTAACTAGTAACTAAAGCTGGAACAGATGAATGTAGTGGAGTAACTAAAGTAACTAGTAACTAAAGCTGGAACAGATGAATGTAGCGGAGTAACTAAAGTAACTAGTAACTAAAGCTGGAACAGATGAATGTAGTGGAGTAACTAAAGTAACTAGTAACTAAAGCTGGAACAGATGAATGTAGTGGAGTAACTAAAGTAACTAAAGCTGGAACAGATGAATGTAGTGGAGTGACTAAAGTAACTAGTAACTAAAGCTGGAACAGATGAATGTAGTGGAGTGACTAAAGTAACTAGTAACTAAAGCTGGAACAGAAATGTAGCGGAGTAGAAGTAGAAAGTGGCATGAAAAGAAAAGACTCAAGAAAAGTACAAGTAGCTCAACATCTGCCCCTTCTGAAGGCTAACACCCGCTAGCTTTTAGAAAGCTAACTTGCTGTGTCAGCTCTACTTCTCTAACGTTACGACTCATCACTTTTCACTGAAGTCAACAACAGTCTGAGTGTTAGTGTGTGTGTGTGTGTGTGTGTGTGTTTATGTTAGTGTCTGATAGGTGTGTGTGTGTTAGTGTATCTAATAGTTGTGAGTGTGTGTGTGTGTTAATGTCTCTGATAGTTGTGTGTGTGTGTGTGTGTGTGTGTGTGTTAGTGTATCTAATGTGTGTGTGTTTTAGTGTATCTAATACAATAGTTGTGTGTGTTAGTGTATCTAATGTGTGTGTGTGTGTTCGTGTATCTAATACAATAGTTGTGTGTGTGTGTGTGTGTATGTTTATGTTTCAGACATTAATGAGTTGAACCTGCCAAAGACGTGTGAGATCAACTTCCCCGACGACGATGACCTCCTCAACTTCAGACTCATCATCTCACCAGACGAGGTGTGTGCGTTTTGTGTGTCTGTCCGGATTGGGCCGAATTTTTCTGTCCGAGCCCGACCCAGTTAAAATCTCATTTTGTTCTCATCCTAATGACACATGTCCGTGTGTTTGTGTGGAAAGCTTTTATTAAGCAGCTGTAGGAAGACATTTAGAAATGTCAACAGATGAGACAAGCGCACGTTAAGAAGCTGTTGTAAATTTAAAATGTTCAATGGGAGCGAGAGCTGAGCTTTGAGCGGACGTAATTAATTTGGAGACAGTTTGGGACAACATTTCTCACTGTTCCAAGAACCCAAATCACCAGCAGATCCACTTCAACATATGCCATAGGACATGTTGGACTCCTCAGAAGAGATACGTCTCTAAAGCCATTCCTACTCCTTATTGCACGTTCTGTCAACCTGAACAAACTGGAACTTTCCTACATATGGTCTGGGAATGTGAACAGGTGCATGAGTTCTGGAATACAACAACATCAATAATATCTGATGTGACAGGATGTCTAATTCCTACTGATCAGATTGTTTAGTTACTTAATGACGACTCTAAATTACACCTGCTCGAAAGACAGAAGAAAATTTGGTTAGCTGGCTCAACAGCAACAAAGAAAATGATAGCCCAACGCTGGCTTCCCCCCCCCCCCGTTTCCGACCGTGGTCTGTAAACCAGGGGAGACTGGTTACCTCCAGGGCCGACCTTATAACATGAATAACGTTAACGGGGGTTAAAATCCTGTTTCTGCTCAACAAATGAATGAGCTTGGCTTTCAGTCTGGGCTTTATATCAGACACCTCCCACACTGGGTACAGAACATGAACTTATTCCACTTACTCTGCTCTGGTCACATCTACAACACGTCTGCTTCCTCTTTCTCTAGCTCTCTTCACTTAAAACACACACACACACACACACACACACACACACACACACACACACACACACACACACACACACACACACACACACACACCTCTCTTAAAGGAGCCACAGCACCATTGTACAACAAATGCCTTATTGTGCTGATGTGACCGAGCCCGACCCAAAACATAATTTCTAAATATCTGTCCAAACCCGGCCCGTCAGGTCGTGTGTGTGGCCATAAATCCTTTTCTGATTCTGAGATTAAATGTGTGTGTGTTTTGTCTCGCAGGGATTTTACAAAGGAGGGAAATTTGTCTTCAGCTTTAAGGTGAGAAACAGTTGCTTCCTGTCCTTTTCTTCTCTCTCTCTCCCTCTCCTCTCTCTCTCTGTCTCGGATAAATAAGTGTGTGTGTGTGTGTGTGTGTGTGTTCCAGGTAGGACAGGGTTACCCCCACGACCCCCCCAAGGTAAAGTGTGAGACGATGGTGTACCACCCCAACATCGACCTGGAAGGAAACGTCTGCCTAAATATCTTAAGGTGTGGAACTGTCTGTCTCTTCCAGCTCTGAAGCTCCTTCTGATTTTAGGAGCTCACAGTGTTCTAACCATGGGGGTCTGTATGGGAGACGTTAAACTTGTTGTTGTTGTCCACAGAGAGGACTGGAAGCCTGTGTTGACGATAAACTCCATCATCTACGGTCTACAGTATCTATTTCTAGTGAGTTCATTCTTTACCCAACGCTTGGCTTGGGCCTTCTTCCAACAAGCACACACCAACATAGGCTCAGTTCACAGGGTTAGGGGCCGTCCTCACCAAGAACCAGAACTAGGGATGCACCCAATCCAGATTTTTGGGGTTTGGCCGAATACCGAATCCAGTGGTTAAGATTCTGCCAAATCCTCCTCCCATCCTCAGTCCATGAACACAGTCAACACATTAATGTCTGTAATGTACCTGAAGTTGCTGCATTCTGGCTGCTGTCTGGAGATTCCTTCATACACAACTCGTATTCTTTCAGATGTTTCAGACCAGATGTTGTAACAGCGGCCATGTTGTGTATAGTTTAGGGTCCTCGCCACCACCAGACCAATCAGCATTGAACAGATTGAACATGTAGCTGGACTTGAATGGCCTTCTTAAGACTGAAAGTACTGCCAAACAACAACCTTTTCTGCTCACCAGTTCCATGTCCACGTCCTCACAGCCTACTGCATTGAACGCTCCACCTACGTAAACACCTTCCTGTAATCAACGGCCCCGTCACTACGGCGACCAGCGTAGCGCACCGAGTGACAGCGTAGGGTTTGGTTCGCTGGGAACAACTTCTAAGGTTCAGCAGAAACCAGAACCCCGTCATAAAGCCCAATATTCAGCCCAATCCTGGATTGTGTGTGTGTGTGTGTGTGTGTGTGTGTGTGTGTGTGTGTGTGTGTGTGTGTGTGTGTGTGTGTGTGTGTGTGTGTGTGTGTGTGTGTGTGTGTGTGTGTGTGTGTGTGTGTGTGTGTGTACACACACACCAATAACACGCACAACATTAACGCAACAATAAATAATGCAAAGAAGTCAAAGTCTGAGCAGCGATTCAAAGATCCAGAGGGTTTAGTTTCATCTAGAAACTAAACATTAGAATAAATGCTGAGTCTTTTGCTGATATTTTGATAATTCATGAATCAGTTTATCTTCCGCTCTGTTTGGACATTACTCACTGACTCACTCACAAAGACACTCACTCTCGCACACACTAGTCCTTCCACTTTTTTTGGGATTGTTGCGGGCAAAAATCCTTGATTATGCGGCACGTTTTCTTAAAAAATGCGATGGAATATGCAGGATATTTATGCAATTTTATGCGATGAACTTGCAAAAATTGTGGGAACTTTCAAAAACTGGTTTGATGAAAAAGTGATTCCCCCAACACCCGGCTTTTTTTTAACTTAATTTCCAAAAAATAGTTTACTTATTGCAATGACTGAATATCTGTAAACAAATAAGATACAAACATACATACAAATAATATAATATTAAAGTAAAAATAAAAGTAATAGGCTAAACAGAGGGAAATAAAAGATACAAAAGAGACAGACTTTCAAAAATCGTTGATAATATAAACAGCAGGAGCTCTTAGACATCAGATATTAAGATAGCTTTCTGATACCAACTTAAGAGACTACGAGACTAGAGTACATTCAGCAACCAACAACCAGCTTTTCGATGATATTCACGTCGCGTAATTACGTCACTTCATAACGTTCCCATGGCAACAGGGGAAAATGGCTGCTCTTGTGTGACGTAAACGCAACATTTTTTCAACTTTCTGCTAAGATATATTATGGGACTTTTTGCAACGAAAATGCGGGGATTATGAAATCATGCAAGCACCGCATATTTTGCGCGGAAGTTGGCAATTTATGCGGCGAAAGTGCGGCATATTTGAAAAAATGCGCCCCTCGCATGAATATGCGGACTTTGGCTGATTATGCATTGAATTTTGCGATCGCATAATCACGTTTTTCTGGAGGGACTGACACACTCTCTCGCACACACTCACTCACTCACACACACACACTCTCGCACACTCCCTCACACTCAAACTCACTCTCGCAGTTACACACACACACACTCGCGTGCACACACACACACACACACTCACAAAGACTCACACACACACTCTCACACTCACTCTCGCACACTTACTCACACTCACTCACACTCACTCTTGCACTTATTCACACACACTCACACACACACTCTCGCACACTCACTCAAACACTCACACACACACACACACACTCGCACACACACACTCACTCTCGCACACTCATTCACTCTCGCACACACTCTCTCTCTCACTCACACACACACACACTCACTCTCGCACACTCATTCACTCTCGCACACTCTCTCTCTCTCTCTCTCTCTCTCTCTCTCTCACTCACACACACACACACACTCTCTCACCCTGGTATTGGTCATGCTGACTCCCTGAAGTATCTCACTGGGACACCTGATGAACTGAGCCATCGTTAAGGTTATCAATGTCAGCTGTGCTTTTCCTGCTATGAGAAGTCAACAAGTCTGCTGTGAGAAAGGTCCGTTGATGATGATGTTGTTTGTATCATCACGGTGATTTAACCCCCCCCTGTAGGAGCCGAACCCAGAGGACCCTCTGAACAAGGAGGCAGCTGAAGTTCTGCAGACGAACCGGCGGCTCTTTGAGCAGAACGTCCACCGCTCGCTGCGGGGCGGCTACGTGGGCGCCACCTACTTCGAGAGGTGTCTGAAATAACCCGGCGTCTCCGTCCTGTCATCCTCCAAACACCCCCCCCTGCCCTCCCCCCTCTCACGCTCCCTCCCCCCTTTTACTCCTCGTTGCTCGCTGGCAGAACAGGAGCTGCCGCGACAGAAAACAGCACGCCACAAGACGCTTTTCTGTTTTAAAACAAAAGAAGAAACTCCCTCTCCTCTCCTCCCCTCCCCCCTCCCCCTCCCCTCTCATTTCTCTCTGTTTTACTTCCAAGACGCAACATTCAACCGTTTACACGCCACAGGGGGACGCCGACACAACACACACCAGAACTGGACTCAAAAAGATGGCCGGTAGCGAGCAGCGGCTGGGGGGTGGGGTGGGCTGATGATGTAGGGAAGGGGGGGGGGCTGGGGGGTCAGTGAATGTTGCTCAGTGAGTGATTCACCATGACGCTGATAATGATGACGATGATTCTCTTTTTTTATTATTTTTATTATTATTATTATTTAGTGTGTTTTTGGCAGAGGCGCCTGAATCAGGCCGGCAGGCAGAAGGACACGCCCTCCTCTCCACCTCGCCACCGCCGTGTCTTGGTTCCTTACACCGTTTTCAGCCGGCAGCAAACTCCAAAACTCCCATACTCGCTTGGGATCTGGCAGCACCACCAAATACTTCCTCCTGGAAACACAAATTATCGTTGTGCGTTTAGCTGCATTTTCCTAGGATGGGGGACGAATGTCCCGCCCTACTCCACGTCTGATTGGCTAGCACTTGTTGCCTTCGTTGGGTGGATGGGTTAGGTTATAGAATGCCAGGGTCAGCCAATCAGAGGCAGAGTTATACCTTTCATTTATAAGCCCTTTACGTCTTTTTAAAAACAACACTTAATATGTTGACAAAACGCCAGATCATAACCAGGAATCAGACCAGTCCAAAGCAGCCACTTGGTTTTTAAAGAGACGGGAGGGAGGCAGCCATTCCTTGGCCATCCCAGAAAACGAGGCTGGAAGCTTTTACAGGCTCAGGAACGCCTTAAAGAAGTCAGTTAAAGCGAGCCGGTGACAGTTTCCTGCCTGTGATGACTCAGCGGTGTGTGGGAGGGGCCTATTAGAGGGGCGGGGCTGAGGATACAGGTTAAAGTGCCCCTTAAAAAGGTCCTGAAAACTAGATGGACAGAGACAGTTTGGAGTTTGCTGCTAAAAACACACACACACACACACAGAGAGAGAGAGTGTCGGGGTCAGTGTGTTTAATGGGGGGAGGGGTTTAGGGAGAGGGGGAGGGGCTTTTGGTTTTGATTTATTTTTGGGGAGGGTTGTTGTGGGGCGGGGCTTAATGTTAGGACTCTATTGTGTATATTGAAACCCCAGCTGTTCACATTGACTGCAATATGATTTATGTTAAATAAAATATGAACTTGAATGATTGTAACTGTCGTGACGTCCCTTTGAAAATAAATCAAACCAGTTCCTCCCTGAGACTATTTAGCAGAGGCACCGTGGCTCTGGCTGGAGCTTAGCCCCGCCCAAGATGATTGTGATTGGTTCAAAGAAATGCACATTTTACTCCCATCCCAGAATGCTGTGTGGACTAGTCAGACCTTCCTTTGCAAAGAGAGAGAGAGAGAGAACTAAAACTAAAGAACTAAAAAAGGTGGTACATGATCTCAGTAAGAAATTTGACAACATTGTAGTAAATATTTTTGGTGCATTAAAAAGCTTAAGATACCAGCTAATGAGTTCATAAAAAGTCCCCAAAATGAAGTATTAACGTCATAATGAACCGTCTGAGGAAAGACAAACGTCAAATGTCGGAAAAACTTCTACAAAAAGTACAAAAAATAAATTCAAAAGCAACAAAAATGTAAAAACATAAATTACATTACAGAGACAAAAATGTTTAAAGAACCATCAAACTAAATGTTGATTTTAGAGAGAAAGACGAGAGTTCAAGTCCACAGAGATGAAAAGGAGTCTTTATTTAATCCTATTTAACAGTTTGAACATCAGCGGAGCCTCACCATTGGCTGAGAGGTAAAGGGGTCGGAGCCATCAAAGGTGACATGTTT
The DNA here is from genome assembly GCA_025617405.1 of Perca schrenkii. Classification (NCBI taxonomy): domain Eukaryota; kingdom Metazoa; phylum Chordata; class Actinopteri; order Perciformes; family Percidae; genus Perca; species Perca schrenkii. The sequence continues at coordinate 34,335,139 of CM046801.1, read as the reverse complement.
TTTTATTAGACATTTCCTTCATATTTTGACATGTTTAAACACTTCTTCACAAGTTTTGATAATTTATTTATTACACAACTTCTGTTTATTAAATCTCTATTTATTTCTTTATCCCCCCCCCCCAATCAGTGTTTTCTTCCAGCAGCATAACAACTTATTTTCAGGTTTAAGGCATTTCTCAACTTCTTTTCCTTCCTTTTCTTTAGGTGTTGCTGGTTATTGGTTTTTTTTCGGCTGACATCCAAACTAACCGATGCATCTAGAGATTTTAGGAAATAGCGACAAAAATCAAATTAAGCGACAAAAAAGTCAAGACAAAAGCTACAAACATTTTGAAAAAAAACAAATGTCAACAAAAAACAAAAAAAAACTTTCTTTCTTTCCCCTCTATTGCTTTCTTTCTTAACGTTTTTTTTGCACTTGTGAGCCTTTTTCTCAAACATCTTGTACGTTTGTTGATGTTTTGACGCCTCTTCCGATGTTTTTTGGCACTTTTTGACGTCAAGAACCATCCAGGTGTTCCCCTCTTTCTTCCCCCATTATTACCCCCCCTCCCCCCTCAGGTGTCCTCTCTTTTTTTCTTTTTTTACATTTGCAGCACTTTTTTCCAATGTTTTTGGCACATATTAAAGTCAAGAACCGTCCAGGTGTTCCCCTTTTTCTTCCCCCATTATCCCCCCCCTCCCCCCCTCAGGCATCGGGCTGCGTGGTCATCAGCACCAGCGGCGTCTCTTTGTCCCCGGTCCCCAGCAGAGGAAACATCCTCTCGGTGAACTCGCCGTCTCCGCTGAAGCTGTAGATCTCCGAGCCAGACTTGGCGTTATAAAAGGTCACGTGACCCTCGTCCACGTCCAGGAACACCCCCACCTGACGCAGCCTCGGGGGGCTCTTCACCTGCACCGCCGGCACAAAACACACAGCGCCCCACACTCACAGTTAGGGCCCGTGTATATATATATATATATATATATATATATATAGATTAGGGTCTGTCAATCGATTAAAAAAAATTAACTAATTAATCGCACAATTTGCTGTAATTAATCGCGATTAATCGCTTCTTTAAATTGAGACTGAAGCTTATAATAATGGATATTTAAATGCTAAATCACTTAACTTTGCAAATATGAAGAAAAACCAAACCTTGAAAGGTTCTGCTAAGTTGAGAATGTTTAACATCTTTCAGAACAACAGCAGCAACAATTTGGCTTATTTAGTCCTGCTGAAGGCTGCTGAAACGGCTAGAAACTGTCCGACTTGAGAGCAGATTTTTGTCACCACCCCCAATATTAGCCACATACCTAATATAGCATATTCTGAATAATATACAAATATATATATATATATATATATATATATATATATATATATATATATATATATATATATATATATATATATATATATATATATATATAGAGATAGAGAGAGAGAGAGAATATAAATTACAATCTAGGCAGTACTTAATATCATAAATATTATAATATACATAGTGTTTAATCTGAATGACTAAGCAAAGCACATATCTAAACACAGAAATGCACATCAATATCAATATCAATGTTACACATTAAACCAGTAACCCCAAAACCACAAAGGTGTATGTTGGCCTAAAGTGAAAACAGTGAGTGTAGTTTTAAATAGCGACGCTGTGCACAGCAATCCATTACCAATGTAAAGCGATTGACTACATTTCCCATCCAGCACCGCAACCAGGAAGTAGCTTGTGTGACAGTGAGACGCACCAATTTCAAACATTTACTGGAATATAGTCACGGATACTATCGAGTCGACAGCGTTAAACATCAGACGGCAAATAAGGTTTTACCAGCGTGACCAACGTAACAGTTATCAAGCAAACAAATCGCGCACGTACATATCGGCAGCACAGCAGTAGCGATACAGACGAACAAACTTAAACCGCAGCTCAGTGTAGCGAAACAGCAGCTTACCGGTGGCGCATCTCTCCTGAGGAGACAACATGTCGGAACTAGTACTCGGTCCCGTTTACAGCCCGTACTCATTCATTTCTGGATTCTAACACATCATCTTTTTTCTCTTTTGGGATCTTACTGGTCTGTTTCAACTCTTGACTGGCCCGTAGGCCTACTTCAATCAGGTAAGTCCATCCTAGAGTAGCGCCGCCTGCTCTTATGGAGACGTATTACGTTTCTCAGCCGCCACATGAAGTATACAAACACAGCTGCGTTAATTTCGTTAATCTTTTTTAACGAGTTAAATATTAAAAAATTAACGCAAAAATTAACGCGTTATTTTTGACAGCCCTAATATAGATATATATATGGTGTAAGGCGTATTTTTTAGTAGTTTTACTGCAGTAAAGGATGTGAATACTAAGTATAAATTAAGCTACAGTACTAGTAAGTGTGCGTACCTTAGTGAGGGGGGGGGCCGTGAGCGCTCTCAGCTGGCCTCCGCTCCACCAGAGGGCGTAGTACCCGTTAGACGGACTCATGTCAAACAGCCCTTTCCTGCTCGCAGTCTCCGTGACCACGCCCAGCTTCCAGTCCTTGCTCTCGCCGACAAACACCTGCCACACACGGGGGTGGGGGGGGAGGAGCGTTACCATAGCAACGGACCCGGCAGTCAACAAGGGTAAAGAAAAGTTCAAGTGACAAAACGAAACGTTACAAAAAAAATGTCGGAAAAAACTACAAAAACGTTTTAAAAAGAGTCTGAAATCTTGCTACGGGCCCCACATAGGTCTGTACCGGGGGGGTGGTTAGTGTTACCGTAGCGACAGGCTCTCACCTCCCAGTAGTGGCGGCCGGTGGCGTAGCCCTCCTTGGCGAGGACGCAGGACCAGACGTCGTAGCGCTGCGGGCTGCTCCGGAAGAACTGCAGCGTCTCGCCGCGCTTCACCTGCTTCCTGTCTGAGGACAGGATCAGGAAGGGGTACGCCGTCACGGGGTTCAACGCCACGTCCTCTGGAGACCACGGACACACACAACACACACAACACACCAGACACAACAACACACATCGGAGTCAACGGAGACACAACAACACACAACTTTAACGTTCCACAGCTCCACGCTTTCTGTCTGTCGTTCCTACCGCATTGCACTGTGGGATACTTTAGCTGTCATAGTGTCCAGTGTTGCATACTGGGATATTTTACTTTTGGTTCCATATTAAAACATGTCACATCCTGTTTTAGTTCCTAAATAACATAGAGATTTCTCAACACGTAGGGTACAGATGCAGATTAACAACGTTAGCTGGCTAGCTAACGTTAACGATTGATAACTTTAGCTAGCTTTGTTAGCATCACACTTAGCTTTCTGTTCTTTATGCCTCCTTACTAGCATGCTAACATCATAACAACAGGGTTAGCATGTTAGCAGTCACTCAAACAGCCGGCTGACAAACTACAACAGAATCATCTTTAATTCTAAATAAAGATAGATGTTCTCACCCATGTAGACTCGCACCTTCTTGTGTCCTGCAACAGAATGAAGATGGTTAACATTAAAAATCACTAACATCAAATAATAAGACTGTATTCACTGATGAGACGTACCTGAGACATGTTTCATTAACATAATATAATAAGACGTTATTCATTGATACCAGACGTACCTAAGACATGTTTCATCCTCTTCATATCTGAAGGGAAACAGGAAACCAGTCAGTCACCCTTTCACATTAAAAGTCCTCTGATGGTCTCAGTAAAAGGGTCTCTGTGTATTAAAACTGTGGTGGCGCTTGTGTCATATATCTTCGACGAGAACTAAATTCCATCTAGTCGACTCACTGAGACACCATTGAACATTTCTTCAGGCAAATTATTTAATTTGCCTGAAGAATACCTAGTAGGGTCGAAACATTGCATTTATATTAAATATGGGAGTTTAAGAACTGTTGCGGACATTACGTTTTTTTCATTTCAGCACTTTCATTTGTCCTGCACCTGCCAGAAGATGGGATGTGACCACAACTACTTTTATAAAAAATGATGTAAAGATGATGTCATCACCTCTCAGAGACCACTGACTCTTCCTCAGACTGGCCGAGCTTCCTCTCAGACTGAGCATGCTCTCTGCTGCCATCAGCTCATTGGACACTGAAAAACACACACACACACACACACACACACACACACACACACACACACACACACACACACACACACACACACTAGTCCATGTTTATCTCTGTATATATTAGTACTAGTCCATGTTTATCTCTGTATATATTAGTACTAGTCCATGTTTATCTATGTATATATTAGTACTAGTCCATGTTTATCTCTGTATATATTAGAACTAGTCCATGTTTATCTCTGTATATATTAGTACTAGTCCATGTTTATCTCTGTATATATTAATACTAGTCCATGTTTATCTCTGTATATATTAGTACTAGTCCATGTTTATCTCTGTATATATTAGTACTAGTCCATGTTTATCTCTGTATATATTAGAACTAGTCCATGTTTATCTCTGTATATATTAGTACTAGTCCATGTTTATCTCTGTATATATTAGTACTAGTCCATGTTTATCTCTGTATATATTAGAACTAGTCCATGTTTATCTCTGTATATATTAGTACTAGTCCATGTTTATCTCTGTATATATTAGTACTAGTCCATGTTTATCTCTGTATATATTAGTACTAGTCCATGTTTATCTCTGTATATATTAGAACTAGTCCATGTTTATCTCTGTATATATTAGTACTAGTCCATTAACACATCATCTTTTTTTTCTTTTGGGATCTTACTGGTCTGTTTCAACTCTTGACTGGCCCGTAGGCCTACTTCAATCAGGTAAGTCCCATCCTAGAGTAGCGCCGCCTGCTCTTATGGAGACGTATTACGCTTATCAGCCGCCACATGAAGTATACAAACACAGCTGCGTTAATTTCGTTAATCTTTTTTAACGAGTTAAATATTAAAAAATTAACGCAAAAATTAACGCTGCTATTTTTGACAGCCCTAATATAGATATATATATGGTGTAAGGCGTATTTTTTAGTAGTTTTACTGCAGTAAAGGATGTGAATACTAAGTATAAATTAAGCTACAGTACTAGTAAGTGTGCGTACCTTAGTGAGGGGGGGCCGTGAGCTCTCAGCTGGCCTCCGCTCCACCAGAGGGCGTAGTACCCGTTAGACGGACTCATGTCAAACAGCCCTTTCCTGCTCGCAGTCTCCGTGACCACGCCCAGCTTCCAGTCCTTGCTCTCGCCGACAAACACCTGCCACACACGGGGGGGGGGGGAGGAGCGTTACCATAGCAACGGACCCGGCAGTCAACAAGGGTAAAGAAAAGTTCAAGTGACAAAACGAAACGTTACAAAAAAAATTACAAAAATGTCGGAAAAAACTACAAAAACGTTTTAAAAAGAGTCTGAAATCTTGCTACGGGCCCCACATAGGTCTGTACCGGGGGGGTGGTTAGTGTTACCGTAGCGACAGGCTCTCACCTCCCAGTAGTGGCGGCCGGTGGCGTAGCCCTCCTTGGCGAGGACGCAGGACCAGACGTCGTAGCGCTGCGGGCTGCTCCGGAAGAACTGCAGCGTCTCGCCGCGCTTCACCTGCTTCCTGTCTGAGGACAGGATCAGGAAGGGAATACGCCGTCACGGGGTTCAACGCCACGTCCTCTGGAGACCACGGACACACACAACACACACAACACACCAGACACAACAACACACATCGGAGTCAACGGAGACACAACAACACACAACTTTAACGTTCCACAGCTCCACGCTTTCTGTCTGTCGTTCCTACCGCATTGCACTGTGGGATACTTTAGCTGTCATAGTGTCCAGTGTTGCATACTGGGATATTTTTACTTTTGGTTCCATATTAAAACATGTCACATCCTGTTTTAGTTCCTAAATAACATAGAGATTTCTCAACACGTAGGGTACAGATGCAGATTAACAACGTTAGCTGGCTAGCTAACGTTAACGATTGATAACTTTAGCTAGCTTTGTTAGCATCACACTTAGCTTTCTGTTCTTTATGCCTCCTTACTAGCATGCTAACATCATAACAACAGGGTTAGCATGTTAGCAGTCACTCAAACAGCCGGCTGACAAACTACAACAGAATCATCTTTAATTCTAAATAAAGATAGATGTTCTCACCCATGTAGACTCGCACCTTCTTGTGTCCTGCAACAGAATGAAGATGGTTAACATTAAAAATCACTAACATCAAATAATAAGACTGTATTCACTGATGAGACGTACCTGAGACATGTTTCATTAACATAATATAATAAGACGTTATTCATTGATACCAGACGTACCTAAGACATGTTTCATCCTCTTCATATCTGAAGGGAAACAGGAAACCAGTCAGTCACCCTTTCACATTAAAAGTCCTCTGATGGTCTCAGTAAAAGGGTCTCTGTGTATTAAAACTGTGGTGGCGCTTGTGTCATATATCTTCGACGAGAACTAAATTCCATCTAGTCGACTCACTGAGACACCATTGAACATTTCTTCAGGCAAATTATTTGATTTGCCTGAAGAAGACCTAGTAGGGTCGAAACATTGCATTTATATTAAATATGGGAGTTTAAGAACTGTTGCGGACATTACGTTTTTTTCATTTCAGCACTTTCATTTGTCCTGCACCTGCCAGAAGATGGGATGTGACCACAACTACTTTTATAAAAAATGATGTAAAGATGATCTCATCACCTCTCAGAGACCACTGACTCTTCCTCAGACTGGCCGAGCTTCCTCTCAGACTGAGCATGCTCTCTGCTGCCATCAGCTCATTGGACACTGAAAAAACACACACACACACACACACACACACACACACACACACACACACACACACACACACACACACACACTAGTCCATGTTTATCTCTGTATATATTAGTACTAGTCCATGTTTATCTCTGTATATATTAGTACTAGTCCATGTTTATCTCTGTATATATTAGTACTAGTCCATGTTTATCTCTGTATATATTAGAACTAGTCCATGTTTATCTCTGTATATATTAGTACTAGTCCATGTTTATCTCTGTATATATTAATACTAGTCCATGTTTATCTCTGTATATATTAGTACTAGTCCATGTTTATCTCTGTATATATTAGTACTAGTCCATGTTTATCTCTGTATATATTAGAACTAGTCCATGTTTATCTCTGTATATATTAGTACTAGTCCATGTTTATCTCTGTATATATTAGAACTAGTCCATGTTTATCTCTGTATATATTAGAACTAGTCCATGTTTATCTCTGTATATATTAGAACTAGTCCATGTTTATCTCTGTATATATTAGAACTAGTCCATGTTTATCTCTGTATATATTAGTGTTTATCTCTGTATATATTAGAACTAGTCCATGTTTATCTCTCTATATATTAGTACTAGTCCATGTTTATCTCTGTATATATTAGTACTAGTCCATGTTTATCTCCGTATATATTAGAACTAGTCCATGTTTATCTCCGTATATATTAGAACTAGTCCATGTTTATCTCCGTATATATTAGTACTAGTCCATGTTTATCTCCATGTTTATCTCCGTATATATTAGAACTAGTCCATGTTTATCTCCGTATATATTAGAACTAGTCCATGTTTATCTCCGTATATATTAGAACTAGTCCATGTTTATCTCCGTATATATTAGTACTAGTCCATGTTTATCTCCGTATATATTAGTACTAGTCCATGTTTATCTCCGTATATATTAGTACTAGTCCATGTTTATCTCTGTATATATTAGAACTAGTCCATGTTTATCTCTGTATATATTAGAACTAGTCCATGTTTATCTCTGTATATATTAGTACTAGTCCATGTTTATCTCTGTATATATTAGAACTAGTCCATGTTTATCTCTGTATATATTAGAACTAGTCCATGTTTATCTCTGTATATATTAGTACTAGTCCATGTTTATCTCTGTATATATTAGAACTAGTCCATGTTTATCTCCGTATATATTAGTACTAGTCCATGTTTATCTCTGTATATATTAGTACTAGTCCATGTTTATCTCCGTATATATTAGTACTAGTCCATGTTTATCTCCGTATATATTAGTACTAGTCCATGTTTATCTCCGTATATATTAGTACTAGTCCATGTTTATCTCTGTATATATTAGAACTAGTCCATGTTTATCTCCGTATATATTAGAACTAGTCCATGTTTATCTCCGTATATATTAGAACTAGTCCATGTTTATCTCTGTATATATTAGAACTAGTCCATGTTTATCTCTATATATATTAGTACTAGTCCATGTTTATCTCTGTATATATTAGTACTAGTCCATGTTTATCTCTGTATATATTAGTACTAGTCCATGTTTATCTCTGTATATATTAGTACTAGTCCATGTTTATCTCTGTATATATTAGTACTAGTCCATGTTTATCTCTGTATATATTAGTACTAGTCCATGTTTATCTCTGTATATATTAGTACTAGTCCATGTTTATCTCTGTATATATTAGTGTTTATCTCTGTATATATTAGAACTAGTCCATGTTTATCTCTGTATATATTAGTACTAGTCCATGTTTATCTCTGTATATATTAGAACTAGTCCATGTTTATCTCCGTATATATTAGTACTAGTCCATGTTTATCTCCGTATATATTAGAACTGGTCCATGTTTATCTCCGTATATATTAGTACTAGTCCATGTTTATCTCCGTATATATTAGAACTAGTCCATGTTTATCTCCGTATATATTAGAACTAGTCCATGTTTATCTCCGTATATATTAGAACTAGTCCATGTTTATCTCCCTATATATTAGTACTAGTCCATGTTTATCTCTGTATATATTAGTACTAGTCCATGTTTATCTCCGTATATATTAGTACTAGTCCATGTTTATCTCCGGATATATTAGTACTAGTCCATGTTTATCTCTGTATATATTAGAACTAGTCCATGTTTATCTCTGTATATGTTAGAACTAGTCCATGTTTATCTCTGTATATATTAGTACTAGTCCATGTTTATCTCCGTATATATTAGTACTAGTCCATGTTTATCTCCGTATATATTAGTACTAGTCCATGTTTATCTCTGTATATATTAGAACTAGTCCATGTTTATCTCCGTATATATTAGAGCTAGTCCATGTTTATCTCCGTATATATTAGTGCTAGTCCATGTTTATCTCCGTATATATTAGAGCTAGTCCATGTTTATCTCCGTATATATTAGAGCTAGTCCATGTTTATCTCCGTATATATTAGAACTAGTCCATGTTTATCTCCGTATATATTAGAACTAGTCCATGTTTATCTCCGTATATATTAGTACTAGTCCATGTTTATCTCCGTATATATTAGTACTAGTCCATGTTCATCTCCGTATGTATTAGTACTAGTCCATGTTCATCTACGTATATATTAGAACTAGTCCATGTTTATCTCCGTATATATTAGAACTAGTCCATGTTTATCTCCGTATACATTAGTACTAGTCCATGTTTATCTCCGTATATATTAGAACTAGTCCATGTTTATCTCCGTATATATTAGTACTAGTCCATGTTTATCTCCGTATATATTAGTACTAGTCCATGTTCATCGCCGTATATATTAGAACTAGTCCATGTTCATCTCTGTATATATTAGTACTAGTCCATGTTCATCTCTGTATATATTAGTACTTGTCCATGTTCATCTCTGTATATATTAGTACTAGTCCATGTTTATCTCTGTATATATTAGAACTAGTCCTTGTTTATCTCTGTATATATTAGTACTAGTCCGTGTTTATCTCTGTATATATTAGTACTAGTCCGTGTTTATCTCTGTATGTATTAGAACTAGTCCGTGTTTATCTCTGTATATATTAGTGTTTATCTCTGTATATATTAGAACTAGTCCATGTTTATCTCTGTATATATTAGTACTAGTCCATGTTTATCTCTGTATATATTAGAACTAGTCCATGTTTATCTCCGTATATATTAGTACTAGTCCATGTTTATCTCCGTATATATTAGAACTGGTCCATGTTTATCTCCGTATATATTAGTACTAGTCCATGTTTATCTCCATGTTTATCTCCGTATATATTAGAACTAGTCCATGTTTATCTCCGTATATATTAGAACTAGTCCATGTTTATCTCCGTATATATTAGAACTAGTCCATGTTTATCTCCCTATATATTAGTACTAGTCCATGTTTATCTCCGTATATATTAGTACTAGTCCATGTTTATCTCCGTATATATTAGTACTAGTCCATGTTTATCTCCGGATATATTAGTACTAGTCCATGTTTATCTCTGTATATATTAGAACTAGTCCATGTTTATCTCTGTATATGTTAGAACTAGTCCATGTTTATCTCTGTATATATTAGTACTAGTCCATGTTTATCTCCGTATATATTAGTACTAGTCCATGTTTATCTCCGTATATATTAGTACTAGTCCATGTTTATCTCTGTATATATTAGAACTAGTCCATGTTTATCTCCGTATATATTAGAGCTAGTCCATGTTTATCTCCGTATATATTAGTGCTAGTCCATGTTTATCTCCGTATATATTAGAGCTAGTCCATGTTTATCTCCGTATATATTAGAGCTAGTCCATGTTTATCTCCGTATATATTAGAACTAGTCCATGTTTATCTCCGTATATATTAGAACTAGTCCATGTTTATCTCCGTATATATTAGTACTAGTCCATGTTTATCTCCGTATATATTAGTACTAGTCCATGTTCATCTCCGTATGTATTAGTACTAGTCCATGTTCATCTACGTATATATTAGAACTAGTCCATGTTTATCTCCGTATATATTAGAACTAGTCCATGTTTATCTCCGTATACATTAGTACTAGTCCATGTTTATCTCCGTATATATTAGAACTAGTCCATGTTTATCTCCGTATATATTAGTACTAGTCCATGTTTATCTCCGTATATATTAGTACTAGTCCATGTTCATCGCCGTATATATTAGAACTAGTCCATGTTCATCTCTGTATATATTAGTACTAGTCCATGTTCATCTCTGTATATATTAGTACTTGTCCATGTTCATCTCTGTATATATTAGTACTAGTCCATGTTTATCTCTGTATATATTAGAACTAGTCCTTGTTTATCTCTGTATATATTAGTACTAGTCCGTGTTTATCTCTGTATATATTAGTACTAGTCCGTGTTTATCTCTGTATGTATTAGAACTAGTCCGTGTTTATCTCTGCATATATTAGTACTAGTCAGTGTTTATCTCTGTATATATTAGTACTAGTCAGTGTTTATCTCTGTATATATTAGAACTAGTCCATGTTTATCTCTGTATATATTAGTAGTAGTCCATGTTTATCTCTGTATATATTAGTACTAGTCCATGTTTATCTCCGTATATATTAGTACTAGTCCATGTTTATCTCCGTATATATTAGTACTAGTCCATGTTTATCTCCGTATATATTAGTACTAGTCCATGTTTATCTCCGTATATATTAGAACTAGTCCATGTTTATCTCCGTATATATTAGTACAAATCCATGTTTACCTCCGTATATATTAGTACTAGTCCATGTTTATCTCCGTATATATTAGTACTAGTCCATGTTTATTTCTGTATATATTAGAACTAGTCCATGTTTATCTCTGTATATATTAGAACTATTCCATGTTTATCTCTGTATATATTAGAACTATTCCATGTTTATCTCTGTATATATTAGTACTAGTCCATGTTTATCTCCGTATATATTAGTACTAGTCCATGTTTATCTCCGTATATATTAGAACTAGTCCATGTTTATCTCCGTATATATTAGTACTAGTCCATGTTTATCTCCGTATATATTAGTACTAGTCCATGTTTATCTCCGTATATATTAGTACTAGTCCATTTTTATCTCTGTATATATTAGTACTAGTCCATGTTTATCTCTGTATATATTAGTACTAGTCCATGTTTATCTCTGGATATATTAGAACTAGATCATGTTTAGCTCTGTATATATTAGTACTAGACACAAACATTATACACACACTATACACACACATACACATTCCCGTGTAGTTCCCGTGTATGTGTATATATATATATGACTGACCTGAGCCCCCCCTGGGGGTTGGTCCCCCCCCCATCCTGATGAGGTCCATCCTGTCCCTGATGTCGGCCAGTGAGTTCTTGACGTCGTCCAGCTGGAAGCTGAGAGAAAACTCTGAGAACTCTTCATCCAGATCAGCATCCTGGTCCTCGGCCAGGGGGGCCGCCGCACAGTCCAGACTCTGGCATACAAAATATTACACTTTTTATACTAATATCCAGACCTTTTTCTTAAAAATATTTTTAAAAATCTCGACTTCGTTTTTTCAAAATATTAGATATTTTTGCACAAAAATAAAAATTTAAATCTATTTAAAGAAATAAAAATTTTTTTTTAAAATATATTTTTTTCTTAAAGCTATAGTGCGTAGTTTGTGCTCTGAACATATTACACATAATTTGAATTGTATGCCTTCTTTCTGTCTAATCAAACCAAGCCCCCAGACTTTTGATGACTGAAGATGACAGATTCATTTTGTCCCTGTGGCAAGTTACGCTATGGATAAATACAAGTATAAATGGATAATAAAGTATAAATGAAAGTATAAATTTAATTCCTCTATTTATAGCAACTAATTTAGCAATTACTTCAATGTAACATCTTATATTATATTATATATTATATTCTATGTAACCTGTAGGAAGCCGATGTGATCCTGGCTGACGGCCTGCTTCTCCAGCTCTGCTCTCCTCTCAGTCAGCTGACTAAGCTCCGCCTCCAGACGCCTCACTAGCCCCGTCCCCTTCTCCATCACGCCGTCCAGCTGGATCTGGATCCCCCCCACCACGCGGGACCGGATCCGGTCCAGAGAGACCGCCACGTCGTCTAGAAGCTGCTCCACCTCGCCGCGCTCGCCGTCTGCGTAGCTCTGGCAGGAAATATCAAAACCTGCGTTATAAAATTGACCTGGACATATTCAAAACACACCTCTTCAGATTATATTATATAACTTGGGCTTACCATGTGCTCTTTGTTATAGGGGAAGGTTTGCTGCTATATTGACTTTAAAGCGCCCATATTCTGCTCATTTTCAGGTTCATAACTGTATTTTAAGGTTGTACCAGAATAGGTTTACATGGTTTAATTTTCAAAAACACCATATTTTGTTGTACTGCACAGCTCTCTCTCACTAGCCTGGCAGACACGCCCTACTTTTCCTTGCAGGTCCTTCTGCACACACGCTGAAGAATTTCCAAACAGCTGACATGTTGCCGGTTAATTCACGAGGTTCCCTGTGCAAGAATAGCGCGGGACACGCGCTTCACACCGCAAGCAGGTACACACACACACACGGCGGAGAAGTTGAGAGAAAGGAAAAAGAGACAGAGTCCGTGTGTGCGTGCGTCCTTGAGAAGAGAACTGTAACTCGTATAACTTATGGTGTCAGTTAATTGTAGAGTTGACCTGCATGGAATCGGCATGTGTCACACTGACCTGCGGGTCGCCGAGCACGTGAAGCACGGCTTTGGTAGCCGTCATGTTGAATATAAACAACAAGCTGCTCGCTGTCGCTGCGCTATCTTCGTCACGTAAAGCCCACCTCAGCGGTTGTGATTGGTGTAAAGCCCGCCTCAGCGGTCATGATTGGTGCCTCAATTTTGAGGACATTGGAAATGGGTTTGAATGGGCTCTTCGCCAGACTGACTTGCAGAGCAAATCTCAAATTTGCCGGAAAGTTCGTCAGGGTTTACCCAGGCTACTCTCTCACTGCTGCAGATCCTCTTTTCACCTGGTTTCTGATTTAGCTACAGAGTGAGACCTCTTTTCTTCTTCTTCTTCACTACTATCTTTGATTGCACTCGCACATGCGCAGTAGCTCAGATGTAGACTATGTCAGCTAGGTAACTCTAGAGACAGTAAAAGAAAGCCTGTTTCTCCACCTTTGGTCATTTACAAGGCAGGATTAGCTGGGAGACTTCTAAATGAGGGCGCACATGTAAGTAGTTCTTTTGTAGATTATGGTGAACTTGTGTGTGTTGTAGCAGTGCTTTATGCTAATGCTAGCGTTAGCATGCTAACGCTAACGCTATGAGCTAATGGTTGTGGTTAGCCAGCTCATTTCGGACTGTGACGTCACAGTCCGAGCCGATTTTGACCAGCTCCCCAGGAGACTGAGGGCAGGACACATTCAGAAACCAGATCTCACTCAGAACACCATGGATGGATTCTTTTCAAAGTTTGTATGTGTGTGGAAGCACCAGAGACACAAAAGAACACCCCAAATCCCAGAAAAAGTTATTTTTTTATCAATATGGGCACTTTAACTGGGTCTGTGACTTCCGGGGTAACAGGAAGTTGACCTCTATTTTATGTATTATATTTTACAGCCAACAAGATGTCTTGTGGCTGTGGTTAAATGTAATGACCATTGTATACATTATATGCTGTATCAGTCTAGATTTTTAGCTGTATGTATTTTGGCTGTATTAAGCCTTATTGGTGTACTCACCTGAGCCACCCCTGTATTGTGTATGTTGGTATGTTCCAATTTGAGGGGCCAGCGTCAGGCTATATAAAGTGGCCATAGTATTTGCAGGGGGAGACAGAGCTGGAGTGTACTTGGAGGGAGTAGGACGTAAGTCTGCTAGATGTCCTCTACGTTCTAACCTGATTTAAGGTCTATTGGTGAATAGTTGTGTATTTATATTTCCGATTTTGTTTTGACTCTCAAGTCAATTTTAAAGGTGCAATATGTAATATTGTGTGTAATACTGGCAGCTAGCGGTTTAAATAGTTACTGCACTACCAATTCAAAATACTGGAGAGTCGTTTCCCCCGCTCCCTCCTGCTCTAGACTCGAAGTTCACGGGGGTTGCCAGGTTGAGACCGCAGCATTCAAAACAATGTTGCTAGACGCTTGTCTCACATAGCCAGACATTACTCCACATCACAGCGGAGTAGCTAACGGTAGATGCTGGCTATATTGACAGTCATAAAAGCCTGTGCTCACGCGGAGCTCTGTAACCAACAGACAGACACACTTTTTCAGCTTAAAATTACAGTATGAACCGCTAAAAACACAACAACCTCACTGTCCTCTCCACACGCCAGTCATGCACACTGTTAACTCACAGTCCTCTCTTTCCGATTTACAGCCCCCCTCTCGTGGTTTAAAATAACTCACCTTTGTCGGCTCCAGCTGCTGAATTACACGTTGTAAACAGCCATGGGCTGCTTGCCTGGTCCTCCCGGTAACGTTAGCAGTTAACAGGGTTAGCATGGCGGCGTTAGCCAGGACCAGTCGGGATCACTTTACTGGCTATGTCTCAATTGTTTTTGCGAGTAACCAACTCGGGTACTCTAGCTATATAATTCAATGTGAGTACACAAATGTTGAAATGACAAAAAATGCCCATCCCTAGTAGCTGTGATAAATTAGCCTGAAGCTAATGCTTACCTGTTCAGGAGAAAATAAGCCAACACTGTGTCCTTTTGGGATCTAAGCTGTCTCCATCTTTCAAATACGTCTCCAATATTTACCAGGGGGTTGTTACGTCTCTGGTCACGCAACTGTTAGAAACATGCTGTTTTCTTTTTTTTATGTCATGTAGAATCTATCTCCGTTGATCCTGTTTGTTTGTTAGCTGCTTTCATGGCTGTACTACCGTTACAGCTGTAGCGTGCTGGGTTTACGTTTTTACAGGTATATCTGGCAACCCGGCCTGCCTGTCAAACTGGGCCGTTGATAACAACACACAGATCAATACATAAACATAAATTCCGTCACGAATGTAAATTTCAAAAAGAAAAAATACTGACATTAGCATTGTTGTCAGAAAAGATAGTATTTCAGTTTAACATGTTTCCTTAATATCTGATGAGGCATTGGTGTCATTTTGGGATGAAAGAAAAAAGAGCAGAGCGGGGGTAGAGGAAATACGGAGACCGGAGAAACCTGTAACGTTGTTCTGAAACAGAGCAGAGAAATCAGTACGACCTAAGTCATCCAAGGTGTGGGAGCATTTCACACTAAATAAATCAAAAACGTGTTAATTGCAAGATAAGCAAAAGCGACACGGCATGGCACGGGCGCACCACGGTGATGAGTCAGCACCTAAAACGTAAACATGTTGGAGTCCTTGATGAGGAGGAAGGGAGTTCAACAGCAGGGTAAAGTCACTACACTATCCTACTTCTGTTCAACAGAACAACAACAGCAGGGTAAAGTCACTACACTATCCTACTTCTGTTCAACAGAACAACAACAGCAGGGTAAAGTCTCTACACTATCCTACTTCTGTTCAACAGAACAACAACAGCAGGGTAAAGTCTCTACACTATCCTACTTCTGTTCAACAGAACAACAACAGCAGGGTAAAGTCACTACACTATCCTACTTCTGTTCAACAGAACAACAACAGCAGGGTAAAGTCTCTACACTATCCTACTTCTGTTCAACAGAACAACAACAGCAGGGTAAAGTCACTACACTATCCTACTTCTGTTCAACAGAACAACAACAGCAGGGTAAAGTCACTACACTATCCTACTTCTGTTCAACAGAACAACAACAGCAGGGTAAAGTCACTACACTATCCTACTTCTGTTCAACAGAACAACAACAGCAGGGTAAAGTCACTACACTATCCTACTACTGTTCAACAGAACAACAACAGCAGGGTAAAGTCACTACACTATCCTACTACTGTTCAACAGAACAACAACAGCAGGGTAAAGTCACTACACTATCCTCCTTCTGTTCAACAGAACAACAACAGCAGGGTAAAGTCACTACACTATCCTACTTCTGTTCAACAGAACAACAACAGCAGGGTAAAGTCACTACACTATCCTACTACTGTTCAACAGAACAACAACAGCAGGGTAAAGTCTCTACACTATCCTACTTCTGTTCAACAGAACAACAACAGCAGGGTAAAGTCACTACACTATCCTACTACTGTTCAACAGAACAATAACAGCAGGGTAAAGTCACTACACTATCCTACTGCTGTTCCGTTCTGAAGTGAGGAACGTACCGTCCCTCCAGTAGCTCTTCTGGTGCTGCCGTTTACTCGTTATCCAGCTGACTAGCATGACAAGCTAGCATTAGCTCGGTAATAAAACAGGGGTGGTATAGTTTGCAAGACTAAAAGACACTGTTTTATTCACTTGCCTTTTTTGGCCCATTAATTTTTCAATCTGTTGTCATTACTACGCATTGGCTTTCAATTCAAGTTGAGCTTTGATATCTTGACATTATTGACATTATTCTTTTTCTACTGTTGTATATTGTGCCTTGTTTGTGTTTATTGTTTCGTTGCTTTTGGAGCATGTTAAGCACTTTGGTCAAGTGAGGTTGTTTTTAAACGTGCTATATAAATAAAATTGAACTGAACTGAACTGATGTGTATACAGTACAGGCCAAAAGTTTGGACACACCTCATTCAATGTGTTTCCTTTTTATTTTCATTACTATTTGCATTGTAGATTCTCACTGAAGGCATCAAAACTATGAATGAACACATATGGAATTATGTACTTAACAAAAAAGTGTGAAATAACTGAAAACATGTCTTATATTTTAGATTCTTCAAAGTAGCCACCCTTTGCTTTTTTTGATAACTCTGCAAACCCTTGGTGTTCTCTCAATGAGCTTCATGAGGTAGTCACCTGAAATGGTTTTACCTTCACAGGTGTGCTTTGTCAGGGTTCATTAGTGGAATTATTTCCCTTATTAATAAAAAAGCAAAGGGTGGCTACATTAAAGAATCTAAAATATAAGACCTGTTTTCAGTTATTTCACACTTTTTTGTTAAGTACATAATTCCATATGTGTTCATTCATAGTTTTGATGCCTTCAGTGAGAATCTAAAATGTGAATAGTCATGAAAATAAAAAGGAAACGCATTGAATGAGGTGTGTCCAAACTTTTGGCCTGTACTGTATTCTGTGCTTTGTCCCATATCAGTTATTGTTGACAAATATATTTGTGTGTGGTGTATAAATGAACTTAACTTGCACTTACTACAATGATGGTAATTAATGAATAAGCTTCAAGTGTGTGTGTGTGTGTGTGTGTGTGTGTATCTGCTCTTTGGGTTACTTACCTTTACACAACTATTAACTAAAACAAGTATGTATGGAAGCATGAATTGAGTTGCTGTAAATTAATGATTTTTTTTAATCTGATTCATCGATTAATCGAAAAAATAATCGACAGATTAATCGATTATTAAAATAATCGTTAGTTGCAGCCCTACTCACAACTACTCACCGCATCTACCTTCAACATTATGTGTGTGTGTCTGTGTGTCTCAATGTCGGGACATTCTAAAACTTATAAAGCCCATGAGGACTGTGGAGAGTCAACAGCTGCTCTGCTGAAAATGTGAAGCAGAAACGCTTAATGTTGGATTGCTTTTTTGGCAGTTTTCAGTGGTTATTAGGAGCAATATGAGAGAGAAATTTGGTAATCATTGATCGTTGTTTAGGTACATTAAACCACGTTAAGCGTTTTAGAATGTCCCGTTCAACACCCATTGGATCTAGGGGCGGCTGTGGCTCAGTGGTAGAGTGGTCAATAGTTTTGCGTGCGCACATGAAAGTTCCATGTGGGCTCGGGTCCGGTATCCATCCTCTAGCACACGCGCGCGTGTGTGTGTGTGTGTGTGTGTGTGTGTGTGTGTGTGTGTGTGTGTGTGTGTGTGTGTGTGTGTGTGTGTGTGTGTGTGTGTGTGTGTCTTACCTTGACTGCGTCCAGTTTCCTCTTCAGCTGAGTAACATGAATCTCTTTCTGTCCGATCCGGTTCAGGATCTCCTGCTCCGTCCTCGCCACCTGCTTCTGCAACACATCATTACATCATATATCAGTGCCTGTGCAATATCCTCTCACCTATTATTGAGTTTTGATTGCATTCCATTCATGGAAGTGGTCAACCTCAGTCCTGTAGTCCTGTTCATTATATGTTAAAAAACCCCGACTAGGACAGCATCATCTGCGAACTTAATCAGTGAGCAGTTGGAATGGTGGCTGACACAATCATTAGTATATAAAACTATATAAAAAAGTTTGACAGTGTGCCTACTATTTGGTGCCCATCCGAATAACACTGGCTAACAGTAAATCTGCTGTTTGACACGGCCCAAAGTAAAGAGTCTCCATGATAGGAGGAGTTTGTGTTTGGTTATTCAGAATTTTCGAGAAACTATTCTTTACTTTAATTTTAAAATGTTCCACATCTTTCATACATTCAGGGTAGTATTCCACTTTCAAATCACATTAATACTTTTTAAAATATTTGACACTTTGAAAAAAAGCCCTTCTGACATTTTTACATTGGTGTGTTTTGGATAGAATGTTCAGACTCAGAGTGGCATCATTTAAGACACAGTGAGCTTCCAAGTGAAGCCGTGTCCACCAACTGCAACACTGCCTCCTGTATTAAATCCTACCAGAAATACCAGGAGAAGAAGAGAAACAGGCCCCTACGGTCCTCACATTTCTGACAGAACACACACCATTCTTGCACAGGATGATCAGCAGGGTGTCATGATATCTGTCACAGTATTAAACATTAAGCCATAGGAGTTAGAGTTTCTGAGCTAGAAGCAGGACTATCTAAGGTGTGCTAGAGCCTTGTACTTTCTTCCTCCCCTCTTCTTGTCCTCTCCTTTTCTCCTCCTCCTCCTGTGGCAGTACTTGTTGCTTAAGTGATTTGCGCAGTGAAGGAGTGGAGGAGGGAGGGGGAGACTGTATGTTTGACAGGTGAAAAATGTCTGTTTATTGATGATTATAGCTCTGAAGTTCGTTCTTTAATTCAAAGACCATGGGTCCAAACAGCAATATATTATCATCACCAGAGAGATATGAGTCTGGCGAATGCATTGATGTGGTTTTTATGTTTGTGGTGTCAAATATATGCGGTACAGAGCAGGTAACATACAGGGAACCATCTGCATCCTTCCAGATATGTTTTTTCATTGTTTCTATTGGCAGTTGGTATGAACAGAGCCAAACGTTAAGGTCCGGTGGATTCTATAGTTACATGTCTGCGACCGGCACAAATGTTCCTACATTTTAACCAACCATGATGTATGAAGAGTGAAAACGTTAGGGGAGAGAGCAATTTGTTTGGAAAAATTTCAGATGATCGTACTTCAGCTCCCCCCTCTGTCCTCCCGTCTAACGCTCAACATTCCGGCCACATACACACACACTGGAAAATCTGAAACGGTCTGAAAACTGGACGATACATAAACTGTGATTTGGTAGAAACCGTGCTTGATATCAGAATGCCCATTCAGCCCAATAAAAGCCAAAATCTTGTCTTTGGTTTAAACTTTTAATTATGTTTCTACATTAAAGTATGACGAATCAGTATGGCCCCAAAGAGGGGTTGTTTTGAGCTATGCTAAGCAATTTCCCAAAGATTTCCCATTAAAGTCTATGGGAAATTTTGTGCCGTTGTTTTGCCGATTTCGTGAAAACCGTGCGGTAAATCTCTTAGAAAAGTCATAGCACACCATTCCCGGTCATTACACACGTTTTGATGTATTTTGTGTGCATGTGTTGGCAACGCTCCGTGACTAGTAGCAGGACAAAAATGTGGCGGAATAATAATAATAAGTGTGGGGGATAAAGTCATTATGCCGATTGCTGCTATTGCAGCACATCGGCACACTGAATAAATCATCAAGATGGCGCCGCAGAATGGTGACACGGTGTGTTGGTGCGCTCTGTTTTGTTTTGTTTTGTGTTTTAACTATGTTTCTTGCGATGGTACCCGTATCTCATTCACCAGTGAAGAGCTCGTGAACTTCAGGGGAACAATACCATCGGACTTATTTCCCACTTTTCTTCTCCCTTCACTGGAAATTTTGGACATTCTGGTCAAGGTGCGCTCACCTTTGCTCATGCAGCAACGCCGGAGGAGAGGGAAACGGGCCGGTGTGCTTGTGCGTCTCCGCCAGCGAGGATTACGCACACCGTTACCGGGAATATTCCTCTCTAACGTGCGCTCACTGCCCAACAAACTGGAGGAACTACAACTGCTGTTGGTCAGAAACAGGGACTTTTTCTCATCTGCTGTTTTGTGCTTCACGGAGACGTGGCTCTGTGGATTAATACCGGACTCTGCGCTGCAGCTGGCAGGCTTCCAACTCTACAGAGCGGACAGAGACACGGACCTCTCCGGCAAAACTAAAGGTGGAGGAATCGGTTTCTACATCAATAGCGGTTGGTGCAACGACGTGACAGTGATCCAGCAGCATTGTTCTCCTAACCTGGAATATTTCATTATAAACTGTAAGCCTTTTTATTCACCCCGTGAGTTCGCGTCATTCATCCTGGTCGGTGTTTACATCTCACCGCAGGCCAACGTGCAGGACGCGCAGCGCATGCTTGCCGACCAGATTCTGTGCGTGGAGCGGACCAACCCGGAGTCCCTAGTTATTGTCCTTGGTGACTTTAATAAAGGGAACCTCACTCACGAACTCCCTAAATATAGACAGCATATTAAATGCCCGACCAGAGAGGAGAACATTCTGGATCACTGTTACACCACAGTCAGGGATTCTTATCACGCCGTCCCCCGTGCTGCACTGGGACACTCTGACCACGTCATGGTCCACCTGATCCCCACCTACAGGCAGAAACTAAAGCTCTGCAAACCTGTTGTGAGGACATCAAGGAAGTGGACCAGTGAGGCTGTGGAGGATCTCCAGTCGTGTTTGGATTCTACTGACTGGGATGTGTTCAGGACTGCTACCAACAGTCTGGATGAGTACACAGAGGCTGTGACGTCATACATCAGCTTCTGTGAGGACTGCTGTGTTCCATCATGCACCAGGGTGAGTTACAACAATGACAAACCCTGGTTCACAGCCAAACTCAGAAGGTTAAGGCTGGCTAAGGAAGACTCGTTCAAGAGTGGGGACAAAGACAGATTTAAAGAGTCAAAGTACAAGTTTAGCAAGGCGGTGAAGGAGGCTAAACGACGATACTCTGAGAAACTCCAAAACCAGTTCTCAGCTAATGACTCTGCAACTGTCTGGAAAGGACTTAGGCAGATCACCAACTACAAGCCTAAAACCCCCCACTCCTTCGATGACCGACACCTAGCCAACGACCTGAACGAGTTCTACTGTCGATTTGAAAGACAAAAGGTCAGTCCTGACACCATCCCCCACGACACCTCCCTACAGCTACAGCCACTGTGCATCACCTCCACCTCACCCACCTCAGCAGGACCTTGGGCCCCCCCACCAAAGCCCTCCTTAAAGGTCTCCACCTCCACCCCCCTACCCACCTCAGTGACGACTCTCTCCATCCACGAGAGGGATGTCAACAGACTCTTTAGGAGACAGAATCCCAGGAAAGCTGCTGGACCAGATGCTGTCTCCCCATCAAGCTTGAAGCACTGTGCTGACCAGCTGTCTCCAGTGTTCACAGACATTTTTAACACCTCACTTGAGACATGTCATGTGCCAGCCTGCTTCAAGACCTCAACCATCATCCCTGTCCCCCAAGAAGCCAAGGACCACAGGACTTAATGACTTCAGACCCGTCGCCCTGACCTCTGTGGTTATGAAGTCCTTTGAGCGCCTTGTGCTTTCACACCTCAAAGCCATCACCGACACCCTCCTGGACCCCCCTGCAGTTTGCCTACAGAGCCAATAGGTCTGTAGATGATGCAGTCAACCTGGCCCTCCACTACATCCTCCGGCACCTGGACTCTGCAGGAACCTACGCCAGGATCCTGTTTTTTGGATTTCAGCTCTGCCTTCAACACCATCATCCCGGCTCTGCTCCAGGAGAAGCTCTCCCAGCTTGGTGTGCCTGACTCCACCTGCAGGTGGATCACTGACTTTCTGTCTGACAGGAAGCAGCATGTGAAGCTGGGGAAACACGTCTCCAACTCACAGACCATCAGCACTGGATCCCCTCAGGGCTGTGTTCTTTCGCCTCTGCTCTTCTCCCTCTACACCAACAACTGCACCTCCAGTCATCAGTCCGTCAAGCTTCTGAAGTTCGCGGACGACACCTCCCTCATCGGACTCATCTCTGATGGAGACGAGTCCGCTTACAGGTCGGAGGCTGACCACCTGGTGAAGTGGTGCAACCAAAACAATTTAGATCTCAACGCTCTAAAGACAGTGGAGATGGTTGTGGACTTCAGGAAGAACCCAGCCCCACCTGCCCCCATCACCCTCTGTGGCTCCACAATTGACATTGTGGAGTCTTTCCGCTTCCTGGGAACTACAATCTCCCAGGACCTCAAGTGGGAGCTGAACATCAGCTCCCTCGTCAAGAAAGCACAACAGAGGATGTACTTCCTGCGGCAGCTGAAGAAATTCAACCTGCCAAAGACAATGATGGTGCACTTCTACACAGCCATCATTGAGTCCATCCTCACATCCTCCATCACCATCTGGTACGCTGCTGCCACTGCCACTGCCAAGGGGCAGACTGCAGCGTGTCATTCGGTCAGCTGAGAAGGTGATTGGCTGCAATCTGCCGCCGCTCCAGGACCTTTACGCCACCAGGACTCTGAAGCGTGCTGGAAAGATTGTGGCTGACCCCTCCCACCCCGGACACAAACTCTTTGAGCCACTCCCATCTGGCAGGAGGCTGAGGTCCATCAGGACCAAAACCTCACGCCACATGAACAGCTTTTTCCCCTCCGCCACTAGCCTTATTAACAAGGCCCGGAAACCACCCTGACTCTCCACCTGGCTCTTCATGCCACTGTTCTCTCTGCGCTAATGCTCTTTGCTCTTTATTTATCTATTTTATTTTATTTCTATCTTTATTTTTAATTTAATACATACTGTGTACATATACTTATTGTTTATACCTATACTTATATTGTTTAATATTACATTTAGAGAATGTGTGATGTGCACCAACAACACCAAAACAAATTCCTTGTATGTGTCAAAAAACGTACTTGGCAATAAAACCCTTTCTGATTCTGATTCTGATTCTGAATAACAATGGTGATAAAACATCCTTGTGGCACTCCTGTGTTTGTCATGATGGTTCTTGACTGACTGTGACCCGCCCTCACATACTTGTCTGCCTGTTAAAAAGTCCTGAATCCACTTTACAAAGAGTGAGGTTTACAATAATGTGTGTCAGCTTCTCTATCAACATGTTTGACTGGATGGTGTTGAAAACTGAAGAGAAGTCTGCAAACAGGATGCGTACATGTGTTTCAAGGTGTTTGTGAATTCCATTCAGGAGGGTTGTGACGGCACCTTCCACGCCCCTTTTCTCTCTGTAAGGTGTCCATGTGAGCTTCGGTTTGTATTTTGAGACAAATTTAAATGATCCGCTCAAAGCACTTCAGAGCAACAGAAGTGAGTGACACTGGTCACACTGGTGTGTGTGTGTACTGGTGTGTGTGTGTCTACCTGTTTGGTGAGTCTCTCCGTCTGCACCGAGACAGTTTTGTGGATCCGATGTTCGTCCAGCACACAGAGGGCACAGATGCAGCGCTCACATGTCCGACAGTACACCTGGACAGTGAACACATCAGCAGGTTAGAGAGGGAGGAGTTTGGACTCAGCAACAATTAATGTTATACTCACAATAATAAAGAAGATAAAATAATTGACAGATTTATCGACAACAACAACAAAGGGTAGTTACTGCCCTAACAATAAAATATGGAAACATAACAACAGGGACATTATTAAGCATAAGACAATAGTGCAGAGTGCAAAGGCTGTTTTTTTTATAAAGACAGCGGTCCAGTTTTGTGCAGTGATTCCCCAATCAGAGAGCCATATATATTATTGTCTCTTATTAATAACACGATAAATCCTGGTTATACTAATAATAAAGATACATACCGGTTACCCAATGATCTAAAAAACGGGATCTTGCATTTTAACCCCCCAAACGTCCCACAGAGGCTGTGTTTCCTCTCACCTCCAGCAGGCGGCGGTGCACGCGGCAGGTGCGCCCCCGCAGCGCATCCTGCGGTGACATCAGCGGGTGTTTGGCGTAGAACGGCGTGCTGTGGTGCGGCTGCAGGTGCAGCGAGCAGTACGAGGCGGTGCAGGTGAGGCAGGAGCTGACCGCCGGCTGCTTCAGGCCCGTGCACACGTCACACCACACCACGTCATCACCGGGCGCCGCCGCCACCACAGACGGATCGTCTGGGGTCACCGCGGGCGCCAGCGTCCCGTTCCCGACCGACGAGGGTAACCCCGCGGCGCCGTAGCGGATCAGTTTGAATTTCTCGGCGATGAGAGCGAAGACTTTGTTGACGCTGAGCTGAGGGCGTTCATCGAACTGGCGCTTGCAGAGAGGACAGGTGCACGCCGCGCCAGACGCCCAGTAACCTCCGATACACGCCTGCAGATACAAGAGAAGAAGAAGAAACAACTAAAAACACACAGGACCATGTTCTCATGTTAGTTTAACATGAAACAGCCCTGAAATCACCATCACCAAACCCACCAGGCTCCATGTAAATAATCAGGACTTTTATCATCGTAAAACACACTTCATTCAAAGTGGACAGAAACTAAATAAAACTACCAGAAGTCATACTGGTTCATCTTTCCACTGTTCCAACAATCACCACTCTGGTTTGGTTGAAATAAACCCTTAATTCACCCATTTACATGTGGATATATGCTGGCTCTATACACGCTAAAAGTCCTGATTATTTACATGGAGTCTGGTGGAGATATGCTGGCTCTATACACACTAAAAGTCCTGATAATTTACATGGAGTCTGGTGGGGGAAATTAGATAAAAAAAGGGGTGATCGAATGCAAAATTGATTTTACCCTGTCATAGTTGAATAACGACAGTTTGGAGGGTAAATAGGACATACGTAGAAAAATCCCATTGACACCTCTTTCCTCTGCAAATCTCACAATTTGAAACTGCCTCTGAAAAAGGGCGAATCTCAACCAAGCTAAAAGTTGACGTCAACTCCTCAACTCGTCCTTATTTGGCTCTACCTTCCATCTTTGTCACGCCCCAACATGTACATAGCCCACTGATCTAGGATCAGTTTGTCTTGTGAATCTAGGTCGCGCAGATCTCAGAAATGTTATATATTGTTCGTCTGATATTTCATTACAAAATTCACTTCTGAGACTTTTTTATGCGAGAAATCAACTATGTAGAGCTCAAATATGGGCCGTTTTATTAAAATTGATGGCTGATTGCAAATTTAGTACGACTGTTTCGGACTTCAGGAGCTCCACAGTATGATGTGGGAGAGGCCAGTGCCTGCCCGGATCGCTGGCTTGCTTCCCGTACTGTACACCTTCAGACCCCGCTGCGTGCTGGCTGGAGCTCTCTGATGAGATACGGAATACTGGCCCCGGAAAAAAGTGTTTAGGAGTAGACATCGGACAACGGAGCGGGACATGTGGATTTAATGCAGCGGCACAGCGGACACGCAATGGGACGGTGGGCAGGAGCTGCCTGCTGGCGGAGGTTCACGGTACGTTAACTTTATTTTTTCCAACATGGATCCTCTGGCAACACAGTGTTGAAAGCATAGGTGTAGGTGTGTGTGTGTGTGTGTGTGTGTGTGTGTGTGTGAGACACTGGAGGAAGGATAAACTAAGGAAACTCTGTATCTAGTGCTTTGTACAGTAACATTAGTTGATGAGTTTATGTCTCGGGGCGAAATGAAGTTTGAAGCCAGCGGCGGCCCGGCGTGTCTGGACACGTCTGTAGTTTGGAACGTTACAGTGTGAAAGCTCAGCTGCCACCTCTGTGTGTGTGTGTGTGTGTGTGTGTGTGTGTGTGTGTGTGTGTGTGTGTGTGTGTGCAGCGCTGTCTATGTGTGTGTGTGTGCGCATGTGCAGCGTTGTCTATGTGTGCCTGTGTGTGTGTGTGTGTGTGTGTGTGTGTGTGTGTGTGTGTGTGTGTGTGCAACCAATCAGCGCGCAGCTCATCTAAATATTCATGAGCATACCATATTTGGAAGAAAAGCTCTTGTTACAAATAAAGCCAAAACACAGGGATACATAAGGGCCAATAAAATATCAACCAGACCATTTTCAGCCCAACCAATGTTACATATCCAATTAGGAGACCATAAGGAACAGTGTGAAATACTCTATATAATCATTCTATTGCCCCTTTAAGGAGCGTGAGCGTGTGCGTGTGTGTGTGTGTGTGTGTGTGTGTTACCTGACAGAAGTTGTGTCCACAGGGAGTGGAGACCGGCTGGTTGAACAGATCCAGACAGATGGAGCAGGTTAACTCCTGCTCTGAGAACAGATCTGGGGGCGCCGCCTCCGCCATCATCGCCCTGCTGCTGCAGGAAAAATGGGGGGAGGGGGGGGTTAAGGCTCACATGCACACTCATATTATTCTTTCATAGAGAGGTGGAGTCCCATGGTGGACACAGGAAGGGACTTCCGGGTCATATGGAGAGAGAAACACAACCCCACCTGTAACCATCTCAACTGACCCTTTAATGCACCCCCCCCACACACACACACCTTTAAACATCTCAAATGTCCCTTTAATGCCCCACCCACCCCACCTGTAAACATCTGTACTGTCCCTTTAATGCCCTGCGTGGTGGCAGTGTGTAGCCTCATGTATGTGTTGGATCCTAACAGGGCTAAAGAGGAAGTCTAAAGTCACTAAGGTTCACGTTATTCTGGTTCAGACTGCATTCCTGCTCACACTGCTGACCTCTGACACACACACACACACACACACACACACACACACACACACACACACACACACACACACACACACACACACACACACACACACACACACACACACACACACACACACACACACACACACACACACAGCTATGTGTATATTCAGGTATATTTTTTCCATCAAATCAAACCGTCCATTATTTTATATTAGTTGAGTTGCTCTACAATCTTTCCAGTAACCCCCAGCAACAGCAGTCTCATCTTTTACAACTATTAATAACAAAATACTGATTATTTGAAACAAAGAGCTGAGCTGCAGACAGCTGTCATAATGACAGCTTGGCCATCAGGTTCTTAAACGTTTTTGAGCCAATTACCATAATCGTTCTAACAGATATAGTCGCTACGTTGAAGCCTACTGTCTCATCTCTTGATACTGTTCCTACATGGTTCTTCAAACAGATTTTTTATAATGTGGGGCACTGGGTTTTATCTATTATAAACAGATGCCTTCTCTCAGGTTTTGTCCCTGCTCTCTGCAAACATGCCATAGTGAAACCTATATTGAAAAAGCAAAATGTGGACATTACTGATTTATCAAATTTTAGACCCATCTCAAATGTATCTTTTATATCTAAGATCCTTGAGAAAACTGTGTTATTGCAGTTACAGAGTTTCCTTGATGAGAATAGTATCATAGAAAAATTCCAGTGTGGTTTTAGGACTAATCACAGTACTGAATCTGCTTTATTGAGAGTTTTAAATGATATTTTGTTGTCTCTTGATTCTGGGGACTTTGTCATTTTAATTCTCCTGGATCTGAGCGCAGCGTTTGACACTGTTGACCACAGGATTTTACTTTCCCGCCTTGAAACGTTTGTGGGCATCCGAAGAAATGCTCTTAACTGGCTTAAGTCCTATCTTACAAATAGAACCTTTTCAGTTGGTATTGGAGATTCTGTTTCGTCCGTAGCTCCACTTACCTATGGCCTTCTACAAGGCTCCATTTTGGCTCCTACTTTGTTTTCTTTATATATGCTACCGCTAGGATCAATCTTTAGGAAACACGGAGTGTCTTTCCACTTATACGCAGATGATACTCAAATCTATCTGCCTCTTAAGCACACTGACACAAAGGGCCTGGATGTCCTTGAATTTTTTACATTTAAACGCAAGCAAAATCGATGCTATTGGCCCTGTCCTAGGAGATGGAAAAAATACTTTTAATACTGCAGACCTGTACTGTAATATTAAACCTACTGTCAGGAGTCTGGGAGTGGTTTTGGATTCCACTTTAAAGCTAGATAAACACATAAACACAGTGGTGAAATCAAGTTTTTATCATTTGAAGCGGTTATCCAGAGTGAGCTTGAAAAAATTATCCATGCTTTCGTTCTGTCCCGTCTGGATTATTGTAATTCCTTATATGCAGGACTGCCCCAGTTCTTTATTACAAGGCTTCAAATGGTCAATGGTTCAAATGCAGCTGCCAGATTCCTGACTGGGGTTTGCAAACATGAACATATCACTCCTATTTTATTGTCTCTTAACTGGCTGCCGGTGCGTTACAGAGATGATATGAAAATACTGCTGTTTGTTTTTAAATCCTTAAATGGTCTTGCACCATCTTACTTATCCGAACTGTTAAATCTGAATGTACCTGGTAGGTGTCTACGGTCCACGAGCAACTAGAATCTGTCCCAGCCACGCTCGTGTGTAAAGTCTAGAGGGGACCGTGCCTTCGCTGTTGTTGGTCCTAGGCTGTGGAATAGTCTGCCCGTCTCCTTGACATCGCTGTCCTCTTTATATGAGTTTAAACTCAAACTAAAGTTGTATCTCTTGGAGCATGCATTTCTCTAAATTCTTATTTTTATTTATGTTTTCTGCTGTCTGAAGGATGTTTTATTCTACTAATATTTCCTGACTGAGCACAGTGGTCAACTTCTGTTGTGTTTACTTGTGCTATACAAATAAATGAAATGAAAATGTCCTGCACAGCTGAACCTTTCTTTATGCTAAGCTAAACTATGCTAAACTAACAAACTTAATTCACACATTGTTAGTTCCATTTAAAGTGTGTAGTTATTATTATAGTCCTTCTTTAATATTAATGATAAATAATACCTTCTTATCTTATCCGTCACTTTACTCATCGGACCAAACCCACCAGACTCCATGTAAATAATCAGGACTTTTATCATGGTAAAACACACTTCATTCAAAGTGGACAGAAACTAAATAAAACTACCAAAAGCCGTCTTGGTTCATCTTTCCACTGTTCCAACAATCACCACTCTGGTTTGGTTGAAATAAACCCTTAATTCACCCATTTACATGTGGAGATATGCTGGCTCTATACACGCTAAAAGTCCTGATTATTTACATGGAGTCTGGTAGAGATATGCTGGCTCTATACACGCTAAAAGTCCTGATTATTTACATGGAGTCTGGTAGAGATATGCTGGCTCTATACACGCTAAAAGTCCTGATTATTTACATGGAATCTGGTGGAGATATACTGGCTCTATACACGCTAAAAGTCCTGATTATTTACATGGAGTATGGTGGAGATATACTGGCTCTATACACGCTAAAAGTCCTGATTATTTACATGGAGTCTGGTGGAGATATACTGGCTCTATACACGCT
The DNA here is from genome assembly GCA_025617405.1 of Perca schrenkii. Lineage (NCBI taxonomy): Eukaryota > Metazoa > Chordata > Actinopteri > Perciformes > Percidae > Perca > Perca schrenkii. The sequence goes on along the minus strand of CM046801.1, from coordinate 34,304,810 downwards.
AAAAGTCCTGATTATTTACATGGAGTCCGGTGGAAATATGCTGGCTCTATACACGCTAAAAGTCCTGATTATTTACATGGAGTCTGGTGGAGATATGCTGGCTCTATACACGCTAAAAATCCAGATTATTTACGTGGAGTCTGGTGGGTTTGGTGATGGAGATTTCATGTTAAACTAAAAGCTCTAGCTTCGCTAATAGGAGACAGGAACCACCCTAACTCTGAGGATGATGACAGAATAGGACTAGACTAGGATTTCTTATAAATAAAGTTGACTTGAGTTTAGAACTGACATTCATCTTGAAAAAGTCAAACATTTCCCCCACCAGAGATTTAAAGAATCAAACCGTTTCTTACCTTTCTTCTTCTCTGGGACTCTTTTCTGTCGGAGCCTGAAACTCAGGTTGGTCTGTGACGTCACAGGTGGGCGGGGACTCACAGGTGCTCGGAGCTCCCACGTGAGTTGAGATGCTTGTTTAACATGGGGAGATGCTTGTTTAACATGGTTTGCACATGTTAAAGAAGAATCTGTGTGTGTGTGTGTGTGTGTGTGTAACTGTCTTTGTTGCTGTGTGTGTATCTGTGTTGGTGTGTGTTACTGTGTGTGTCTGTGTTGCTGTGGGTCTTACTGTGTGTGTTACTATGTGTCTCTGTGTGTGTGTGTGTGTGTGTGTAGCGGTGAATCCAGTTTGGTGGCATGTGATTGGCTGATTCTTACCTAGTTATGCAACGCTGAATGTAAAAAAAGAAACATTCAAAATAAACACATTCACATTTCACCAAATCTCACTTTACTTCTAAACCTTTTTAGTTCTTACTGTAGCTACATTATGTTACTCTAGGTGTCTTTATGTTACTCTAGGTTTCTTTAGTCACTTACTGACTCTTATTTCTACCTGGAATCAGACTGAGTAACTAAATACTCTCCCTGAGTGGATCAATAACGTTTTCTGATTCTGGTTATAAACTTTGGAACAGGAAGTGAGTATTATTTTAGTTTTGGGGACAGAAAATATAGAGTGCATTCTGGGGATTTTTTGGGGTGTGTGGCTCTGAGGGATCAGATGGATTTATTAGAGTTAAACAGTGAAACAAATCAACAGTGGAAACACCTTCACCTGTTTCATTTCCCCTCACAACACCAGACTAAATAAGAGTTTACTTGCAAAACGAAACGTGCAGAAGTCTGGGCGCTTCGTATTCTGGGTAAAAACACACAGACGTCACACACATTAAAGTGTTTAAGTTCTTTTTATACAATCACTTCATACAGATAATAACA